>VXBU01015018.1:0-18606 GCA_013400315.1 Bombycilla garrulus
ACTAACATCTCAACCCCCCACAGGAGGTTCTTAAATTTTTTTTTAGGAGAAGAAAGAAACTAGAGAAGAAAAGGAAATGTCATGACAAAAAAAAGAAGATATTTTTTTATTTAAAGGAATCAGCTTTCAATGACTAGTGAAGGGTAAACCACATAAGATATGGCTCCTATTTTCACTTAGAATTGAATCCAGCCATATGACTGACACTTGTTCTGTTGTGCCAAACACATCACTTATTCTATGTTATGCTGCAAACAACTTCAGCCAGATTTGACTGTAGTAGCATTGTTTTTTTCAGGTCTGTGGTTTGGACTCACTCCTGAAACAGTTTAAGTACAGACTTCGACACCACATCACAGTACTGCATTTATTTCCTAAGGCCCAATCTCAACAGCAATAAATCACGATTTTGGATACAAAAGACTAGACTTTAACTCTTTGGTACCAATGATAAGGATTTCCTTAGTTATTAAACAGCAAATTTCTAGTTTTAACTGCTCAGCCTCTGAAATTTCACCATCTGTGCCAAGATTCTCAATACACAATGTGATCTTGAGGTTATATCCTGAAAACCAGAACAGCACTTTCTTCTTTTTTTTTTCTTTTCTCTCTGCACAGGTAGTAAAATACTGCATCTGGCTTGACAATGTCTAGATAGCATACTTTAAAAATAGATAATTTCAGGACTGTATGCAATGGTACACACTAAAAATAGATAATTTCAGGACTGTATGCAATGGTACACACTATCTGCAGACTTGCAATCTATTTAGTCTCAAGACAAACGAAGCAAATGACTGAAAAAAAGGCTGAAAGTTAGAAAAACTGTGTCAATTGAGGATATTTTCTAACTTGTTAGAACTGGCCATGCAGGAGAAGAAATATACCCCACTCCCCTTGCCAGCTATCACAGTAGGCTCCTAAATCCTCTGCCCTTCATACTCTATCCCCTTTCAACCTTGCCTCTCTTCTGACAAAGAGCATTTCTGGAACAGACAGTGCTACAGGTTAACTCATTCTCTGCTGATAGAAATTTATTCTTCAGGGAGACAGCTGTAACTGTTAATCTTTACATTTGTTACTGCTACCTACGGATACAGACAAAACCCATCATTTCTGAATACTTTCTTTGGGTTGTTGGTTTGTTTTGATTTGGTGTTGGTTTTTTTTTTGGGTTTTTTTTTTGGGTTTTTTGGGTTTTTTTTTGTTTTTGTTTTTTAAAGTAGTACTTCTTACTCAGCAAAATCCAGGTAAAAGAACACATTAAGGTTTCCACTCCCTTTTTTCTGCTTTACTCGCTTGAACTTTTCAGGGCAAACTCACTACTTTCAAAACTCCAGATCACTGGAGAAATTCTTTAGGCCTGACAGATCCTGCATCCTTATGCAACTGACTCAGGGTGGTGGGATTAGTCTGTTCTGCCTGCCTACTCATATTTATGAGCTCACCACTATGTTTTTTTCCATAGACTGCCAATGATACTTCCTGTTTATTTGGCCTATCAACAGCCTCTGGAAGAACGCTGCTTTATATACTCTTGTTATCTGATGCTGCACAGATTTGTACACTAATAACAACTTTTATCTTTAATTCTACAATGTTATCTTCAGTACCAGTATCTATTTACAATAATTATCCTTAAAATACCTTAACTGAGAATCTTTTGCAGGAAGACAATACAGGGTAGCAAAAATATTTGTTTTCAAACACATTTGGAGCACAACAAAACAGATTTGGAGCAACACAACACAATGAAGCATTAAAAGTTCCCTTCACAGCCTCACTAGAAGACAATAAATTACCTTCTTGAAAAGAACTAATTTAAATATTTTCATAATTTCATAAATTTAACACTAGTCAATGGCACAAGAAGAGTAACAGTGGCATACAACTTATACATTGTAAAAGGCACATGTCCCATCTGTGAACCCATCCTATAATGATGTTAACTAGTAAAAATCAGCTACCACATTTTTTTCTGTTAACAGGCAGAGTCAAAAAAATTCAGGACTAATTACATGCCTAGACCAGTGATTTATAGTAAGGCTGCCACTAACTTTATTATTCATCTATGTCAGAACAAATTACAGAAGGTCTATAAAAAACCCTCCCAACCTTCAGTCTGTAAGAACAGCTGTCTGTAGAACAGTGAGACACTGCAAAAGAAAAACCACACAGTGCCAGACAGGGCTCTGCAGGGAGTGTGTCTACCTGGTTTTCCCCTGTTTTGAATGCCAGCATCCACCACAGGAATTCTGCCAACAATGGTCTCTATGGTTCAGCTGTCTACATATTGCAGTACTTGGTGTTCACAAGTAATGTGACATGTTAATGCAAGAGGCATGCTTCACTTGCTGCTTGGTGGGCTGAGGGGCTAGGAGATGGCTGAAGATTACAATTTCAGTGAGACTTTTAGGATGGCCTCAACAGTTTCTCCAGAAAGAGCGTATTAGCAGGTCTCAATGCCCATTAAAAGATACTTGATTTCTGATTTCATTCAGCTCCTTCCTGACTTCACCAGCAGAAAAATTTTGTCTCTTTAAAGAGCTACTCTCTCACATGCAAGAGCATTAAGCTGCTGGAGGCCACCAGCACCATGGATTTAAACCTAACATACAACAGTTTAATTTCCAAGAGCAAAACAAAACTGCCACCTTCCATTCAGAGCCTGAAGACACAGCAGTCCTGAAAGAAGACTAATTCCTCAAGCAGCAACCAAAAGTGAGGAAGGAATGGAGTAAAAATAGTCAGCAATACATTAGCAAGAAAGGAATTAGGGAAGATGAGAGCAAGAGTGTAAGACAAACAAGAGGCAAATGCTGCCAAAGAAGGGCTGAGAGGAATAGGGCATGGATGAGTAAACAAAAAGGGAAGCTGACACAAGCAGAAGTGACTAATACTAGTGAGTGGGGTGGAAGAGTAAGAAGCTGATGGACAGCACAAAAGAAAATCCTGTCTTGGTGAGCAAAAGTGAGTAACATGCCTAAATGTGACAGAGCTGTGTAGAGAGAAGCTATAATCTGAATATATTTATTAGAGACAAATGGCAGCATCTCGGTTGTGCTTTGAGAAAGAAGCTACAAGCATGAGCTGCAATGGATTAAGATTTAAACACAACAGTCTAGTGTCTGACCAGTTGTATTAGGCACAGAAACCACAGCAGTTATTAAAATCACTATGAAAATTGGATGAAGAATCACAGAATGGGTTGGCAGTGACCCTTAAAAGCCATCTAGTCCAAACTCCCTGTAACTATCAAGTGCATCTTCAACTACAACAGGTGGGCCAGAGCCTCATGCAACTTCACCCTGAATGTTTCCAGGGATGGGGCATCTACCACATCTCTGGGCAACTTGTTCCAGTCCTTCACCACCATCTTCATAAAAAATTTCCACTTTATGTCTAGTCTGAAGAAGCTACAAAGACATTTTACTTTGACAAATGAAAGAGGCAATCTTTTTAGTTATGTACCCCTCTATGGTTTGCAACTTTCCAGCTTTATTACAGCTACAACACACAGAAATAAACATTTGCCTACTATAGATAAGGAAAAGACACAGAATATACAGCCACATAGAGACACATACTGCAGCTCTTGCACAAAAAGCTCTGAGAACTGTGTCCTTACCCCAGCCGCTAAATGTCCTGCTTGCTTTTTGACTCTTACTACTAAGCTACTAAGAGCTTCAGACCATGCAAGCTGTTAAAAATAAAAACGATTTTCTAAATATATTTAATTCCTTTATTCCAAAACTGTAAGGCTTTGACAGATATGTATTAAACTAAAAAGCATAGAAAACATCATTTCTAGCAAACAATAAAAAAAAAATTATGTAAAATAACCAAGGCATAGGCTTTCCCTCTCCTGATGTTGCAATTATGAAACCAAACATCTAATCTTACAGAACAGAAAAATCTTCCACAGTCTATTTATAGAAATCTGTAAAAAATATTTTCTCTCTCATCTTTTGTCTAGACTAGACAGAATTCATTGGAGAATGTGTTGGCCAATGCATTCTGACAAATGTACTTAAGAAAAATCTAACTGACACAAGACATGAAGTCTTTCAAGAAGAAAAAACCCACCCAAGCTCCAATTTAATTAATGCAAGACATGCTTAAGGATAATATAGACAAGACAGTAAAATCTCAAATATGTCAAAATACATCAACTAATACCTAGTTGTCATGATCTTTACTGCAGTTCAGAAAAGGCCTCAAATCTCAGTTTCCCAGATAGAAAAACATTAAATAGTGTAAATATTTTAAAACATTTTTGCAAATTGAAACATGCAGAACATGATGCTTTTAAACATTTTATTGGCCTTTATTTGAATAGTCTTCATAACTAACAGCTCTGCTTGCTATGATTAATGCAGCCAATCCAAACATGTCAAAAGTGTTTATGTTATACCATATTATCATATATACTATATTCTAGGCATATAAATTATACCAGGAAAAAGGACTGAAATTTCTCACAGTAATCATGAGACTCATTTATGATATGCATTGCTTGAACAGTCCACTAAATGAGCTGGCATTTGTTCTATTTCCTAATGCAATGAGCTAACCTGCATCAACAGAACAGGAACTTTTCCTATTCATGTATTTGCATAACGTGAAATTACTTTCCATAAGGATCACAAACACTTGATGTGAATTACCTTATCAAGTTTTCCTGCATATATGATGTTACAAATAAGTATTAAAAATAACACTTTGCCTTATTGGCTTGTAAATTGCATCAGTAAAAATCTATTTCTGGAAGAAAAAAAATCCAGCTGAGCATTGGGGTCCTGCTGGCAAGAATAAAAGCTTCCCCCCTTTAGTCACATAATATATGATGAGTACTTGAATTCAAGCATTCTATAAATACATGTAAAATAAATGTACATACACCTCCATATTGTATTTAATGATGTATTTAAAGATGTATTGAAATGTTTCACAAATTAATTTAACATCTTACTTTCTGGCCAGCAGCACTTTAAAATTCCGTTTTTCTATTTAATCATGCTGCTTCTGACAACAGAAAGGAAAGGAAGTAATGTGGAAATACCAGAATCAGAGCTGCTTTATCTTTGTCCTTCTGTAATCTAGAGGGCACCATGCTTTTCCACAACATACCAAAGCCAACAAACTCCTCATACAAGGGCAGGACAATGCATAAAACCATAAAGATCACTGCTGAACAGAATGAGGTTTACTCCAACAAGGACAGCTAAGCAAGTAAAGGAGTATTTCCATGATTCTAAGCTGTATGTGTTTCTATGGAAAGTTTTCAAAAAATAATTCAAATCCAAGAATCCAAAATTTATTCAGAAATAAACCAAATCCAAAATTTAAATCTTTCTCCATTACAGCTCCTTTCAAAAGCTCAAAGTTTATAGACTTAGAACTTGATTAAATATATTTTCCCTCAAAAATCTCGAACTGTCTGTCAGTAAATGTACAAAAGAAAATAACAATTAAAAATCCTTTCCACTAGGCTTGGCTTCCTAAAACTCAAAAGGAAAAAACACCAAAGGAAAAGAAACTTAAAGAAAGGAAGAACCATTGGAGTAATTTCAGTTTTTCATCCCTCATTTTGGGGGAATAGAAAAAGAAAGTCAGGCAGAAATGGGGTAAGATGGAATTATTGATTATCAAGTTCATACTCTATTTTTCCCAAGGCAGCTAGAATAGAATAGCTATAACTGACTGCATCCAAAAGAACAAAGAAAAACAGGACAGTGACATTTTACTGATGATAAATAATCAATGAGAATCAGATTTGCACATTTCAGACACCTTGGGAGGGAAGAAAAAACAAATTTCATTACTTCAATCAAAGACTATGACATTGTAATCAAACCTATCTTTAAGTGTATTAAGTCGCAAAAAAATCTGTTACTTGCTCTATAATTCGTCTTTACCATAGACCATAAAGACTGTTTAGTCAACTGATATAAAAAATGTTCTACTTACAGCTGAAACATAGACATGATATCATCAGAGAAAATTAAATTCAATTTGTTTAGACACTAGCAAACAAAACTTCGACCACCTTTATTTTTTCAGATGCTATGTAACACGCAAGATTAGAGTAATATTTGAAGTGTTGGGTTAGGAAGAAAAACAAATGAAGGGATGATACTTAGGTAAGAGAAGATTAGGGCAAGTCATTACAATAGCTATGTAAATTTTGAGACTAATTCTTCTTCATATATAGCAAAACAACAAAAAAATTACTTTGAAAAAAAGGAGGATTGTATTTACACCTTGTTTAGTTCACCTGCGCCCTGTCCAGACAGAAGTCAGGTCAGAGTATAAATCACCAAAGGAAGTGATTGCTAGTTCTAATAACACGTGACTTGATCATCATAACATCACCAAAATGGGGTTACTAAGCATCACACAGAATAATGAGAATGTCTTCCTTCCTTCAGATGATACCTCAGACACCATTTTGCTAAACAGGGGGGGTATAATTTCACCTCCTTGTTGCAATGAAAACTTTCTTGCTTAAGTAAATTATAATAGTTATAACTGGTGAAGGACACGAGAGGGGGAAGGGAAGCCTGGGACATGTCAACTGGCTGTCAGAGAGGCTGCTAGAAAAAATAAGTGAGCTGCTGATAGATAAAGGAGGAGGGGCAGAAGAAAGGCTGCTGTGGGAAAAAATGTTATTAATTGTCAGCAAATTTGCCTGCTTAACTTCTCAAACCCTTAGACAGGCAAAAAAATCTACTAATATTTAAACATAATTTTCATGTTCTTTTACCAGTGCAGTTTCAGTGAGCCCACTAAAATCTGTTGCTTGAGTTATTCTGTAGGGATTACACAAAATAGCACACCATGCTAGAAAGGAAAGGCTATCCCAAATTTCTTGCTCAGAAAGGCACACAATAAATCAGGAATCATCTCTTGCAAGATATAATTCAAGCAGAGCCGTGGATCCCATGGACTGAGGAAAGAATGCAGACCACAGAGGAGAACAAAGTTGAAAGGGATAAAAGTGTCAATTATGCTGAAATCTGATACTTTGCAATACAAATAAACCAACTTCAGACAGACTGTTACTTAATCCCAGTTTTGGTTTGGAATGCAAGCTTCACCCCTGCCCTGCAACACATGTACTACAGCACCCAGTCACTTTACCCTAAAACACCCAAACGCAGCAAACAGAACTGACAACTGCAGGCCAGTCTCCTACCCACAAAACACTGCAAACCCAAGGACCAGACGCTTTGTGAATAAGCTTCCAAGAGATCCAGTCGAGTCTCTGCACATGCAGCAGAAAGAGGCAGCTACTCTTTTGCTACACTCAATCTGATTTCCCAGTAAGGTGTGATGGGCCAGAAGGCATACATGCACTAAATTAGCAAGTGTTTAGATCCTGACATTCCTGCAAAATGATTCAGACTTTTGAATAAAGTCTTCAGAAGAAAAAGAATAATTGAAAGGAAAAAAAAAATAGACTAGCTTTGAATTCATTTACTTTAAAAAGTCTCACTAGTAACTAGCAGGGATTTAGAGAGAAAGCCTTTGCAGTGTTAGAATCTTGTAACCAACAGAGGCTATTCAAAATGGGCAACACAGCTTAGAAAAGAACTGAAAGAAACTTTTTATAAAGCCACAAAAGTTACAGCAGCGGAGACACATGGCACCCTTAATGAGCTTTTCAATACTCTTGCTGCTTATAAAACATAAAAAAACTGCAGCCATTTTCTCAGCAGAGAAAAATGCACTGCTTTTATTTAAGCTATATAAACTTCTTCTCTTTAGAAACCAAATTGGCATGTTAGTTTTATAGAGTTTTGATAGGAAGGCTTAACATTAAAAATATCGTATGCCGTGATTTGGTTGCTCCCTAGTTCCACATTAGTATTGCAAATGCCACAGAAAAGATGAGAGAAATAAAGCATTTCCATTTCCACCTTCCACTCCCTCTTCCCAAACCCCCTTCTACAGTGAAAAGCAGAAAAAGTAATCAAATATGCATATTCATACACACACACCAAATAAAACGCGCACTACAATTCTTCACTGTGATTTTCAAAGGTACCATACAACACCAGCTTCTATTACACTCAATAAAAGCCCACCTCTGGAAAAAAAAATCAACCATTCTAAAATTCCTTAGTAAGAACAGCCTTTTATGGAATCAGTAGCTCAACATGGTAAAAACACGCCCATCTGGTTTATCTTTGGAATACACAGTATTCCTTGGATTTTGCAGACTCCTTCCATGTTCTCCAAGTCCTCCACAGACCCTGGTATCCCTTTCAGCATTACTGGAACGTTTTCAGCATGATACATTGTTTTTGTTAGAAGGTGGTAAATAACTGCAGCTTTGTAGTCCCACCAAAACACAAGTTGTTACCCTGGGTTTTTTCCCTCTTTAGAAAGATATCCTCACCTGTTCAAAATGTCCACAGAGAGAAGCATTGCCAGAGCTTCCTTTCCTTTCTTTCACCACTTAATAAAAAAACCAACTGTTCAGCTCTTCATAAATCCTGAAAAGCCTCAGAATTTTAAGAAACCAAAGCAACTAAATTTTCACGGTCCCTTCTCTCTTCCTTCTCATCTTCGATGCATTCCAAAGGATACAAGTACAGGGCTAAGACATGGGATGCACAAAGCAAGGCTTCTCCTTCACAGTTTCTGGTTACTTTCTCTTCTCCGTCCCCTACAGGTTAATATTCCCACTCAATATCCCTTGATCATAACACACTAATAAGGGAGAAAAGCAATATTCTCCCACACTGGGCTAAGTGCTCATCACATTCACCACAAAAACCATTCCTCCTGGACTGTTCAAGGCCTTTGACAGATGGAATGGGTGATTTTAATGACCAGCTGCAGCTCCTTAATTTTGGAAATTTGTTGGAGTGTAGTATTAGACTATGAAACATTGAATTGTTTCCCCAGTATGCAAAGTATAAGCTATAGTATAAGCTTTCTATGAAGGTCCAAGAATTTGCATTGCAGAGTCTAATCTTATTAGCATTTTATTTAGAAAAGAAAATATTTTTCTCTTTTGCAAGAGAAAAATGCAACACCATCCACTATTCCCTATTTCTCTGCAAGAACTGCATAACATTAAAATTATAACAAAGGAATATTTATCAGCTCTTAAATAGATATTTCATGTGCTCCTGGAACTTTTGGACATTTCAGAAATAGTTTGCCATCCCCTGTTTTAAAACTTATGTTCACATCACAAACATCTTTATAAAGCTTTAAACATAATTTTGATTTTTTTTTTTTTTTAATATCATGTACACTCACTTAGCACTGTTGTTCAATTAATCCCCTCTTTGGTATACTGTCTGACCTGCATTACCTGTTCAAAATAATGCAAATAACAATTATTTAATGGAAATTATTTTAAGGCTTACTTCTGCTCATTTCCTATAAGGATTAATATTTTTCTAAGAAAAGTATTTTGGCCACTGATTTATAACTCATGATGTACTTGTATAATTCTAGGGAAAAACTGCTGACCAATATAAAATGCAGCAGAACTTCAGAATTGTAAAATTATCATTGTATTCAGAATTGTAACATTAATTGTAACATTAAAAATAATCACTGAAATTAAAGAAGGTAAGGAAGTACATTTAGCCATTACAAAATTAATTTGGGGACCTGGGAGTAAACTAAGCTACAAAACCTCAATGTAAAAGCAGCACTGATTTAGTTCTTTGGTTTCTTGCATCGTCTACTTCCTGCATCCTGCACAGAAAGCTCCAGCAAAATATTTTATTAAAAGGAAGAAACCAGCAATTGTACCAGAGAAGCACTGAGTCTCACTACTGCTTTACTGTCTCACCATCCCTCTCTTAAAATGGCTTTTGAATGCAATATTCAGTTTGGTAAGAAAGTTCACCAAATACTAGCTGCATAACTGTGTCTCTGAAGTGTTTTGTGTGATAATTGATTACTAAAAATATCTTAGCTTTCTTAGAAGACCAAGTGCTTACCACAGTAGCATTAATTAAAAAAAAATATTAATAATAATAATTGTTCCCCTAAATTATTAGGCATGAAAAAAATAATAGTCAATCCCCCTCAAAAAGAAATGGTTTATTTTGTGTTTAGTCTTCTGCTAAAATGTAGAATGCAAGCTGCATAACTTCTCATGTAAAGATACTGTACCAACAACTGAACTATAAGGAGAAAAAAAATCTAATGCATCTAATTTCACTTCTGGATTAACATCTTAAAAGTTGAAATATTATACTGATGGGTAAGAGATCTGACTAGAATATCTCAAATTTTAAGACCAAATTCTTGTTACAAGAGCTGCTATTCCAACCAATGAGACTACATACACCCTCACAACTTACTGCAAAAACGAGCAAAACTGAAAGCAATCCTGAGTCACAAAAGATATTGCTTTGAGGACAATAGCAACTATTTCCAAGTGACTCCACTAAAAGAAAAGCAGCAATTCTTTTGTAGTTGACTGCAGTTGCCAAGCAATGAATCAATAGTGTTATTTTTAGTATTATAAGTTATGTTGTTTAACAGATATAAATACAGATATAGATATTGATTTATAGATATGTCTAACAGATCCAGTATTTTTCAACTTTTACAGATATAAAAGGGAGTTCAGAATGTCAGTTTTCCAAACTGCCCCTAGTACAAGGCAGGATAACATCTACTTGAGATGAATTTGATCATCCTTTCCCTCTTGTACTACTTAGATCTTAATTCTCTCTGCTCAAGAGAAATTGCATGTCACATGCACTTATTTTGAAGTCTCCAAAGCAAGAAGATCTCCTGATGATACACTGATCAATTAAAAATGCCTCGTAATGTTTCAAATTTCCTAAGATAACTTGAAATGACTTGCTTTTTTGAGGAAATATTAATTTCAGTAGATATCAGATGAATGCATGACAACCATCTAACCAGCCTGCAGATTTAGGAATCCACATGTAGGCTGAGAAGATGCCTGCTCACACACACACACACAGAGCAGTTTGATGCTAAAGAAATTACTAGAACAGCATTGATATAGAGCTCGATTGCCTGTTTTAACAGTACCAAAGCCTGATAAATACCTTAAATACAAGTGAAAACAGCTATGGTGCCATTTAATTTACTCAGCTAGCAGACACTGAGGAACCAAGGCCATGTTAAGATGGACACAGAACATCCCTACTGCCAGGGAACACAGCGATGGGATCTGCCTCAATGATTCAGATCTGATACACAGAAGAGCTCAGAGATTTCATCATGAAATTCTGCAGTGACTATTCCCAATTTTAGGCTCAGATGCAAGCACCACAAAAGGTACACTTATTGAAAAGAACTTCCATAAGCTAATATCTGATTCCTGCTTTTGGCTTCCAGGAAAGACCTGGCACGGTGTTACTACAATTCATATTTGTTCTTGTTTGTGTTTTGGGGCCATAGGTCAGGAACAAATGAGAAAATAATTCTAAGATTCAATTGTGTCCCTACATCCAATTAATGGAAACATTAATCAAAATTTTAAAAGAACACTATTCTGATACCGAGGATTATTAGACTTTAGTAAATTAATATTTACTCTAACATTTAAACTACCAGCTACTTCTTTATGTCACTGCTGTTCACTGAATTTTGCATTACTAGCGGATGTACATTCCTATCCATCTACTGCCATAGATCCTTCTTTTTTGCTACTCTGAGCACCAAGTGATAGGGAAGCCTACACAGATCTCAGCCATTTTTCTGGAGATCTAACCTGATAGTTAGAGCAAGGATAGGCTGCTGATTTTACAAGAATGAAGCAAGCCATTGCTGAATTAGCAGCTCTATAAAAATATAAACAAGTCAGTTAATGAAAACATAAGCTCCCCATAGTCATTGCAATAAAATAATTAAAGAGTAAGTTAATCAGCCATCCTGTGATGTTTGAGGGGTCAGCCACTAGATGGCAGAAAAATGCAGTTTGATTTTCCCATCATGATGAAGAATTCGCCCAGCAGATCTCTTACATCTGATCTAACAGGTTATCTGTCAAGTAATGTCAGGTAAAGGACGACAGGAAGGCTGATTATCTTTCTTCCCTAGTGCACAACCTACCTTGACTTTTTCTGGTCTGCTGTAAAACTTTAAAAATATTTACATGTTGGAAAGCTCAAGTGTTTAAAACAGTTAAACCCACACATACTTTCATTATTCTGAAAGCAGACCACTACAGGAGTGGGGTCAATTTTGTAAAAGATATTCTAGTATCACAATATCACTCCATTAAATATAAAAATGATAGAATAAATAGAGAAGTTATCTCAAGATTCGGGTATATAATGTCTGCTTTTCCACCCAATAATGATGCAAACAACAGTGGTAGTAGTGAGGAGACAGAAGCAAGGGGTATAGAAAAATAGTCCACGGAGTTTGGAAATAAAATACGAGAAGCAAGATTCTGAGTTTTTTCACAGAAAACCCTATTTCTATAGTTTTAAATACTGTTTTAACATTATTTTAACAACAAAAATTGAAGGTTTGTCTTACTTAAATTACATGCACATCTTGAAACTTCATAAATTTGTATTAACATTACTTTTGGGGGAAAAATTTCATTGAAATAGTTTCTCCTTTTTTGAAAAAAGCTTATAGTACTCAGTTCACCAGTTTGGTGTCACTCCTACAAGCTTCTTTTATTTGTAAATTTCCTTACTCAATATGTGTTTATTATTTATGTAATCTTTTGTTCCTCTTTAATGGTCATCATTCTTTAATATTCTTATTGGATACTTCAATTACTACAACAGGAAAGTGGACAGTCTCATTTTTTTTCTACATTGCAACTTTTTCCTGCTCTCTGTTTCTACCTTTTGGGAAAAAAAACAAACCAAACCAAAAAAACAAAACCAAAACCACCAAACCCAGAACAAAACTGTCGTTCAGAACAACATACTTGAGAAATTACATAATGAGGAATCACTACAATCATTGTGGCAAAAAAAAGAAAACCTACAAAACCCAAACTTACAGCAATTCACTCAGTTCCCTCATACATCCCCCTCTTACATACACTGTATTAGCAGAGGGAGCAAAACAAACAGTACTTTTAAACCAACCTATTTTACATTTATCTAGTAAGATTAGCATTATCTTTTTTACAGATAGAATCTCCTTTTACAAAAAACCTTCAGCCAAACAGCACCATCATTAACATTAGATTACTGTCCTTGGTCCTTTCACATAACTACAAGTGTCAGTGGTAAGAGTCTAGCTCAAGTGAAATCCAAGGGGTTTTTGCTGAGATCCAATAATTTACTTTTTCAGATGACACTACTGCAGCAATACAGTCTTTTACTACAAGGCATAGGAAGGAGAGCAAGTCTTCTTTCCTGCACCCAAACTTAAATCTAATACTGCAGAAAGTAAGAAAAAAGGCAACATAATGACTACCCTTTCCTCCTATATCCATCTAAACTAATGTTGAAAACCCCACAAAAGCAGAAAAGATCAGGGAAGAAGCAAATTGTGTTTTTCCTTAAGTAAAAAAATAAAAAAAAACCCATAAAACATACTGAGAATTTTCAAAGTTTCATTGGAAATTACAGATTTGTTGAGCAGCAAATCAGCCACTGAACTGGAAGAAACATGTCTAAGCAAATCATCTGACACAGACTGAATAAATATGACAGAATAAAGCTGAAATTTCTTTAGAACTCTTTTTGAACACTGTTTAAAGAAAAACATCTTCAACACTAGTGTCACAAAAAGAGTTTGCTGTAAAATTATTTAGTTGCATATTATGTTATAATTCATATAGTGAATAAAACTTAAACATATAAAAATGCTTCATGCGTGTTTTGAGGTAAAATTAAATTTTTACATGTCAAGTTTTTCCTGCATGATGATGGCTGAAAATAAGGTAAACTTCAGCACACTATAATTTCTTGAAATATGAAAAAATTAATGAAACATCTGCTTATTAACACAAATTTGGTTTACAGTTTCCTGATCAATGGGCCTGACAGATTATTGCTTAGTACTTAAATATTAAGTGAAAACATGCTTATTAAGTGCCAGGTAGGTTACTTACTGAAGTAAAAGCCAAAAGTTCCTCTTCAGTTAATTTGTGTATTGGATTGTTCTTTTGGAAATCTATACTGTAAAGAGAAAAAAAATTAAAACAATGATGATTTCACCTTCAGAATAACATTACTCAGAACACATTTCTCAAACTTGCAGAAAACTAAAACACATTCTGGAAATGATAAATGGGAGTATGGTATGTGTAGAAAATGACCTAGACCTAGAAAACAGTCACAGAAATAAAAAACCATTTAAGGGACCAAGATACTTTGTAAGCACCTTTCTAACACCACCCTCAAGTGAAATATCTTACGCAGTTTAAGCTTATGGGAATAACAACTTCACTAATCCTAAAAAAAGTTTAAAATCTATTGTTTGTTTTTACAGCGATATGTTTTGAGTTAAAATCCTATAACTAACTGAATGCAGATTCTGCAAAGCAAAAAACTACTAATGCTCAGGAAGTGCTGAAGGGTAATCTCAGACAAACGCCTTCCTTCTAGTCACTCAAAAAACATGACCACAGAGTCTATCTCTCACTAAACATCATTACCATTACCTTGAAGTATTCACAGGGGGAAATCCAGAAGAACACACAGAGGTGAGAATTAAAATTATTTTATTCAGAGTTGGATATGCTTACAGAGATGATAAAGAAATCTGGCTTACAACTCTGTGTGGGTCAATGTTTTCCTTAGAAAACAGCTTCCCAACATTTACAAACATTTTACAAGAGATACCACCAAACTGCACAAAAGCCAACAAAAGCTGTAATTCAAGCCCCCTGCTAAAACCAAAGATACCAAGTGAAAATATATCTTAAACTGTACCACAGATGATAGATCATCACCAAACCTATTTAATGGCTATATATGTAAGCCAAACTCATCACACTAAATTCTGCAGCTGGCTTCATATTCTAGGCTAAAATTGCAAAGATACTTACTGTGATAATAGGTTACAGACTGATATTATGCCCTCTGCATTACTTAAATTTGGAGATTACTTTGCCTGGTTATTCAGGCATGATTTCTTCTACCTAAATGCACACAAAGTACTCACAACAATTTCTAGAAAAAGGCTTTAAAGCTCTTTCATCTCTTCTTCCTGCACTACAAACCTCTCACTTCAGACAAATTGTTATCTAGTCTGTTCCCACTGACCTTCCACGATGCAGATCCCACACACGCTTCATACCATTTATGCTGATGTTTCATAATACCATCAGCTTCAGCAAGCTATTTGAGTGTGGCCACAAGGACATACAGGAAAGTTTATTAACTATTGCTTCAAAACATTTCCTCTGATCTCCTCACATTAAAAAAAAAACCAACAATCCTATGCTGCTGGTGCACTGTTTTGAAAGTTTTAGATTACTAGGAAAGAAATTCTGATAAATTTCTCTATCTATATATCTATCTCACTGTTTTTTCCCTTCCTTGTGAAAATGTTCATGCAAACAGGAAAGTTATAAAGAATTTCACTGCTTCAGTTAAGCATTTTTTCCATATCTCACGTCAGCTGCTAGCAGACAGACTTCTGGTTGGTTGGATGTAGTCAACTCAAGTCAGCTGACTCCAGGTAAACAACAGCAAGTTTCTCTATGCATGGGGGGAGGGAGACAACCAAAAAAAGAGGAAAAAAAAGCCAGCAAGGAAAGTTCAAGTATTATACCAACTCAACAGCAGTTAGGCAACCAGAATGTTAAATGACATGACGACAGCTTTTGAAAAGCACAGGTAAACCAAGGGACAGTTAAATTCTGACAAAAGTGGAACTTATTTTCATCACCCTAAAAATATGCTGATTCAAGCAGAAAGAATTAAACCTCCTCTTATTCTAGATCAATTTTTGTCACAGCTTTTTGAAGCTCATAGATGCAGCTCTTCCAGATCAAAGCAGTGCTAAAAAAGATCTCTGATTTCCATTTATGCTGCATCCATTCACAAAGCTTTAAAAGAAATAAGTAAAGAAATTTAATTCTTGAAAGACAGAACAACTAAATTGTTTTAATTATTTTCCAGACTGAATCAAATCAAATTTGAAAAAGCTATAATTTGAATCTGGATCTAGAGTAGAATTGTACTTTAGTTTAAAGCATTTCTAATGACTGTATTAGTTCTTGTCAGACTACTTTATGAAAATTTAATTTCTATGACCTGTATTTGTTCTGGTTTCAAGGACAGATAAACCAGTTCATCCCAGAGAATTTCAGGAGTTGGAATCTGAGTGGAATTTAGGATCTACTGTGTAAGATCTATGATGAGGGATCTTTTCATAACAATATGAAGAAAAGTCTCTAATCACCATATCATTCAGTTTTCTAAGGTAATTTCTCTCCACTCTTGAATCTTAAGGAGTTTATTGAAATAAAAGAGGGAACAAAACCAATGAGAAACAGACATTCTTTAGACAGATAAAACAGAACCTTGGACTGAGATGTACTGTGTAACAGAAAAAAAGTGTTTTCTAGTAAAACAGAATTGTCAATAGTTTACAACCAGTTCTTAAATCTGATTAATCAGGTATACCTTGACAGCATAATAGATAAAGTATCCAGCCTAACTAATGAGTTACGAACTTTGAGACTTAATGAGCCATATTTGAAACAATGGAAATAATAGCAATCAAAGTATCGCTTTTTGGATTATGACCACAAAGTTTCAAAAACTGATTTTGAATGATGAAGAATGTTTGAAGAAAAAGAACTCTAAAGCTAACTTATTAATTACGAAATGAAGCATTTAACCTCCAGAACTGCAGTCCTCATGCATGAAAGAAAAGCACAGAACCTGCTATAGAAGAAGGCTTGAGAAGAACGTTTTGCCTAAAAGCCAATGCTAAACGCTTTAACATTTCTATGCTTCCTCAGAAACTGACATACCAATTGTTGGTATGAACACCAAGGGTACAGCCAGCAATCTAAGCCTAAATTCTACTCTTACAAGAAGAATTCTCAAAGCTGGCATCCTACTACAACACTCTTTCTGCAACATGGTTGGATGTCAAATCTTGTCTTCATCTCTGCCTGAGACAGGTTCAGTCACTTAACATTATCCCACCCACTGAATGGCGTTTACCATTCCTATAGGGAAGCAACACTGAATTTGGTTTGGTTGGTTAGTTTCATTAGTTCAGTCTTTAGTTTCATCCTGCCTTGAGTCTTGCCAAACTCATATATACACACAGCTGGCAGTCAATATGGTTCCTAGCCACGGCTCAGAACATGACAGGGGTGGTTTCAAAGTCAAACATGGTGATCAAAGAAACTCACTGTGCAAGCCAGTCAGTGTAAAACTCAAACTGTACGAAAAAGAAAAAGAAAAAGAAAAAGAAAAAGAAAAAGAAAAAGAAAAAGAAAAAGAAAAAGAAAAAGAAAAAGAAAAAGAAAAAGAAAAAGAAAAAGAAAAAGAAAAAGAAAAAGAAAAAGAAAAAGAAAAAGAAAAAGAAAGAAAAAGAAAAAGAAAAAGAAAAAGAGCAGTAGGCAAATTAAAACTTCCTTCAGAAGGGAGGATTATATAACTTGAACATAAGACAATACTGTATTAAAAAAATTAAGTCCTCATGAAAATGATCCTCAGGAAGGGAAAGGCTTTGCCTTGACTTGAGTCAGAGTGTGGAAGATTAAAAGTGACTGGGCTAGGAATTTATGTCAACCCACTGTTCACTACATAGTCCTCAAATAGATTCCATCATTTTGCAACTCACAGATCGGAAAAGCACTTTGAGAGTCAGTGATGGTGAACACCACACCAAAGTCACTGACTGACTATATTATATTTCTACATAACTTCTGATCCTCAGATCTCAAGCTTGCCTTTTGTTCTCCTAGGCTATTTACAAAACCCATGTAGCATGTAAAGTTAGGGAAAAATAACAAGGTGCAAAACCACAAGGACTATACTCTAGCTTTTAACTAGCAATGGACACTGAATTTATACAAGCATTCCCATTTCAGTGAATAGCAAGGGCAGTGTTTTGCTTGATGGCTGATCCTCAAAGGAAGCTGGCAATTGCAGAGTCTTAAATATGTTTTCAAAATTTATCAAAGTGCTATCACTGTATGGTAGCTAATGTCAGCTGATATTTGAAATGTAATTAACCTGAACCACAAAGAATATAAAGCATTTTACAGATAAAATAACAATATAGCTATTAATGAAATACTGCTGAAATTTTGAACTGGCCACTAATACTCACTCTGAGATAACTGAAAATGCTCTCCATCTATAATGCAAATCTTTTAGCCTTTTAGCCAGACTATATAATACGGAAGGGAAAAGTCCCACCAACTCACCATTTTATTATTTTATTGTTGCAATGATTCATGTAGTTATTTGTTTGGGTTTTTTAAAGTAACCATAAACTAACTCACCATATTCCAAGGATTACAGCAAGCTCTTCTGCACACAAATCAGGTATCTGGTACTGATCAGCATCTTCTAATTTTATCTCATTAAGCACTGTGTCATCATTTAAATCATAATTCTGTTGGAAGAGAAAAAGAATATTTTAAAATAGATAGAATTATGCCTTCAAAATACGAAAAAATAGACAATTGTTGGAAAA
>VXBU01015018.1:19786-54168 GCA_013400315.1 Bombycilla garrulus
TAATTATACTTCATCAGGTGTAACGTAAATTACAATTTAATTGATATGGCATTTAGTTAAAAATTTTCACCTTCAGGTCTACATAATTTTTAAAACCTAATTTGCACAAATAGTACTAATTACTTTAGCTTCACTATAAATATCGATCAACTGGACTCAACCGCCACTGCATGCCAGAGCTTTAATGTGTGACTTCCATTCCTTGATATAAAAAGAACTTCCTCATTCCCCCAAAACATAAAACCAGCTCTGAATTGTTTAAAACTGATCAAACTACTTTAACATACCACTTGATATCGAGAGTCCTTATGCATTACTTCAACCCTGAGGCTTTCCTTTCACAGAAACTGACCTGGGAGCAAAGATCTGAATTTACAATCTTAAATATTTATTTTGAAATGCAAATAGTTTTGCTTCTACTGCCACCTGAGATAACATAATTGCTCCAGAGGGAGCACCAGAGGGAAGGATGAAGCCCTTGACCAGAAATCAGCACAAGTACCAATCCAGCCATTGGACACATCATTATTTTGACAGTATTTTAATGGAAATAAATTTCTCACCACTTAACCCTAAAATAACTTGTTCAGTCCTCCTACTGAGCAAGACTAACGGGAGAACTTTAAGACCATGAAGGTAAGTACTCCAAAATAAAAGAAAATTAGGTGGGACCAGTCTCAACTTATCCAAACTGTCAGAATATGTAATTTTCTTAGGAAATTTTCCATTCATCCAGGATAAATCCTGTCTTGAGACAAATAGAGCATTTTCCTTTATCTGCAAATGGCAGATGTAAAATAGGAACTCTGGAGGGAATGGGAAGCAAACTGACCTATTATAATTTAGCTTTTCATAGGCACATGTTAATGCTGTGGAGATTCTCAGCACCTCTCAAGACTTAACTTCTATGTAATTGCCATGAATAGTCTTTTAAAAGTATATAAGACACAACAAGTATCCTCCCTAAACAGACAGGGATGCAATGATGTTGGTAGTTTTTGGCAGAAGGAAAACAGCATTAACTCCAATTTTACTAAAATAACTTCAAGATACACTCAAGGCCAACAAATCTGAAATCATACCTGGCAAATCAATCACTAGGATCTACTGCTAAAGTTAATTATATTGTACTGACAAACTGCATTAATAAATTGTATTTTGATACTACATTGTCAATAAAAACATTTTTGGAAAAGGGCAACAGAATGAAACCTTTAGTTGGTAATTCAGTACACACATGAATTGAAGAATCTACTTAGTCAAACTTGGTGGGATACCTGTGGGAGAACCCTCACAGAAGTTAATAAAATGTCTGAACTTGAAATACCTCAGGTTTTCCNCAAGCTTCACTCAGTAAAACTTTAGTAGGAAAGTATGGATCACATCAGCAAGACTGCCTGATTTTTAAAGGTTCCAATTACCCACATTTTCTTTCTCAAATTCTCTGCTAAACTTACTTCAGCAGTTCTATGTCTCTTCATTGAAAAGACATATGAGTACAATACTTGATTAGCATGGACAAAATATTTCATTCTGAGTTACACCTACAGCCTAAGCCAATGTAACCATTTTTATTGAAACAACAAAATAATTTTATTCCAAACTACGGTCTTTATCAGATAGAGACTAAAAAGGCAAATGCTTCAGAAAGTTGCAAGTAACTGGAAAAAAACACTCGTACAACATCCCAGTTAGGAACTCTGAGAACAATGCATCCTATCATTTAGTTCTAGGTAAGTTGTAATTGAAGTCTGTAACTAAGTGTGACATTCACCAGGCAGCCTCCCCTGACTCTCACTACTATCCTATAAGGGGTGGCTATATGTAGATCTACCAAAACCATAAGTTGTGACACGTGCAGTCAGCCTCGATTCATCAAATCAAACGCAACACCAAGGATATGCTAATGGGCAAAAAAGAAAACTCCAGATTAGTCTCCTAAGATATTTATGCATTCTATTTAGAAATAGGGAAGTATTGACAATTTTCTTGCATAAGATCCCTGCTTGACCTGGAAGTCTATCAAGACACAACATTTTTTAATAAAGGCTTTCCTACTTGAAGTATGAACTTCAAGGGACCATAATGGCTCAATTCACCTCTGGCTTTTTCAGCAAGTTCAAATAACTTTAAATCTCCTTATGAGGGAAAAATGCCATCCTAAATCAATACAGTGGTTCTCAAGCAATTTATAATTTAAGTCATCATGCACACCCCTAGGATCAGTAGGACCATCTCACATAATTCATGTCGTAGGAATAAGTAGAGCAATTTCCTATCTTTGCAGTGTAACTGAATACATCTGTCAGGCCGGAGGTATCTGTGAAATCCTGTGATGCCTTGCAGGCTATTTTGAAAATCTGCCTCTCACCTGTTTTCCTAACTCCATCATTCTTAGTCACAAAAAATTAATGCATGAACTGTAGAAGATCATATTTGCAAACATGCTCTTAGTTGAGTAGCCACATCTGTCTTGCAGACATTCATATGCTGTTTTACCTCATGTCCTTTAATATTAGGCAAATTACTGCCCCACAGCTCTTCCACAAACTTTCAAAAACCCCAAAACTTTCAAAAACGTTTCTCTAGGCACAACACTTTTCCTTAGCAGACACCCAACAAAAGCCTCAGAACATTTTCATTTTAAGAAATTTAGACAATTCTTGTCAGATACATACTATTGTTAAGCTTTCTAGAGGTGTTGGAGCTGGACTTAGATCACTGTGAGGAAGGAGGAATCCATCTGCTCTTTGGACATCCAAAATAAGCTGTGCAACATATTTTTCCTGAAATCGTGTTCTCTTCCCCAAAGCACCTACAGAAAATATGTTCATATTAATGAATACTAAAAACCAGTTATCAAATAATATACTAGAGAGTTACTACCAAAAAAATCCCAGACAAAACAGAAAAAACATGGAGAATTAACCTATGAAATTTAGCAGTGATCTAGCTCTGCTTGATCTCTTTGCAGTGTTCTCACTGCCAGCAACCATACAAAGTAATACACATTACAAACACAAAAACACAGCTATATTGGTCTTGCAAAGCTGCTTTTAATTAAATTCCCCATAACCCAGCATTTTGAAAACTCATAGTCATCTAGGTTCATGCTTATTTCCCTTAACTTCCCTTCTTATTTCCAAGCAATAAACCAGAAACAATTGTTCAATTTGCCTGCTAGAAGATAGTGACTACATGGAGACATTCATGAAAATGAAAATCCCATATCTGACAGGCCATCACTTTAAATATTTCAAATCGTCATTTGAAAAGTTAGGTCTTTGAAGAAGCATTGCAGACATGATGTTACCAGAACACAGCATGTAAGATACTGTAAAAGTAACATTGGGAGTGAATGAAACAGCAAAGCAGTGAAGGCTGTATAATGAATTAACCAATATTCAGAATGCACAATGTGAAATTCCTCTCAGTGTTGTTTCTTCAGCTCCTTACCAGACCCACCAACAATTTTTATTAGTTTTTAAAGGGGTAATTGAAATTTATACCAAATTCTAAGGAAGAACACACCTGTTCCTTTCCTGTTAGCAACCTGCTTGCAAAATGCAGAGTAATAAAAAAGTAGTTTCAGGGCAGTAACTTACAAAAACAAAATTTTAGCTCCTAACCACAGTCAAAATGGAGCTAAAAATTAGTATATAAAATTTGGAGGTTTTCTTGTTCATTATCAATGTGATACAATAGTCAGACAGTGTGAAATGGAGAAATGAGAGCTAATCCACTGCTGCTTTTGCAGAACCAATTAAGATCAAAGAAAGTTCTTATTTCTGTGATAACTTTAAAAAAAATTCAGTATATAAAATCTTTGAGGTAAAGATGATTGACTGCTCATGTGACAAAGGCCTGAGGATGAGGCCACTGTTGGTAAGAATCATCCAGCAGAGGCACTGAAATAGCAGTCACACGTTTTTCTTCGTGAAAATGGAGAGAGATGAGTAGAGAAGCCAGAAATTAAACTGATTTCTCCTTTTCTGCCAATTACCCTTTTAGTGGAAAAGCCCTGTATTAAGAGTTTATGAAGAAATGAAAAAGGTTCTAAAAATAGCACTTTAAAAATCACACAGCACATTGCAGAGAAGAGACACACAGAGAAATACTGGCTAATGATTCCTATTAATTTTACACAGCAGCATTCGATTCTCTATTTTAATATTGCTTGAAAATTACTATGCTGTAATTCACTTCCTGTTATGCCTTACTGCCTAAACAGCTGAGGGAAACACTTGCAAACTTATTCTGGATAAAAAAAAAATTGCTTATTACCACGCAGAAACGGTGATTTGTTTATATTCCCATATGCACACACCTCCCACATCATTTTCTAAACGTAAAAATTCCTTGCTATTACAGGGACAAACCATTATTTTTTACTTGAAAAATATGTATCACATGTGTTAAAGCTGACAAAAAATTTGGTTAGTTTATACCACCAGGTATGGCAATGCTCAAGGCCAGGCCGGATAAGGCCTTGAGAAACCTGGTCTACTGGGAAGTGTCCCTGTCCTTGATCTTTAAGGTCCCTTTCAACCCTTAACATTCTATGGTATATCCTCACAAAGTAAAAGGAATCTACACAGAAACTTTACTTTCTGTTTCATATTAAAAGGTCCCAGAGATGCATTACTGGGCATGAAAAGAACAAACAGATCTCAGAGTTCAGCATTATTAATCCTCTAGATCTGTCGATCTTAAATTCATTTTGGATTACTACCCTTAATTTCACTAAATTTATATGCAAGGAGGGTCAGGGTGTTCTCTTTTACTGGAAATTGTTTTGTAGAGTTATTGATGGTTATGACTCATTGTGAGGAGCATAATGATGCTTCTCAATAGAAGATGAACATGATACGTATTTGGATTAATGGGACTTAAAAATGTACACAAACCAAGTATGATTTATTCACAAATTACTGAAACAACTTCGGAAAATACTGGTCCTAAAATCTCTTGTTTAAGAACAATATATATTTCCATTGTGTAATACAATACTCAGCTAGTAAGGATTACAACCATTAATGCATATAAACCTCTCCAAAACCTTTCCTAAAAAGGAAATTCCTCCCAAAAGCCTTAAAAATGTCTTTGCTAGAGACTGGATTTTTACATTAAACCAAAGTTTTTTTCGATGATGTAACATTCCTCCCATTTAGCCCAAACATGCATGTCAAATGAATTTGTCTAGAATGCCAACAATTCCCATATGTTCAGTTCAGTTCATTTGCCTTCAGGTTAGACATAACTATGTCAATAGATTTATGGAGATAAACCACAGAACATTTAGGAGTTTCACAACATTTTTTCCAAGATACTGTATCACCACAATCTTTCTCTGGGACTATCATAACCTCTTGGTAATGTAATAAAAAATATAAATAATTCCACTGCATCCAATATTTTTTTTTCTTCTCCAGCAAGAAGTTTTTTTCTAAATTAGATTTAAGGAAATTATTAATCCAAAATCTGAAGATCTCCTTTAAAGGAAAAAAAAAATCCAACATGAAGACTATCAGTGAATAACCACCTGTCTCTTTGATTTCACTTGTTCTCAGTTAATTGCATTTTTATAGCTAGAGTACCATGATAGGTACTGATGATTTTATTTAAAAAAAAATCAATAGAAAAGTTTTGACTAAATGACTAATTTTAAAGAAAAGTACTTTATAATACCAAGTTGGCAATAAATGCCACACCTGGAACACACCACATGCACGGATTTTGTTGCATACAGGGAAAAAAGGGTGGGATCAATTGAAATGTATGGATTTCCTTCAGATATAAACTATTATGTTTTATTACCATTACAGATCTTTCAAAGTAAGCTTTTAAAGCCTTTGAATAAATGAACATGGAGTTCCACATAATTTCTTACAGTTTGTGTTTCTTTGGGTTTTTAATTGTTTTTTTTGTGGGTTTTAGGTTTTTTTTTTCTTTGCTGCTGATAGCTTAGGCTTTTAAAATAAATTATTAAACTGACTCATGGTATTAACAGCATGAGCTGCAGTTCCAATCTAGGAAGCTCCAATGAGGGAGCATGAGCCTTGTGACACACAGTGATACAAGTAAGGAAGATGCAAGTTTCAGTTCCTTAGTGCCTTCCGCTAGTAAGTCTACAGGAAAAAAACAGCTAAAGATTTTTTTCCAGTTCTACTCAGGTACGGTCATAAGTTCTCACACAGAAAAGGTGTGATTCTATGTCATTTTGATTGCCTAGCAGGACCAGCTAGACCATAGATACCCGTCTATACATGTAAAGTTGTAAGTGCAGCAATCTGATCTTCCTGATGCCAAAGAATAGGTTCTGAAAGGATAATTACAAAGTCACCATAGTGATTGAATCCTTGTGATTTCTGTTTATCAGAAATTTGACTTCCCTGCTTATTTCCTGTGATGACACCAGTCCTAGGAGGGACTTCTAAGAGCTATTTACACAGAGTAGATCTAGGCCAGTGGCACAAAAGGTGAAAGACTGCATTGAATCATCATGAAAACACCTTTATAAGTGTCTCCAAACAAACAAACAAAGCAAAAAATATTCATCATGACACCAGCAGATGTAATTAGACCTAGAATCTGATATGAAACACCAGAAAGAAGGATTATAACACCTGATACACCCCTTATACAACAATACAACTCCTCATACACCCATTCAGGAATGATTTTTAAACTAGATGTCATATTTCTCTTCCAAGCAATACTAATTCTTAGAAGACAGTAAGACCCACCTGTTCCACATAAAGCTTTTTCTAACTACAGTTTTTTATTACTTGGAGATGTCACAAAAAACCCCAACAAGCCATAGGTTCCTTTTGTCCAACCAATCACCCTCATAGACTTTACAAGCAAAAATTACCTGTAAGGTTAATCTGCAGTTTTGTTATGTCTTTAGCCATATTGAAACAGCATTTAGCCTTTTTATATTCATAGTAAAACAAAAATGTATAGGCAGACTCAAGATGAAACTGAACTGCTAAGTGCCAGCTTTCACCACCTGCGAACAAAGCTTCTGCTTCTGTCACTGCAAAATAAGAAAAAAGAAAAGAGATAAGAATGCAGTTCAAGAGAATGGTATTTTAAAAATACATTTAATACACCATGAGAGAAAGTCTGTTGTTCTCTACACCTTCACACATTGAAAAATTCACTGACAGTGTATAGAAGACATATGTGATTTAAAGCATTTTTCAAGTTTTATATTTAAGGATAAGTACCAGAAAAAAAAAATAAAGTTCAAACTTTGCTTATATTTAACAGCAAAGCTGAAATGGGAAACATCACTTCTGCAGAAAAGAAACAACTCTAATTGTAGTGGACCTTCTAAAGAACCTAAGAACAAAATATTGATCTAATACCCACCCCTTAAGTCCTTAAGTAGAAAGCCTCAAATTAAAGTTTCAATAGCAGATTGAGCATTGAGTGGTTGCTTAGGATTCATTTTTTGGGGTTTTTTTGGTTTGTTTGTTTGTTGTGTGTTGAGTTTTTGTTTGTCTGCTTTTTCAGTAATTATTGACTTGCTGAATGATAAAGATCACGTTCTCCATCTGAACTGGAGAAAATTCCTTTGTGAACAGACCTGAAGTCTTTAGGAAAGAAGACTTGTTATTTTTTCATGTAGCATACAAGCATTTGTATTTCTTATATATTTAAGTTCTATCAAAGTACAGTAAATTACAAGAGACTATTCTTGCAAATACAGACCATTAAGTTGAAAATGGTTCATGCTGATTATTCTTAAATGGAAGAAGGTTCTTTGCTTCATGCTTCATTTCTGCACTTTGCAAAAATATTTAGATAATAAGAATTCCAAAAAAGCTCATAGCATCACAGTACTTAAAAAGGACTGGTTACCCAGTTACAGCACTGAGGCTGTGGTTCTTAATGGATGCTTAATTTTTCAAACAAGCTCTACTAATGGTGTCCAAAAGTCTTACTATAAAAAAAATAGTGTTATCAATGATTTTTTTAAAGCATTTTCTGTTTGTTTTTTTTTTTTAATTTAGAGATTGGCAGTCAACTCTAGGATGAACAGATTTTAGTGTTTAAACCTCCTAGGCTTTTTTTTTTTTGTTAGCACTTGTTAATCCTCAAAACCTTTCACTTAACATAGAAAGCTGCTAAGTCTGAATACAGTCTTTACACACTTTTAAATTCATGAAATCAAAATTTGCATAGATAAATCCTGTCTAGTAACAACATTTTCAAAGAAGAGATTTAATTTAAAAAAAAAACAACAACCACAAACTAGTAATTTAAAAATATTACTCCAAGCCTACAAAATACTAGACATGCAGCTACAAGTGAAAACCACACAAAAAAATGCAACTTTTGAACTGAGTGACACAAAACAATTTCTAAAGAAAAACAATCAGGTTATAGTGTTTAATCATGCATTACAACTAGATTTTCTGCAGCTAGCAAGTTTCAGTGAGCTGAACAGAAGATGACTTGTGCTAAAGCCATGTGATGAACTCAAATGACACACTGAGAAGCAGTCTTACCACTACCTTAATACCATTTACTCACAGTGCTTGGTAAGTTTATGCACTTTGAGACTTCAAGGACCTTTGGCCCAGAAGTACTGATGTCCCAAACTTACGACATCCTTCTGGCACTCCATACCATGTCTGGCACATGGCCAAAGGCATGGGAAACTGCACCAAGTCCCATTGATTTTGCACAATGGCTGCTTCAGAACAGTAGAGAATCCTTGCAGCTGTCTTCTATTCAGGTGATGATACTGACCCAACACTTGAAAAAATTGTTATTTCTCCTGAATTTGAAGGTCTTTTACGCTAGTAACTATAACAAAGTTTTCTTGAAAACTAGATATAGACAAGCAAGTGAGTTATTCAAGCCCTACTCAAAGAAAATTTTAAAATGGTTATAAGTATTTATTTTATGGAATATGAAGGTACTTGTTTGAAAAACCAGATGGCCTCAGTGAGAAAATAAACAAACTGGTAAGAGGTACCAGGCAGCAGAAACTGTCAGAAAGAAACTCACTAAATATTCAGGCATACTTTACATCATCTATCCCTGAGAACCATATCCAAGAGTCTCAGAACAAGTCACTATCAAAAAAACCTTTGTCTATAATCACATTTTCTTCTCATTTTCATGAAAAATGGCACGTGCCTTACAAGTCCATGCCAACTTAAGTGAAATTCTGTTTCCTCTCTACTCATTGCAGTTATATAAGTTTCTGATAAACATTTTAAAAGTTATGACTACAAATTCTCCTCCTGTGTGCTATCTTAAAAGAGATGCTGCAAGCCAATAAAACAAGAATTAGAAATATACCTTGTTTTATGCAGGCCTGGGCAAGAGTAAATAGCTCAGGTGATCTCTCCTCCAACAACTGCTGGTGTATATTTACACATCTTAGAGTCCACCAAGGTAAAGTCTGAAAGAAAATATGGATACTTCAAGTTCATAACAAGTATAGACTTTCAAGAAAATAAAAGAAAAAAAAAGTGGTCTTAAAATACAGATTTTGTAGTCTATTCAGTTCTAGTTTCTAAAAACTACAAACCTGTGCAAAATAGCTGTTTTATTAAAAAAAACAAAACTACCATAGCCTAGCATAAAGATGAACATATCCAGGCACTTCTACAGTGCTCCAAGGGTTTGATGGATTTTCTCTCCATTAATTTCTCTAACTGCTCTTTGAACCCTGCAAATCTTTAGTAACATCATGGGGTAAGAAATGCTGTAAACAGCAGAAAAAAGGAATACTTGCATGTACTTATTTTGGAGCAGCCACTTGCTACTTTGATTTCATAGTTCCTAACTCTTGTAATAGAAAAGGACCAAAATAAAAACAAAAATCCCAAATCCAGCTGTTTCCTACTTATCTTCTTTTGTGTCACATAGATTATTTTAATAGAAAGCCATGCTCTCACTCTTCAGCAATCTTCCAGCCTGAAGACTCCTAAACTAGTTAGTCACTGTTTGTATGGAAGCCATTCAGTATTTCTGATAATCCTGTTCTGTTTGACCTTTCTCTTTATGTGTTCAGGTGCCAACAAAAAGGAGCCTGAGAGAGGCAGAATAGGAGCAGAATTGCTCTTGAGAACACATTACAATCACAGCTGAAAGTCCTAATGCCTGTATGTTGAACTTCAGAAGGGCAAGGATGTTACTGAACGAAGCAATCACTTTACAGCAGGCAGAGCTGAACCAAAGCCCAGGAAATACCTGATTTTAGAAAGCTGTGTACACAAAGCATAAATTCCCCACAGTCTTTTAACCTCTTCTCTAGTTGCAACAGGAAAAAATGCATGGAAAAATTAATTTTAATACTCTAGTCTTGAAATTATACTTAAGAATGTAGAGCACACCTCTACAGAGATTCTAATGATTGCTATCTATTCTGGTGCTGTTAGCACACCAATCATTTTCTATGAAAGATGTTTAATTGCTTTAGAGGCACTCATCTTCTGAACTTTTTATGCAGGTATGCTTCAGACTGACCTAAGCGCTGTGCAGTATTCAAGCACAAACATCTAAACTAATTACATGGAGCTGATTCTAATGGCCCTAGAAAGGAACCATCAAAAAGAATAACAGCATCTATTTCCAAGAGCAGTGAAAGATGGTTTTTGATATCAAGCTGCAAAGAGTAAAACACACAAAGAGGCCTCGTGAAAGAGGTCAGATCCTGACATTTCATCATTTCTTTAGAAACCTGAAGGCAATTTAAGTAACAAGTTTCAAATTACTTGAGTTTCGCTTATACAATGAAGTATTAATTTTCCCACACAACTGAATATCCAGTTTAATGATACAATTTCCTGAGGCCTCATGCTTAACACTTAGAAATGCTAGAATCAGTGAGAATATATTTTTGAATTTTCAGATAAGCCAGCTGAGCTGGCTATCAGCAATGTTTTTTGGGAGCCAAGTTGAAAATCTGCGGATGATTTTTAAACATTTACTCATACATGTAAAATAGCATACAGGGCTTTATTAATGCTTTAGTTAATACATTTTGAAGTATGTTGTTTTAAATTTACGTGCACTACTATTAAAATAGAAAAAGTATTAAGAAGCCACCTTTGAATCAAGTTCAAAGCAAAAAGAATGGCAACCTTTAATTGCTACACCAACCTGTTGATGAAAGTAATTCTTATCAATTGTTGCCTTTGAACTACTAGTACACACAAATAATTGAAGCTCAACCTTGTAGAATAAAGACCCCTATTATTTCATTCTCAGAGGAGGCAGCAGGGGAATTCTCTATACCAGGTACATTTTCTGTTTCCCTGACTGATCCAGTTACTGAAATTAAACAGCACTCAGCTGTGAATAAGAGGAAAACGATGGAAGAACTTGGCTTCCAGAAAAGCAGTACAGCAAACATCTCCCACACAGTTTAATTCACCACTCATACAAAGACCCAGCTGGGAATGGATGTTGTCAGCCAAGCATAAAGAGAGGCCATGTGGCATTTTGATCTCTAGCCAAATTTTACTCAAGTGGAATTCAATAAAGGGAAGCTGCTGCTGTTAAAAGTCTCCCACTTCCAGAGAGCCCTGCTACCAATGAAGCTGCTGCTGAACTTCAAAGGAGGTACAGACTCTCTGAGAGGTGCTTCATCATGTCTGCTTGTTTTTAACACACATACACAACAGAGATCTAGACTTAGAATTCATACAGTAATGGTTAACAGTATCCAGTATCCAAAAGCTTGTTAAAAAGTGTATGAGATATGTAAGCTGCATCACAGGGCATTCCCAGCTCTGACAATATCACAAAGTAGATGTCTTGATAAAGTTGGTTGCATTAAATTTTCTAATTTTTCCAGCTAATGAAAATACCTTTTCTCTCTTCTGGGGAAGAGTGTGAATAAATAGCTCATCTTAAAGAAAAAGATACTTGTGATTAAGTGCAATCACTTTGTCCCAACTGTTTCTTAGAGGGAAGAACCTCAGAGCTATAGGCAAAGAAATGGAAGTCAGAATGATTCAATGAGGTATGAAGAAAAGAATGAGAGAACCAATTTAGGAGTAGCTGGTAGTCACAGCCATTAATCACATACTTCTTACCTGGAGAGATGCAAGTTTGTGTCTTGAATTCACAAGGATTATCCTTGCTATAAGCAGCAAAATAGGATGAGAAGTCAAGCTATAGACTGATTCACCATCTAGAACCAGCATCTTCAGAACAGTTGCATGCAGCATTTTTGGCTAAAAGAAGGAAAAAAAAAGGACAAGTTTCAGGAAACTTAAGTTTATTAAAAAATAATGCAATACAGAACAGAAAAAATAGCTATCAATATATTTAAGGAAAAAGTCTGCTCAAAATACAAAAAAACAAAAAAACAAAACTAAAACAAAACAAAAACTCCATCTCTTGGAGTCACTACTTTTTTACAAATCATGGTAAATTCTGCACTGTTTCTTGCTGTCCTGATACACCACATCAACATGATCTGCAGGACACTGATTTCCTCCCACCTGAAATGTACACGTCGTTCAGTTAACTAACCCCAAACACATTCCAGTAATATAATCATTCCCGTGATCTAAGGAGAAAAGCTTCCAGTAAATCCATGCCATTCAATTTGCAATCACAGAAACAAAACATTTTTATAATTAAATTAATCCTACAGCATTGAAATACACTAGATATTCCTGCAGCGCTGTCAGTATGAGTTATCATTTTCTCTCCCCAGAGGGAGCTTCCTGTTAGAGTGGCATCAGAGCAGCAATATAAGAGCCATTATTCCCTTTGTCTGATAAATAAAAACCTCTCCCAGCTTTGATACATTCCTGTATGACATTCTCTGCAGTAACTCTTTTACTTAATGGCCTTGAGGTAGCTCTCCAGGGACTCTCAGTGGTGATTGTCATCTGACAGTCACCTATTCTCCCCTCCCTTTTAATGCAATGAAAGCATTTGAGCAGTTTATCTTCAAGCTCAGGGAGATGTCCATTTATCAGTCTATTCCTGCTTCTCATATGACAGATTTCCTTAATGAAGAAAAAAAAAACAACACAAACAAACAAAACCAGAGTTTTAGTTTTTAGTTGGTATAAAAGGGGCAGGAAAAGTGAATGGAAGGGGAAAAGCAAAACAGAAGGTTAAATGACAGCTTGCATTGAAGTCACTTGCCTGAGAAAGATTCTTAATGAGTCAATGCAACTGAAATATAAGTTATTAGAATCATATTTCAGCTTTTTAAACTAAACAAATAATGTAATTCAAGAGTTATTTGAAACTGTATACCTGTTGCTACCTGTATCAACATGTTACATTGAAGACAAAAATCTTTAAGCTACATGAATCTCCAACATCACTTTTTAATTACAGAGTAATCTTTAAGGTTATTCCGATTTACTACAGGGCTTTTTAGTTCCATTAGCACTGAAAGTACTTCTACATTGCAAACAATTATTTGGGACAAAGGGGAATTCCCGTATGACACCACTGCAGTCATTTCAATCCCACTGTGGAAAATGATGGTCACAACAGTTAGGCAAACCACTTGAGAATAAAGGAAAGAAACTGACAACTAGAATACGTCAGATCTGTTGTACCTCTGGCCATTCAGAAAGGAAGACCCTTATCAACATCTGCAATTTTGAGAGGGGAAAGTCATCAATCAGTACTTCTAAAGACGAATTTTTTAACTACACACACACACACACACACACATATAGTGGGACACTCAATACAATTTTCAGTTTAGTGTAAACTTTTTTCCTAACTGCATGTTTTTGGTGCAGATAGGAAAATCTCAAATACACTTAAAATACTCAATGGGAAAGCAAAGGAGATTTGTTAAAAAACCTTTTTCAGAAACAGCCTTGCAATACTAGAGTCATCTATACTTGTTTAAGCACTGTAGTAACAAACTAATCTCAAATTCACCTTTCAAGTCTTTTCACCACAAAACCCAGTCCTGCTAATGTAACATTAACAAAGAATGAGGGAGGAAGAAGGAAAAGTGGATGACATATTACAGCCTTGAAAATAAGCCAATAAGTCCCAGAGCCAAAGAATTGTTATCTTCTATTTTAACAAATCCATGTCCCTTTTAGACATGAAACAAATCCCATCCAGAAAAGCAGACATCCTTTACCTTTAGCTGAGAAAGTCTAAACCAACATTCATTTTTCCAGCCTATGCTCTAAGACGGCATTATCCATGCAGAATTCACTGCCCTGAGATAGTCTTTAGGGTGAGAGAACAACTGCAAGTAAGAGGTAGACATTAAGACGTTACAGCTTCAAGGACTGCAAAGTTAAGAATTTAAATCCACCAAAATCTCTAGAACACTGGCTAAGAGCAAGAAGAAATTTTGAACTTGTGATCTTGTGTTTAAATACCTAAATATATAATGTGTTGAACCTATCTTGTAGCTCAAAAATTTCATCTCTCTCAAAACAGCCACAACCCAACACTTGTTAATAAAATGCTCCTGACCTAGTAAACCTGGGTTAGATTTTTGAGCCTTTCTATTTTTCATCAAACTTGACACCACAAAGTATAATTATTTTATTCAGGAGTAATGTTCTTAAAGCACAGAAACATATACTAGATAATTACTTCATGAACATATGCAGAGAAATCACTGAAATATAAATCATTTCTCTGGACCTGCAAGTGGTTCTGTTTGACCATCACAAATCAACACACAAAACAGACACAAATTAAGCTCAATTCACTCTAGATCCATATTTTTTAATCTCTGAAGCACAGCTCTTTTTATATTCAACTTCCAAACAGTAACTTAATGGCTGCCCTGAGTCAACTGGACAATACTCCCAGGTATTTCAATTTTTACAGTATTTCAAAAGTATTTCCCAGCACAACTGGTGCCACCTGAGTAATGATAAAAATCAGAAGAAAGTTCCTGCCGTTCACATTCAATAGCTCTACAAATAGAGTGTATGAGAATTTTAGTTTAAAGAATTAGTGTTCTTATCTTGCTAATGATAGTGACTAGAAGTAAAGTTAGCATTCAGCATGCTTTTACTTTTATATTGAGAATCACTCTGGCCTTTGTAACATTTCATCAGCTCTATTGGTGTTGGGGATCCTTCCTTTTATATATAAAGATAAGTGCAGACATAAAGAAGTAGACAAAGACAGGCAAAAGGCTCGGGAAGACTTGATTAAATGGAAGCAAAGGTGGGATGTAGACAAAAAAAATATTACTGCATCAGGAAGCTGCTGCATGTGGCTACTAAGCCATATATAGTGGGCTTCTCATATTTTTAAAAATACAAAGACTACTGCAAAACCATTTGTCATTTAGCAAAGCTAAGGTGGTATACCTTCCAGATTCACAGAGGATGTTACCTGCCAAAGGCTTGGTCCTGGAAGACAGAATTCACTCTTTAGACTTTAAAGCAATGGAAATATTGCTTTTGTTTGCAACTACTTTTCTCTTCAACTTTCTGCAAATGAGGTAAGATTACATAGGAGGCTGTCTCCAGTTTTACAAGCCACATCAGTAACAGATAACTTATGGAGAGCTGAGGTGCAGACTGAAGATAATCGTGCTGAGCTAGTGCAAGCAAGTCTTGCCTGAGAGTGCTACATGTACATGTACATGGAAGAAGTACTTTGGTTATAAGAGCTCTTGTTCATAAACCCTATGGGGCTGACTTTGCTCTGCTATTAAGGGGGTATTTTTCAAGTGACTGCATTAAGATTCCCCCTTCTGTTCTATATTCATAACAAGGGAATGCAGGGCAAGACTGTAGGCTACTTTAGCAGACTATCAAAGACTGCCTCTGGATTTAGCCTTTATCATCCATCCTTACATACCCCATAAGAGGGAGAAATCTGCATAATTTTCAAAGTCTATATCTTGCTGGTCAAGCACAGATTTTTCTTCTTCTTAGCTAGTTCATGCTAATGGAAGCCAAGCATCTGAGCCTGAATAAAGGAATTCACAACAGATTGAATTAACAAGACCAAGGAATCATACTGGATTTGACACAGTAGTACTACATAGTACATTGGTGTTTTTCATATTAATTACAAACATGGCTATAGATACCAACAGAAGCATGGTAATATTTCAGTCTCTTCCAGAAAAAGGATCAAATAATGCATAAAAGAAGGAGTAATAAAAATAAGGCAAAAAATAAATTTAAAAAATAAGGCAAATTTATTCAAATGTATTCCGAAACTTATTCTTTGGGATCAGCATGGAAGCTACAAAAAGAAGAGCGGAACTGTTGATAGATGCATTTGGAGGACTCCTATTAGTTATTTACACACATTATCAATTAACAGATTGAGATCTTCCAGATGGAGCTTCTCACTGTTACCAAATACATTCTGCTTGTGAAATCAGACAACAAATAAAGCAGCAAGCAGCTTGTCCTCACAACATTCTTAATCATCAGTGCTCTTCATTAGTATTACTATACATTCTTTTTCAGTTCATCCACTGAAAATACTGAGCTCAGCTGTACGACGTAATACACAGAAGCTCTGAAACTTAAGGCAGAATAAATATGCTGCAAAGTCGAGGGTTTTGTACCTTTTATTCCCTTACATGCAGAGACAGTGACAATTCTTTTAAGATACAATGAGCCCACTACCATAAGCCACTTATTTTAAGAACATTAATAGTATTTTAGCCTGATCCCAACAAGTTCAAAACAAGAACTGTTAATCCATTTAAACCAGAATTCAGTACTTTTTAATTTTGTTTTAACATATTCACTCATTAAAAAAATTCAGCATAGTATCAGTCAGACTATTAACAAATGTGGTAAAATCTCACAGTTATTTTAGAAAATTGAAATACAACTAATAAATAAAATGCTACTTCTGTGTAGACTCTGAAAATCACAAGCCAGCTCTGCAGGACATAAAACCAAATCTTAATAGAGTACATGATTGTAATCATAGTTTAGGGAGAAGGCTAGAGTCATATTGAGCAAAGGGAAATAATACACATACTTGTGAATATTGTTCATTGAAGACATCCAAGAGGCACCTACTAGCAACTCATCTTAAAGTGGCTGTATTATTTACTCTTTGCTAAAATTAATTACAGTCTCATGCAGCCTTACTGCACTTGTAAGAAAAGAAGTTATCTGGGAGCAAAAATTAAGCTATGTCACTAATCCAGAGGTGAAACTTTTCAAGGATAGAAGGGGCAGCAGTTATATACACTGGAAACAAAGACTAATCCAATAAAGTGTCCTGAAAATAAAAGTTTTTAAAATATTCCTGAAATAAATGAGACATTGTAAAGCTGAAATTTAGTGACATTACTTAGAGCAGAATAAAGGAAACACGAAGACATAGTTTTTTAACCTTGATGTGGGAAAAAAAATCATTTTAGTTTGAAAACCTAGAAAATGGACGATATGTTTAAAAAGGGATTGTATTGTTCTTTATGACAAAATATGGAAGGTTAGAACAGATGGAGAAAGTTAAGAGTTCCATTTTTAACCCACATTTTCTGAATATCTGCTTTTCTGATTATGTCTTTGTATGCATGGTACAAAAGCTGGATTAAAGGAAACAAAATGTCACAATTGACATGCTCATTTCTACAGAGTGCTTATATACTAAGAATCCTTTGAATGAAAAGTAGATAAAGATAATTCAAAACATAATTCAAAACCTTTTGAATTGAGACTTTTAATAAAGAAGAGAACTGGATATTATATTTTAGCACATTAAGTGTGTAGTGCTCTTGGAAAAAAACATTAACATGTCAGAAGGCAATACAGATAGCAGTAATAAAAATAAAGGTAAACCTCTGCCTGAATGCATAAATAGCTAAACCTTGAAGCAATACGGAAGTCTGATGGAGCATCCATTAAAAATAAAGTACATTCCGTTTTGTTTTCCTTTATAATCTCTTGTCAGTTTAGTTTCCGCAATACCACCTCTGCATAAGCAAACATATTTCAAAGCATCACATTCCCAGCCACTGCAGAAATATAGCAGAAACTAAACAGGAGATCATGTATTTCCTTAGGGAATTAATATCTCATTCTTCCAGACATTAAATGAAATTGCCTGAAAAAAGAAGGATTTGGGATGACCTAATTGCCGCCCTCCAGTACCTGAAGTAGACCTACAAGAAAGAGGGAGTGAGACTACTTACAGGGGCATGCAGTGACAGGACAAGAGGGAGTGGCTTAAAACTGACAAGGAATAGGTTTAGGAGAAGAAATTCTTTGCTGTGAGGGTGGTGGGGTGTGACAGCTGTAGCTGCACAGATGATTTGGCCATAACAGACAGCAACTAAACCAGCCCAAGCTGGTCAGAGAACAAGGAGCAAACAAGGGCCCAGGTTTGGAAGCGAATGGCTGAATTCAAGCTCAAACCAGGGGACCCCAGCCAATCCCTTGGAACCATGGATGCACCCATGTCATCGGCCAGTGAGCTGGGCAGAGTTAGCCCCTTGACTAATCACATCTGTAAGCACATGAAAGTCAAAGCCCCTGTAAAAGATGGCGCACATCAATGAGTCCTGGCTGCCACTGCATGAACCTGGTGTGTTCTTGTCGCATTCCTGCCTCCAATATCAGTGACAGTGAGGCATTGGAACAGGGGGTCCAGAGAAGCTGTGGATGCCCCTTCCCTGGAAATGTTCAAGGCTTGGCTGGATGGGGGCTCTGAGCTACCTGGTCTAGCAGAAGGTGTCCCTGCCCATGGTGAGGGCTTGGAACTCTTTAAAGTCCCATCCAAGCCAAAACATTTTATGATTCTAGGAAATGGTTAACAGAAACTATGAACCCTGTATTTTCCAGGTCTCTGAACTCTGTCAGTGACAGCAAACCTATGAGTATCATCTTAGGCTGCAGACTGTTAGACTGCAACCTGTGCACACACACTAACATAGAATATAGAGTTCTCAAGTCAATAGACAGCTAAATTTATAAGAACATTTCAATATCATAATAGTAAATATTATAAACAAATTGTAAAGAGAATCAGTGAAATCAGGTTTTATTTTCACTATACACAAAGGCAAAATGAACTACTTTTCCCTTCATAGGTAGCACACTTCAAAATTTCTTCTAATTTCATGCCCTAAAAGGTTTAGTACACCTGGTTTCCATTGTAATTTATTTAGTCATCAGAAGACAAGATCTGAATTTCAAGCATCAAAAATCATGCGAAAAATAGCCTATCTATACATACTGTGCCAGCCCTAAAAGATAAACTGAATTTATAAATATCTATTTAAAAAAACAGGAGTGATACTTTATCTGAATTAGTTATTTAGAAATGCAACCTTGCAAATGAATCTAAGGCAGGACTTGATGACTTATGGAAAACATGCCACAGTAAGGCAGCAGAGTCAACAGTTTCACATGAAACTTTTCATATACTCCAACTTCCTCTCATTTCACAGTTTACAGCACTTACATTTCTCTTGGTCCATACCCTATTCTTAATAAAATTCTAAATTCAACCTTGTGTATAGATTTAGCATTAGCAGAGACCACTGTTACATTCTTCACTGACACACGGCAGTAGTCAGTATTTTACCATATCTTTAACCACAAGAGAAAAATCAAGAAGCTGTACTAAGCCCCATGTGAGGAGAGCCTGGACTGTGGTACTGCCATGAGGAACATACACACACCCCACTAAAAGAAGTTAGGGTGTTGATTAGTAATCTACATAAAACGATGACAAAATAAATAAAACTGACAGTCCTCAGTTTCATCTCCTACATTCCCTTCTGCTTCCAAAAGCCCTGTTTAAATTCGCATTTTTGTACTAATATTACCTCAACTCACTTGGCATTCAGGAGCCCAACAGGATACTGAGCATCCAAATCTACTGTTAGCATCTGCCAAACACTATGCTATCTGCACCATATGCAACTTCTACCTTTCCCTAAGGAGGGGAAATTTCTAAGCCATTTATAAACATCTTTCTTCGATCCAGCCAAGAATGTATCCAAAAATAAACACATAAAAAGTTTATTGATCGCAAATGCCTGCCTATAATAAAGATATCTTCTCCATCCAAACCAAACATTTCCAGCAGGAAATGTCTTAAGTAAAATCTTTAAAAAATTTCAAGTAGAAAAACAGTAAGTACTTTTAGGACACTGCTGATATAACTGAAGATGCTGCAATAGCAGCCGGTAGGATTGATGATAATGGCAATTCATTCTAGCACCCCATCTTGCAGATGCGCCCTCTCCAGCACACCTAAGTGTTATGGTTACTTGTGAAAAGCAGTGACAATAAAAGGACAGCTTATTTAAATCCAAACTTACCTCAAAGAATTTCTGTAACAATGCAGGTGGCAAAAAATCCTGAAGCTTTAACTTAACAGGAGGCCCAGTCCAATTGCTTTGAACAAAGAGCTGCAAACTCCCCACACCAAGCAGAAACATCAGCCTCTGCCTGCAATATAGACAAGAACAGCAATTAGCAACATATTACATTTTCACTTAAGGCTACAAGAGCTGATTAAATCTTGTGCTAGCTCAAAACCCTCAGCTTTAAAAAAAAAAAAAAAAAAATCACTCTCCGGTGAGGAGGGTACAATGAATGGAATAATCAAGAATGCACACAGGAAACAAGAAGTCTTTGAAATGTGTTTGTTTATAAAGGCTGTAACTAATGCCAAACATTTTGGAGGCAGAGTTCATACATTTTACAATTTAAGACCGTACATAACTATCAAACATCAGAAGACCAGCAAAGGATGCAGATAATCCAATATTTGCCTATTGCATGGTTGTTATAGTTTCTTATGATGTATCTAACTCTCAGCATTTTCACAGAAAAAAATACTGCATTAGTGTATGTTCCAAAAGAGCAAGCTGATTTTGGTTTTGACATAAGTGTTTATTTTCACGCCCTCTGATTAAAAAATTAAATTAAATCAAAAATTCAGAATACTACATCAAGTTGGCTCAGATATTTTGGCAGAAAATAATATCTAATTCATTACGGCTTCTATTTTAAATAACAGTAATTTATTGAAAGATGAAATTAAAAAACTTTGCTTCATTTCTGAAACTAGGCATGGCAAAATTTTCTGTATCTACAAGACTAAGCTCATTTTACATTACTATGATTTCTTTAGCAAATAATCTATGTCGTCTGCAGAAGGCAGGGCACAATCTTCCAAAATTTATTGGTCAATTTAACAGGTGTAGACTTTTAAGATTTATATACAAACTTCTGGCTTGTTTTATAATACCTTAAAGACTTAGAATCTTATTGACAAGGGTCCTAACACAGTGAATAGGCTTCCTAACTACAAAAAGTTAGCATTTTAATTGTGCAGGTTTGATATAAACATGGGTATGTTAAGGAGCATAATGAAACAGAAAAACCTAGTCCTTCCTTTTTGTAAAAACCTTTTTGTAGAAACTTAGAGATATAAGAGCCCTCAAGTTGAAACAAAAAAATAAAGTGTTATACAACCCCTTCAAAAACAAAGTAAAACAGAAAAGCCACACACAAACAAGCAGCTGGTGGGCAAGAATGCAACAAAATATGGAGAACAATAAGAAAGCAGGGGTGGAAAACATTTAATTAAATTTTTTTAAAACCCCCAAAAAACCCCAAAACCATCTTTCAGGGGAGTTAGAGAACAAGGACTGGCATAAAGTTCTTGTTGAACAAGACAAGGTAACACTTACTGGCTGCCATTATTCAGCCAGTAACTATCCACTAGGAAATATGAATACATATCCAGGATCATCATTAAACTTCAAAATAACTCAATAACACAAAGCACTAACAATTATTGTATACTAAATTATTACCGCTACAGACAAAATATCTACATTGGTATAAATGTCCTAATTTTTCTCCCATGATAAATTATGCTTCAGAGCTTCTGTAAGGTAACATGCAGAACAATCAACCATCCCTGCACTGTCATTTGATACTCTAGTCTTTTGAAGATAATTTTCATTATTTTATAATTTGTACCATTTCTACTAGTAACAATTTATTCACTTATTTTAACTTTACTGATATCTATCTGGAAAGCAAACTTGCTTGAAGACACACAGTTTTATGCATGCAGAACACCTCCAGAACAACTGATAACCAAATCCATTACTTTCGCTGGGATACTGTTTTTCCACTGTTTGTCATCACCAGATTATTTTTTTCCCCCATTTTCAGATTTGTGACCAACTCCCATTCTCCTTATCACTCACTCTGTATCAGAAAACCCATTTCAAGCTGTAATCCCTGCAAATGCTGACCTCCCCTGCCTATCATCCCCTATTTTTTTTCCAAAGAAAATGCATTCTGTCTCCCTGACTGCCCTTCACACTTAGAATGCAGACCTGCAGAAGCTCACTTCCCAGAGGTTGCCTGAAAAGCAACAGAAAGACTGCTGTGAATGTCCCCCTTGCTGTGGTGATCTACATAACTTACTTTGTATTTATCCTCAGATACATGTCTGCATCCACTCATCTTGTTTTTCATTTCTCAGTGTGAATGGGGGTTTTGCTGCCTTTTTTTAACACTGTTTACACCAAGTCCAATTGTTCTTCATGATGCAGAATCACATGCTTAATATTCATATTGGTGTCTAAAAATGTTCTTCAAAAATAAAGAACAATAGTGCATTTGTATTTTAAAAAATGGATGTGCATATAATGCTAGAATTCACAAACAAAATAAAAGAAAAAATATTCAATAGCCAGGTTCTGCTTAAGAAGTTACAGGTTTCTGTCTTTTTAGTGATGCCAGGAATTACAGAAGAGTAGCCAAAACTATTCAGTGTCTAACTATGCTATTATTTTTCAATTCATTAGCTTCAAAGAAGGCTGCAAAAACAGCAAGAGTTTCTTCCTTTTCAGTTTTCACTATATACAGGACACAAGTTAACAAATCATCTGATGTTCCACAAGAAATACCAGAAACACCATTCAGTGTTCATTTTGGGAAATCATAACAAGCTTTATTGTATGGGGGTTTTTTGCCAAGTTTGGTATTCATTTATATGTTGAATAAGGTAGAAGTAGTAAATAAATGCTCAACAAAAAACAGTGCTAAAGCTCATTTCCTTGTTCCTTTACATTTTGGCACCTGCACCTATTTCCTTCCAGTCTTTTGAATCAAACTGTATGTCAGGCAAGGAATGCACCTCCGTCATATGGAGCTCAGGAAAAAAAAACAAGTCATTCCCCTTCTGCATGGTGAACACATATCCTATTGCTTCATCCTCCAAATTCTGCTGATTAAAATACAGCCATGAAGCTACATTTTCTGTAGAAAATAGCTTTTAAGCACTGAAGTGAGTACAAATAGCAGGGAAAAATTAAAACAAGAAATATCCTATTCAACATATTTTCTATAAGGAATGCTTAATTCTTAGGACATAAAGGCCCAAAGTGCCGTAGTGAAAATGTGCCTGGGGCAGGGAAAAGAAGGAAATTAGTTAAAAGAACAGAAAAGTTACACCAACTTTTTAAAATGCTGCTAAACAATTTTTGTTACAGAACCATGGATTTGAAAGTGGAAAAAGTTACAGAGAACTTGTCCAAAGAAATTACCACCTAGATCCAAAATTTGAGCTGTTTTGCCCTCAAGCTGCTCAGTTTTAGTTTCAGAAAAAAGAACTCCTTAAGAGTTCTTTTAACACTATTACAAAACCATACTTTGCACTGTTTATATTGTGCAAAAAGAATAAGATTCACATTATCCAACTTTCTGTTTCCGATTGAATTCAACTCCTACTGTGTTTTAAAATCTCCAGAATAATAACTTTCAATTCAAGGAAAAAAAAATTTATTTTAACTTATCCCATCTATAAAAAGTCACAAGAAAACCAGTGTCATACTACATTTTCTGGTCTAGAACTTCAGAGGTTTGCTGCACTTCCATTGAATCACTCAGTGGAAAAAGAAAATTACACTTTAGGCATTAAAAAACAATAGAAATAACTCTCCCCCAAGTTTCATCATAAGCAATGCAAAGTCTGGATGCAAAGGTTATATAGGTTACTTCCATAAGGCCTTCACAGCAAATAGGATCTGCAAGTAGGAAAAATAACTATGTGCCACATTTTAACACACAAAGTCATGGGAGACCAAGACAGTATAGGTCAAAGTGCTGTGCAGTGCCTACCTAAAATAGCAAATTATCTATCCTTCAGACAAGAAACTTCAGTAGAAGTTTTTGTATAAGAGAAAGCCACAACTTGCTTCCTTCAGCCCCCAAAACTTTTTAAATCATTACTAATGGAGCTTGAAAAATTCACTTGGATGCTACAAACAAAACTGTTTCTGGCAGACACTGATAGGTTTTGAAGACTCTTTGCTTTCATTTTAAATAAAACTTCAGGCTGTAATTTTGGGCAGAAAACCCTCTGTCTGCTTATGAAATGCTAAATATTGCAGATCTGCCTCCATATCTTCTGGCAAGGGGGCTTCTAATGCAGCCCAGAGCTGCAGAGCAAACAAGAAAAACCTCAAAGACCATATAGCTGGAGTGTGAGCAGTCAAGGAACAAATTCCTTTGCTGTCTGCAGCAGGAGTGCACTTTAACAGGATACACATAAAGTTCCACTGATAAAGATTATGATTACCTTCATTGAAGCTGAATGGCTTAAAAGGCGACAACGCATATTTGAAGCAGTAATTAAGATCAGGATTAAGTCTGTTTCAAGTCCTGACTGATTTTTCTTTCTTTGTTACATTATTCAAAATACTGCAAGGCAACAGAATCTAAAAATACTGAAAAACTTCTCCAGCTAGTATTTAACAGTAACAGCACAACAAAGGGAAAAAAAAAAAGCAACAAGAAACACCTAGCAAAGAACATGAATGGGAAAAACCTCTGAACACTCCAACTCAGAAAGCAGGAGTGCATAGTATTGTGCACCACACCAGAAGATGAGCTGTTGACACACTATGATCACAAACGAATCTAGCTCAGTTTTTCAAACATTCCAACTATTTTTTTCTTGGATATTTTAGCAAAAACTCTTAGGTTTTTGTGTGTTGTACCAAAACACACATATCTGGACTCTGCCTACACTAACTGGTAACAATTACCTTCCTCTTAATTTTTAACCTTTAGCTTCTCTTACCTTTTGCTCTTTTTTAGGTGAAAGATTTTTTACCTTTTTAAATATCTTAATATATACACAACACATGTATAGTTTTCTGCTTCTACTATCCCTACCAGATTTCAGTCTGTTCATCAGTTATACAGCAAACTGTAAAGAGTAAACTCAGATTCTTAACAGCAACAATTAGCACATAGAGCACCAGAGAAAGTATTGGGAAGAAAATAATTAATTGATGAACAGCATCCATGAGTATAACACCTTACTTGTTACAACATTTCAGAGAGAAAATTGTTAGTCATTTGATGATATATGGCAACGTGAATTTACATGTGCGACATCTTTATACCAGAGTTTTCTGAGGTAATCACTGTAAATAAAGCTAATGTTTTCAACAAACCCTCATACCACAATATCATTGTTTCTTTCACTGGACAATAACAAATACATGCCCAAGGCAGTGGGAGGAATAACACAAGAAATTTGTTTTCTGCTTTCCTGTCAGTACAAGGATTTTGAAGGCCCTACACAAATTATACATTTTTAAATGCCTTTTGTAAAAATCAAACATAGCCTCTATTAAACTTCTGTATAATAAATAATTTCCACCTTTCCATGTTATCAGCCTCTGCAGAACAATCCAGGTATGCTAGAATCTGTTTATCCAAGTAAATGTCAATGTTCTCCTCTGTCACAGAAGATGCACTGAAAATATTCTGAATGGCTGAATTTGAAAATATTGCCTCATATTTCCCATCAAACATAAACTGCAATAATGATCCGCTTTCTGGAAGAGAAAAAAAAAAGATACAGAAATTAGTGTAAACTTTCAAACAATTCTGTCTTTCAAGACCTATTATACCTATTCAAATGGAAATATCTACCACTTCCCTTCTAAAGAATGTACCTTCATTTACATTGCAGGGAAAGTGCAATTGCACCGAAACTCAAGAGCAGCAGTAGCAGGTGTCACATCATTCAAAATACTTTGCATTAAAGTTACAGTGAAACACAAATGACCAGATGAATGTGAAACAAAACGTTGCACTGAAATTTCAGGAAAAATAAATGGATGGCATTTTAAAATAATTCAATTATAACAGCAGAATGTTCTTCTTTCACAGCATATTAACTGAACAGTAAATTCCTATATATAGGACAGTAATTTCACAGACTAGAGAACTATTTAGGGGAAATGCAACAAACAAATTATTCAATATTTGCAGAGTTCAGTGAATAAAGTCTTACACAAAACTGCAGAAACCGCTCAGCCCTTCATTTACAAGCTTAGAATACCCACAAGCAAATGGCAGTGAGAATTTATCTTTATAAAATAATTATTTCCCATGATAACTATACTATCTCAATGAAAAGCCTGCAGATGGAGCAGATTCTTAGGAGCAATTATTAAGGTGGATTTAGACCCATGACTGTTTCTTAAGCCTGATTACAAGACAAAGGGAAGTCAAAAACTGCTGTATATTTATAAGAAGCTTCAGACCCATCAAGTTCTTGATCCAGGCTACAACTTCATTCACAGAAGCCGTCTTCAGATATGCTAGAATGCAATCAATACAGCAGTTTTTGGAACAATCTGGCCATATTAAAACCTGCTCTTCTCAAGCAAAACCATCACCTGCCTACAACTCATGCAGATGCACTAACTGGTTTCTGAGTAGATGCTGCTGGTGTTGGTTCAGCTAAGGAAATGCAGAGGTCTGCACAACTGCCTTACTATCCATCTGTGACTCCAGCTGGGGATCGCTGCTCCCTGCACTCAGTGTTACTGTAACTGCACTAACATCAGCAGACCAGGTAATCAGTTTGACACTGGCACAAACATGGATCCACACAAGCAGCAGCTGTGCAAAGAAGTGATCCGAATACCAACCCCAAGCTCATCCAGCTAAACAAAGTACTTTATATTTTAGAAATACAGGAACACAGAGGGCAGAACCACCTTCAGTAACAGCAATGGATGGCTCTGTAGGAATGGGTGACAGACTCATTCATTCTAATGTCTCTGCACCACGCTGTTGACCAAAATTTACTTCTGCTCTCCGCAATGATCTACTGAATGATATAAGATAATGTGTGCTGTGTGTTATTTAAAAAACACTTTAAGCTGTACCTCGAAGGACAAAGACAAAAGAACAGGAGTGGTTCTGTAACACTGCTGACACCATACCCTCACAGAGAAAGGAAGTAACAAAAGACTTGTCTCCAATCTATTCTTTGGAGAATTTTTCTCTCACCAAATCACAACTTTTTAATATTAGATTATAGTTGCCCAGACAGGCAATGCTGTAGTTTGTAGAATAACTATGGGCTGTGAGGACACATGATGATGAATGAGGAATATTGAGGTTCTTCTCTTTCCAGTAACGTAACTGTAGGCACGTAAAACCTGGTTTTGATTCTGTGCGCGGCTTTTTATAGGACACTATACAAATTCAAGGTCAAAGATTTTATATTTATTTTCAGGATCATCGACAGGAAGGGCCCATGCAAACGATGACTAAGAATTATCACAAACCCCATCATTTTCTACCTCGACTGCAATATGCCTTTCTTCAACAAGTTTTCCCCACATCTTATAGCAGCACACTATTTAAAGCATCTCAAAACAAACCAAAGCTAAAAAAATAATCTGACAAAAAAAAGCAATCAGAAAAACTCCACACCACAAACAGCATGAACAACTCTCGTTGAAACGACAAGAGTCAGTCACATCACCTACCATTCCTGGACAGTACAGTGACTAAGGTCAAATGAAATGTCACATAAGGAACTAAGAGCTGATTAGCACTGTACGGTTCTTTTCCAAAAAATCACTAAGTGCTTACGTAAGGATAAATGAGATTTTCTATATGCTACAACATGGAACGTAACTTGAGCACAACTATATTTTAGTCTGCCTGACACATGGAAGCACCTTTATATGACAAAGGTTACATTTATAAGAGCTGCTGCATTCTCCTGCAGGAAAGCTAGGTCTAACCAGGTCCCCTCAGGAGACTATTTTCATTGATCCCTCAAGCAACTGCGACCGAATAACAAATAAAGAACAGACAGCTCGTGCCAGACTCTTCCTTCCCACGTTTTGCTCCAAGAGCGCGTTCCACCACACGGCCAAGTTCCGACAGGCAGGTAGCCTGTCACTCAGGAGCCAGCCGGAGGGAGCCCCGTGCTTAAGCGCCTCCCGAGTGCCGGCATGAGGCGAGCGGCTGGGTGATCTGCCGGCACCGCTGCGGTCCCCGCCGCTCGCACCAAGAGCGGACAAGGAACTCTGCGGAGCCCCGGCCGCTCCTGCCGCCTCAGCCCTGCCGGCAGTGCCGCTCCCGCTCCCCCCTAGCCTGACCAGCCCACTGCCTCTCCCACCCTGCAGCGCGGCAGGAACCCCCGGGAGCTCGGCGAGGATTTGACAGGGCGCCGGCGGCGAAAACGCCCGCGGGGAGAGGGAGCCGCCAGGCGCGGCTCCGGCTCGGTCCGGTGGCTCCGGACACGTACAATGAGCGGGCACCTTCCCCGCGCCGGGCTGGGACCTCCCCTCACCTGCGGCCGCGACTTCGCCCTGCTTCCACTCCAGGGACTCCGCGGCGCTGAGGAAGCCCCTCAGCAGGGCGCGCTCCAGGGCCAGCATGGTCCCGCCGCCCGGGCCCGCCCCGCTCCCCGACACCGACAGCTCCGCCGCGACCCCCGCGCCCACAGAGACGCACGCGCTGCCCGCCCGAGCCCTCAGCCCATGTGCGGGTGGCGAGCGCAGGAAGCCGCCATGACAGCGGCGCGGGGCACGCCGGGAGGGCGCGTGCGGGCCCCGCCCCGCCGGGAGGCGCCGGTGTGAGGGGAGCGCGGGCAGCGCTGTGGCCGGGGAGGTGTCCTCAGCCCCGGGAGTCGGCGCTGACCCCCGGGCAACAGCTTGTACCCCACCTTGAGCGGGGGTAGGCGCAGGTACGCGTACGTATCCATACGGAGTCTGCCTGGGCGATTCCCAGGTGGAGAATCACCGAAGGGGTCAGGTTAGAAGGGAACACGGTGAGTCAGCTGATCCAGCCTCCATCGTCCAGCCTCGGTGCTCAAGCAGGGTCATCCCAGAGCACATGGCACAGGATTGTATCTTGGACGTTCTGGAATATCGCCAGTGAGGGAGACTCCACAGCCTCTGGACGATCTGTTCCAATGCTCAGTCACACGCACAATAAAAAAGTTCTTCCTCACGTTTAGGGGAAGCTTCCTGTGCATCAGTTTCTGCCCATTGCCTCCTGTCCTATTGCTTGACCCCATTGAGCATAGCCTGGCTCCATCCTCTTGACACTCTCCCTTCAGATATCTATACATCCTCTGTGGAGAATCCTCTGGGATCCCGGGCAGGTGCAGGCTGAGGTGCCCAGCACTCAGGGCAGGCAGCTCAGGATTGTGCTTTCGTATATCCCAGTCTCAATATCAGCACCTGTCCAAACACAAGGTTGATAATATTAAAATTAAAATTCCTAGTGTGAGATTTTGTGCTTTTTATTTTCAGGGAAAATCAGTAAAGTAATACTTCCTGTGAATAAATAGTTGCTAAATATAATTTCTTAGTAAAAAGAAGGAATATTTTGCTGTCTGCCTCACCTCTGCCAGTTCCCCCAATGTGGGGAGTTTCACCCTTACAGTTCAGTTTATGGAGCATCTGGAAATATCTGGAAGCTGCAGCAAGTGTGTGGGCAGGAGTACCCCTGGCAGGAATGAGTGCACTCCTCCCTGGCACTGGGCTGGTTGTTACTGCTGATGTAAAAATGGTTTGGGATGTTTGTCAGGTGCCACAGACTTACTGAAATCTGCTTAAGTTTGCTTCCCTAAACTATTTGAGGAATATTAATTTATTTCTCGAAGAACTATCAATAGTCTTTGTATCTAAGGGTAGCTTCTGCCAGATGGCTCAAGGGGAAGAAAGTCTTTGCAGGGCTGTGTAGTGCAGATGCCAGATTTTAGCATAGTGCTGCTTATTATTTCTTAGCAGGAAGTAGATAATCAAAAATTCTGATACAAGGCTTTTCAGAGAATAATCTTTAACTTTCTTCTGAGAGGGGAGGAAAATTATTTGTATGAAATGTGCTACTGTGGTATCTGAACTCGCACATTTAATATCACCTTACAAGATACCTGTGCTGCTATATTGATGCAGTATTTATTTTCTGCTGCAGGGTTTTTTTCTAAATCCTTTTGAAACAGATTATCTCCTTGTGGACTACCAAAAAAACCTGCTAACTGTAAAAAAAGATTTTGTAAGCTTCCAGCAATTAATATTAGCATAGATTTATTATTATGACATTTTTAACAATGAGCTGCTGTTTGTAAAAGCTGCTGTTAACATGATTTTTAAGCTGATCCTGAATTCTGTGTGCCAGGTCTCTGGCACTGCTGGGGAAGGAAGCAATTGCATTGGGTGCCATTTCTGAGCAGGAGTGAATTTGCTATTTGAGGAGTGGGGAAAGGGGAGGAATTGTCAAGGAAAAACTGGCTCATTGGTATACCAGGATAAAAACGGGCAGGATTGTGCAACCAAACTTCTGCAATTCTAAGGAGCACATTTGATGCACCTGGTGAGGGGAGGGGAGATGCAAGGCTCATATTGGGGAATTCTATCAGTCTTTCTTGCTTTTGCTCTGTAAGTTCAGTCAAGTTATATCCCACTAATCAGCTGGTCTCTGTGATTCATCATATTTAAGGTTACATCATCTTAGTTACAGCATCAGAAATTTCCAGCTCGTTGGAAGCTTGGGGGTCCCCAGTAGACATCAGCTTAATGTTCAAACTATATTGTTGGATTTTGCTGAGTTAATGCACAGGCCCTCACTGTCAGAAGGGTGGGTCCCTCAGAAGGCTCCCAATGATCTGCTGCTTTTCCAGTTACATTTGCAATTTAAAAATAAACTTAGACTTGCAGTCTCAAGGTGACAAGGGCAAAAGGATGGCAATTAGTACACAGCTGTTAGGCCCTCCTAGCAGGGTATCTCGGGCACAGGCACGGCCATGATGCTTGACGTAGATTGTGGTTGCTTCACTGCACTCACCAGGCAGCTCTGCACCCCTTGAGTCTCTGACCACTTGGCCAGCCTCTGCTCTTGCTTCACCAAACCCCAAAGAACTAAATCACTGGGCAATCAGTGAAGTGGAGGTAAAAAAGCTACATTTCAAATGTGCTAAAATAACAGAGGCTAGGGAATTCTTCTCTTCCTCACAACTTTATAAAACAGTAAGTGTTAGTGTAGGCCACTGAACCACAAGAAAGGAAAGAGTGATTCAAACCACTCTTAGGGAATGTAAAATGAGGAATGTGGCCAGTAGCAAATAACCCTGGACAGCTCTTCTCTAATACTGTGGAAACTCTTCTAGAAGCTGACATTAATCTTCATCAATAATTTGGAAAATACTGTATGTTAATATTACTGTATCTCTTTTTGAATGGTATGCAGGATGAGTAAATTAGTAGAAAAAGAGGAAGTAGGTCTCATAAATAAATACATAATAGTAACATTAATAAGCATATATATAATAAATATAATAATAATAGTAAATACATACTCTGTAAAATACAGCTGTAATATTTGAGGTGCAGTCTTCCCACTCATAATAGGTTTTTCTAAAATTTAGCCATTTAGTAGAAAACCTATTGTCATTTCTGATGTCCATTAATAAGTATTTGCTGACCATTTTGCAAATGTTGCTCTGTTCCTTCTATTTTCTCCTTTTCTGTCACATCAGAACATATATCATCTGAACTTTTAAAAATTAATTATTAGCTGGTTAGATAGCAGAAATTTGCTCTGCCTCAACTGCATGACATCTGTGAGTTTTCAGATTAAGAAACCAAAGCTTATGTGGAAATAATTCAATTTACTGGTCAACAAAAAAAATTCAGAAATTACTCTTTCATTAAATAAGCTTGTCATATCTTCCCAGGCAGACATTTGCAAAGTATTTAATGCCTTCTTATATGAGCTCATACAGAAGCATTATTTTATTATGTCTAAATTTTTTTATCCAGCAACTCTTTGCTAGCTTCGAAAGAAGGATATAAAATGNCTGACAACCTGTTCCATGGGTTAGAATCAGAGTTACAGGTATTTTTAGTATCATTCCAGGGTCTCTGACACCTCTGGCAAGGCTGAAAAGCCTCCTGACCAGGTTTTGGGTCGGCCAAAGGCATCATAGGAACCCCCTGGGTTCCAACATAAAATGAGATTTAAAAAATATTAAATGGCTCTCATTAATTGGATTTTCTTTGTTAGTCTGGAGAAAGAAAGCCAAACAAAATCGGTTCCAGTCACACTAGATCAGACAGAAATTTTAGCTGAAACAGAATATTTTATTAAATACATGATAACTTTAATCTCTTCAGTGCACCCACAAACACAATTATATTTTTGAACAGAGAATGTGCATGGTTACCTGTAAGCAGAAATATGTTTTTGAGATTACCTCACACTGAATAAAAAGAGTGAATAGTTCTGGCTCTCGGATGCATTTGGGTAACAACCAGGTGATGGTGGCTACGGTGCTCCTGCTGGGATGTTGCTGTGGGGCTGTGTTGGCACCACACTGGTGGGGCCCTCAGAAACACGGGCTGTGACAGCCACCAAACAATGGAGGGGTGATGAGTGCCTGAGCTGGAGATCCCAGCTGAATCCTTGCTATATTGCCTGTCACCAGGGAAGAGTGAAGCTCTTGGATAGTCAGCTCCAATTATGCCTGGAAATCACTTGCAATGATGATCTTTATGTTGGGCCTCCAAAATTTGGGGCGTATCTTTGGCTTTTGACTTTAGTAAGATTTGGTGCATGACTTAGGGAATAAGGACCATTGGTCATTCCTGGTTTATATGGAAGATTTGGTGAGTTCTGTGGATGAAATATGGCATGTCATGTTAATATAGAATATTCCATGTGAATCAGCAGAAAATACCAGATACAGGTTTGTGATTATTTTTATAAGAATATAACAAGCAGTTCTCTTCATCTTTTTGTCTTAGATTCGTAAAAACATGAGCTAAATTGTTACATTATTAGACACTAATGCTTTTGATGCAGATTGGATTCCAGAATCGTTTTAGATCTACAGAATAGTCACCAGACTTAGATTTTAAAATGTACCTTCCAGTACAATTCCTCTAACTAATAAGCATGAAGGATTTAACAGTGGTATTAGCTTAAATGCTCTGTGTTGATTTGTAATGACAGGAACACAAGAAGGAACATTCTGCTTGATGGGAAGAGTATTATCCTAAAAACTTCCCATTGCTCACAGCTTTGCCAAATAGCACAAATACCAAGTTTGATGTTTTCTATTTGGAAAATGTCCCTTAGCTTGGACTTTTAAGCAAACTAGGTGCAATTTCTCTCTGTTTTTAAACAGAGACACAAAAATGTTTGTTCCTGTATTTTCTACTCTTTGAAATGCATATTATGGATGAGAAGGTATTTAGTGATTGGGAGTGTGGTGTGTTTGTCAGAGAAGTACCTTTGCTGTCTCAGTTTGAATTGGTTTAAGTAAAAATTCAGCATAGCTTTGCAGTGTGATAGAATTATAAAAATAGAGGAATAGAACTTACAACCACCAAATGTTAAGGCATGAAGCCTCAAATTCCGGAAATGTCTGGAAAAGACAGAAATCCAGTTGTTCTAGTGAATTTAATCTGGAAAATCACTTCTGCAATATTTATGAGAAGTTGGTGTTTTATAGTAATTTCAAATGTTATTTTGGACCATATGGAACATCACTGTGGATGCATGCTATTGGTTCTGCAAAGTTTGAGGTAAGCAAAAATGACTGCAGATGTTAGAAGTTACAAAGGAAAAGGTTCTAGTAAAATAAATAACTAGATTATAGTGGAAGGAAATAGATGGAGAGAGAGCATTCACACTTAAAACACAAGTAGAGCTCCATGTCTTTCAGCAACCAAAAATATGCACTGAAATGATTTCTCATATTCTCCATAATTAATTTCTCCCTAAATCTTTGAAACTACTAGCTTCTTTGAGGATTATCTCTCCTGGCAAGAACAACAGTAAGATAAATGTTCTCTTTCAAAACCTGCCTCAATACGCTTGTCAATATTTACTATATATTTATAACTTGACATGGTGAAGGATTGATGAGATCATTACGGTGGATTAGGATGACTCATTTCCCTGTCCTTCATGACTGCTTCTGCTGAGTTCTTTCTTCTCCTGACTGCCCAAGGGAGAAACTCTGACGTGTTTTGAGCAGGCTTCCAGGGAGCTGGAAGAAATCAATCCATTCTTTTACAGTCCTTGAAGATGTCCAAAGGATTCAAGTCTAACAAATTTTCTGTGTAAAACTGTTGCAATCTTTGAGCC
>VXBU01015029.1:1114-46251 GCA_013400315.1 Bombycilla garrulus
TTCTATTTTCCCTCAAATTTAAAGGTTTTTAATAGTGCTTCCATCTCACATACATAAACAAACCTGTATCAAGCACTGGAATGCAATAATGTGTCAGCACTCTGCAGAAAAAGTAGCATTTCTGCCACTGAACATTGAACCTTCAAGGTTATTCTTCCCACAATGAGTAAACAACATCAGATTGAAGTACACAACAAATGTTTTTTCATCAGCTGGTCTTACCAAATTATTTTGGTTCATTTTGTTGGAAATATGTGTTTCGTATGAGTCATCAGAGGGACTGTGATTGCTCTTCTGTCATACTTGCAGCACGACTGAAGAGCACAGCTACGCATGGATCTTTCAGATGCAATGTGGGGAAGCAGGGAAGAATATGAGTTCAAATTAAGGGCAAAGTTATTCTCCAATTCATGTTGCGAGTCTCCTATCCGCAGTGTAGATATCTGTTGTGCATTCTGTACTTTTTTTCTTTTTCTTTTTTTCCTAAATGAAACCTCAATGGGAGTTCTGCCCTTGAAACATGGACAGAGTAAGCATTATTTATGCTGTGAGGATCAGAGGGGAGAAATTTTACCCAAATATGATCCTTTACCAGTTTCATTGACAGTGCTCTCTGTTTCACTGTGACTCACAATGATGAGCTTAAATCACACAGACAATGGGCTGTGAAGTCCTGTTCTGTGACCTAGACTTTTAGCAAGAATGTTGGAGGTCAAAAATGAGATGCATATACAGAGCTCTGCATTGATGCTGTCTAGTGTTTGCTCATGTTATGTCTGGCACGAGTAAGTACTATTTAATTCCCTTTCATGTATGCAAAATCCACACAAAAAGCTAAAAAAAAGCCCAACTAAACCAAGCACTAGCTGTCCGCTTGTTTTGTTAATATTGGCAAATGATTGCCATTTTCATTCAAAATTGTGTATGACTATTAGGCATGAGCTATTAGCAGACAAGTAAACTTGTCTCCTGCTTATATACATAATTTCATTTTTACATAATACACATTAAATGATATATGGTGGTATCCTGTCTGCTAAATACCTTTGAGGGTTTTAAATAGTTGGATCACTCTTGTTTGTAGTTCACATTAGTCAAGTTTGCTCTTGACTAATGTGAACTATTTAATACCTCTGTAATTTCAGTAGTGTTTAAAACAAAATCATACAAAGTCCAGATTTGCATTATGGAATAGATATGTCAGCACTTAATATAAACAAAACTGCAGGGGTTTGGCTCTTCTGCAGTCTCCCCATCAGAAATAGGCAACAGGAGGAAAGGCGTAAGAATAGGGGATTTGTCCTACTTTCCGTCTTTTTCACTTGTCTTGAGGTTGTTTGCATGTTACACTTTTTGTTTATTTTTAGTTGCAAAATTCAGAATTCTGATTTGTAGAAATTTTGAGCGTAGCATGAGTAATTTCATTGACATGGTCTGTTTTCAACAATTCCGAGACACTAACATTGTTAAAATGGCTTTTTAAAGTGTAGGTTACATATGAAATTATTTCATAGTTAACTTTTAACATGCTTTCCAGTTCTGCTTCAGTTGGATGGACCCTCACATTGACCTCCGTGTGGTTCTGATTAAGTTTAAGAATATGATTGCTCATAAAACCCCAGCCCTTCAAAGGAGCATGAGATACATAACACATAGGAAATGTTTACAGAACTAAACTGTGGATGAATTCAATATGCCATCTTTTTTCTGCCCTCCTTTTCTATATTTATTACACTCATTATTTCTTAGTTGTAAATTCAGAGAACCTATATGGTTGCTAGTATTCAAGGCTGAGTTGAATTTGATTTTTAGAAAGTGCAGTATTACAATATCAGAGAGAAAAATAAAAATCTCATTATTAGAAAACAGAGCCAGAATTACATGGAGAAGAGAAAGAAGCAACCTCTTCTGTTGTCCAGTTTAGTAGCTCATACCCTTTCGGAACAGTGAGATAAAGATGGATGAAAAAACCTGTTCTCAATCCAACATCCATTGTAATTCATCCTCTGTTAAGGGAATTTTGCTGCCTAGCTGACAGTAGTACAGGGGTAGGATTGCTTTAGATGCTGTAAGACTGAGAATTAGAAGTGTGTTTTTGTTGTTGTTGTTGTTTACAACTTGTAAAATCGCTTATTGCTTTGGCACAACAAGAGAAGGTGGAAGAAGTCCCAAACTCATGGGTTTGAGTTTCTTTTTAAACTTTGGTCATTCTGAGCTCACATGTTGTTCACATTGTGGAAATGTACCAGAAGTGTGAGGAGAAGAAAGGAGGAAATTAGTTTTTTTGGAATTAAGGAATTTGGTGTTGCTTATTTTGCTGGGACTTAGTGAGTATGAGTTTCTGCCTATTTCCCTGACTGTCCCTGTTAGGTATCCAAATCATGAAATGTCTTTCATTTTCTGTGGGAAAAAAAGAGAGTGTCTTCTAATCAGATTCTAGGAGTGTTCCCCTGCGGAGAGCAGAGACATCTTCAACTATATCAGGTTGCTCAGAACCTCGTCTCCAGCCTGGCCTTCAATGTTTCCATGGATGGGACATCAACCACCTCTCTGGGCAACCTGTCCCAGTGTTATACCAACCTCATAATAAAAACTGTCTTCCTTATATCCAATCTAAATCTACCCTCTTTTAGTTTTAAAATCATCACCCCTTGTCCTGTCACAATAGACCATGGTTAAATGTCTATCCCCATCTTTCTTACAAAAATCCCTGAAGTATGGGAAGGCTCTTTAAGGTCTCCATGGAGCCTTCTTTTCTCCAGAGTGAGCAATCCCAACTCTTTAGGTCTATCCTAATAGGAGAGGTGTTCCAGCTCTCTGACAGTTTCTGTGGCCTGTCCCTTGTCCATGTCCTTCCTGTGCTGGGACCCCAGAGCTGATGCAGCACTGCAGGTGGGTTCTCACCAGAGCAGAGGGACAGAATCCCCTCCGTGGCCCTGCTGCCCACACTGCTCTGGATGCAGCCCAGGACATGTTTGACTCTCTGGGCTGGGAATGCCCATGGCTGGGTCATGTCCAGCCTCTCAGCCACAGCATCCCCAAGTCCTTGTGGGCTGGGCTGCAGTGATCTGTCCATCCCCAGCCCGTGTTGAGACCAGGGTTGCTCCGACCCAGGTGCAGCACCTTGCACTTGGTCTTGTTGATCTGTCATCTCTGTTTTGCTCCCTTGTCCTCAGGGGCATGTCCTCAGGGGGTCCTATTGACTAACTTCTTGAAGTATTGGAAGTTTTCTTCCTCCAGTTCAGGAGCCTGCCTTCACTCTTTACCTGGCCCATATCTTTCAGGACTGAGAACTCTACCAGTTCACTCTATTATATTATAGAGGGCCATTCAAAATCATTAAAATGGAATTTCTTAATTTTTTACATTTTTTATTTCAGTATTTTTTTCAATAATTGCTTAATAGAAGTAAAGCATAGTTTGATGTTTTATATACATACATTTTCAAGTTTCCTTTGTATCTGAAAAATATCTTTTGAAACAACCCAGAACCTGGGTCTGCCACAAAGCTTTAGTATTTATTTAGAAATATTGCTTCTCCAAGTGACTTACTTTGTCAGTCATTGACAGCCCTATAGAAACAAAGGGAAAATCAATCATTGATTCACTTGGGAAAGAAGCATGCAATGTTGCCTGGTCTGGGTTAAGAATTTGGAAGAAGTAGGTGTTATAAGATGGCCTTAGTCAAATGTGTAGTATCTGAAAAAGGTTATTCGAATCCCTGCTGAGATGTTGTGGATCTGTTTTCCCTGCCTGCTTTTTTTTTTTTTCGTATATGTCTGTTGTGGTGGATTACATTTGATATTTACACTGGGTTTTAGATGCACTAGATCTATGTGATGTTTGCACTAAGATTTCTGATTCCCCACACTCTCTCTCTGGTGGTGGGTCTCGTCCCCCCTGCCCCAGGATTTAGCTTCTCCCTCTGTCCCAATTGGCTGGTGGTCCCCCTTCCCATCGTCCCCCTGTCCCCTAAGGGATAAAACTTCCCGGGACAGGTGGCTCGGGTCTCTTTTTCCTCTGGTCCTGGCAGGCGGCTGCTGCCGACCTTTCCCCATGCTCTGCCTAGGGACAGAGTTTTGGATTAAATCAGAACTCTGCAGAACCGGAATTGAGCGTCCTTCTTCCTCGTCCTTGTAGCAATTCTCCTAAGCCTAAGGCTTGCCAGTTTAGCCTTTGGGACAAAGAGAACCGCTACATATGTCCGTATAAACAATGGGATGGTTAGTACATCTGTTTTATATATTTATGAATATTCAAGAACTAAAGTATGCTGCTAGGCTAAACTCTACAGAAGAATCTAAGAACTTATAAATAAAAGTTCTGCACAACTGTTCTTTCTTTCATTTTTCATTATTTTGTGTTATTCTTATACATGGAATATAATGAATTAATATTTGTGGGCAATATCACTTTAGTGTGCATTAAAAGACTAAGATTTTTCCTCTCTGCATTAATTAATAGGAGAGTAAAACCAGCAGAATTTACTTAGATGGTCTGAGTATAGATGTGCTGAATGCAAAGAAAGCCATACCTTTTACAGATTTTTGAGTTAAAAATACCAGAAGAAACACTAAAATCCATGAGCATGTTAGTTATTAGGCAGTGGATGCTAAGATTTGGCCACAGGTAAGTGTTTCAGATAATGTAAATATCTGATGTGAAAATGGCTCAGAGAGCTATTACTGCAGCATTCACTGCAGTTTTTTCTTCTCTTCATCCTAATGCTGAACCTAATGAGCTAATTTCCCCTCCTTTTTGAAGGTTCTGTGTTTGTTTTTTTCAGTTCCTTACAGCTTGGTCTTGATCATTCCTCTGCTTTCTCTCTACCTCTTTATGCCCTTTTGAAATCTGTGTTTCTAGACATTCATATGGCTCCTATGACTACAGTACCTTTCTCTTACAACCCAGCACCTCTCTTTACATTTGTCTTTAAGCAGGGAGAAACACCTCTACTTTTGTCTGAACTTTGAGCACTGCTGCTGTGTGGAATGCTGCCTGTGCTTGCTCTTACATTTGACCTCCAGTTGTGTTTTTCCAAGTTAACATACAGCCAGAGCTTTGTGTACGTTGAAGTGAGCTGACCCTGAGTTCTGTATTAAGATTCCAGAGTAGCTTAAACTGGTTGGGAAGAATCAGAAGTCTGCGGCAGTGATTTCACTTGTTTTAGAGTAAATGGCTTTAACCTACAACACGTAAAACCAAATAATGCAGCAAATGAAGTGCAGGTTTTTCATTACTGACTTCTTGTATTGTGGATGGTCTCCATGTTTATGCTATGCAAAAGATTGTTACTGATCTCTGCAGAAAACTGGATGTATTGAACCATTGTACTGCTTCTGATAACTCGCAAGAATATACTTTATCAAATCAACAATGAAATAGCATATGCTGACATCTGGTATGCAGGACTTAATAAGAGCTTTAATAGTTGTATCTCTTAAAGTCTGCTTTAAGTCTCTATTTGCACTGAAGCATTGTAATACATGTTACAATCAAAAAAGCATTTGTAGCAAGTGGATATGAAGAAAGACATCCCCTGCATGTTCTTTTTGGTTAAATCCAAATTGTTTCGACACTGTTCTTCTGTAACTCATGGGAGTTAAAAAACAAATGCTGCATTCCATTACTTTTCTCTCTAATATCTCTCTAACTGCAGTTCTGACTGCAGAGGATATAAATTGATATATGCCTACTTGGATGTATCACACATTCTGCTGCCATCAAACTGTGTTCCAATGATTTCAAAGGATTTAAAAAGCAAAGCCTTTGTTTAAAGTTATTTAATAGTTACATTTTACTGGCCACAAATGGTTTGCATTGACTAGAAGAGAGAAACTATTGCTGACCATCCATTATAGTTCATTAGAAAGTCAAAGGTTCCAGAAAGAATACAGTGGCAAAAAAAACCAACCCCAATAACAACAACAACAACAAAAAAAAACACCTAAAAGGAAAAATGCATGCCTCAGATTGAAGAGTAGCTGTGTAGACAGTGGTGTTGATGTGTGGGGCTAAGGTTAGGGGCTTTTTCTCCCCACAGGTACCTCCTTTCACAGGCAATTGCCTCTGAGGTCTCTCAGTTGCTCAGGGCCTGCAAGTGGCTTCCTGTGGTTCTCTCCAAGTGCCCTTGGATAGCTTGTACATTTTAAATAGCTATGGTGGTTTTCATTTATTAGTCTAGATAATTTTGACAAAACTGTGAAGAGTAAGCATACTTACAATCATACTGGCCTTTTTTAGGGATTGTTGACCTCTTGTGTGATCTGAGAGGTTTTAATTACCTCTGTTCTTTAAATTAGTTCAGTCAGAGCCTTCCTGCAGCCTAAGGCAAATGAGGAGATAGGCTTTGGGAAAACATGGACCTGAAGACCTTGCTTAATTTAATGGGTCACGTATTCCATAATTCCAAAAGAAATCTGAAGTAGGATTTAGTAAAACTCCCCTGCTGAAGTGGGAGTAGAGGGAAAAAGGGACTTCTGGACTAAGAAGTCAGGTGGTGTTTACTCATGAGGGCAGAAGTCCTTTGCAGGGAAGATACAACTTCCTGTAAATGTGGAGATTAGGGGAGCTCACCACTTGAGATGCCACCATCACCTCTAGTCACCCCTCATTTGCAGTTACCTACCCCTATGACTTGATATTTCTTAATGCAGTGTTGGACTAAGCAGGCTGACCATCATGTAGGTGGTTTGGTCAGTGATGTAAATGAGATTATAATTTTTGACTGTTAGTGGCATCAGGAATGTCAAGCAATAGTGGAGAAATGAATTTTGCAAGCATAGGTTGAGTCACAAAGCAGATGTACTTTATGGCTTTAATATCACTGCATTAGATAAGAAATTTGAAGAGAAAAGAAAACAATATGTCTTCTGAAAACGGTAGGATTAGCCTATTTCTGAAGTATGGGTGTACTGTGAATCATTTGACCATCCAGGGCTAAAGCTCTCTTTATAATGAAGTACTGTCTTTGAGCAGAGGAATCTGTTAGTGCATTTTGTATGTTTCTGCTTCTTTCTCACTTACAGGAATGGAAAAGGAAAAGAAGTTACCCGGTAAAGGATAGAGTTTTCAGGGTAAATGTTCTAGGGAATAATAATTAGGCACAAATCCATTAAAGCTGTAATGCCCACAAAGAGCAAATTGTGCAATTTTGCTATTCCTTTGAAGTCTACAGTTGTTTCTGCTGTGCATATGAACAACTCCCCTTAAAAACCACTGAGAGTTATATTGTATATTTGAGGACTGATGTGGTCTGTATAGCTAGATGTTGCCAAGAGGAGAGATTTCACAAATTCAGGATTCGGGAAATACGATCAAAAGTGGGAGAAAGTTCAAGGATGATGATGATTTTGGAGAAATGTTGGATCTTGCCAAGGGGAAATTGCTGGTGACCTTGCTGAACTAGCATGGTGCATGCAGATTGCAGGGGTTCAAACATGGGAGTAATTACAGAGGGCATGTTTTGACATGTAGGTGGGGGGAAAATATCACAAAGTTGGAATAAAATAATCAATAAGTTAAAAATTTTGAATTTAAGTGTTCCTTCTTGTGACTTGAGTGTAGCATTGATGTGACAGAATGAAGGAGAGGACGGTATTAGTCACAACTGTAAAAGCTAGGTTTTTTTCCTGGTTTTTGGAGAACATAGGTTCAATTTTGTCCAGCTTAATGTCCTTTTTTTTAGATTCAGCAGTATATTATTCAGCCATTTTTACTTGTAACTAAACAAAGATATTAAAGAAAGAAATGTATTTTGAAACGCTCATTCAGCAAATAGGTTGCCTGCTATTTTCCTGCCTTCAAAACTTAACCTGTTGCTGAGAAATAGATTTATGAAAACTGGTTAAAAACCCTGCTTAGATCATTAGAGGGAACAGATATTATTTACATAAACTTCCATTACTCTATATGACTTGTGTTTATCACTGTATTGATTTATAAAATAATCCCTTTCCCCCCCTGCAATCTTGGTTGGATTTAGCAAAACTGAGGTGGCTGTTGGGAGAGCCTTAGACAATGCTGGATGTGCTTATATGAGACTTGCATTTCCACCTCTTTTAATAAACTTACCTGTTTCTTTTTATCATAGTCTCTCTGAGAATGACACAGCCTACAGCAAACAAAACAGTTACTAACTGATCACAAAACTATTAGCCTTTTTCATCCCCTCTGTAAGACCAGTGTTAAAAAGAATGTTATTTTCTTCACTCTTTGGAGTAAAGAGTTTCAGTTTTTTCTGGTTTATGTGCTTGGTATGAGAATTAGCTTATGTACACATGCTTCTTCCTAAGGTGCATGGTGCACTTTTTAAAGTTGTCCCCCGTGGTAAGTAATAACTAGAGACTTTTGTTTCTTTTTTATATTTTTTTGCCAGCAGATATGTGTTTCTTTCTGGTAATGAACTCAGTCAATATATTCTGGGTATAGTTAGGGCCCCAAGTGATTAAGAACTCAAACAAAAGTGATGTAAAAAACAGATGATAATCTGTCGAGTGGCAGATCTGTCCCATCAAGTCATTGTTTGCACAGTGTAAAACCAATGCATGTGTCTAAACTTAGGAAGAAAAAAAAGACATATGGCTTATAGAGGGTGAAATATAAAAGTGGTAGACACACATGAGGAGTTGGGTTACTACTGGATGACCAAGCTGTAATACTCCTCAGACGAAGCAGTAGCCCTGCCACTCCTGCTTTTAGGAATGGACTTCTAAATTCCTTGTACTGAGGTTTCTGCTGTTACTGGGCTGATTGGAGAGTTTCATCATGGGGCAGTTTTTCCAGTCTGCAGGCGGTGATGTTAGAAGGTACCCATCGGCACTGCCTTCCTGTGTATAGGCTGGGTTGGCCTCCTCAACCTTTCTCCTAAACCTTTTCCAGCTGTATCCTGATGTGCTAAACTGCTTAAATTAACTGCAGATTGCTCTGTGTATTGTGTGCCAGAGGAGTGACAGAAGGCAATCAAAGCAGCTTCCTCTCAAATAAACTGCAAGAAAGGGGGTGTATAGAATATTAGGATGGAAAATATGGGTTCTGGGAAGAGCCCTGAGACTTTTATGCCTGTATATTAGATTAAGTCTTTGCCGTTTGCATTTTAGTTCTAGGGTTTGACAGCTTCATATCCCTGGAAGTGCGTTTTTGGGTTGTTTTTCTTTTTTCTTGTTAAAAGAAAATAAAAGGTTGTTTGGTCAAAGTAGTCATTGCTTCTCTCTCCCTCAAATGACACTGGAGAAAAGTGAAATAATGTTCCCCTAAGGTTATTGGCCTCCTTGTGGGCCATGTGCACATCAGTGCTTGTGCTTCGTCTGAAGTCAGTGACCTCTTTTCTTGTGTATGGCTCTGATCAGCAATAAATGTAAAACTAGTTCTCCACCAGCTCCTGTCTTCACAGTTGGGATAGCATCTTCTTTTCTTACCTTACAACTTGCAGCTTGTTGCAAATACAACTGTAGCAGGTCTGAGGTCAGATCTTTCTGTAGATCTGAAGATGTGGTTCTGGCTGGTTGCTGCTTATAAAGAGTATCTGTAAGCACAGTAACAGCAACTCTACTTCATGCTTTTTTCTTCCAAAAGCTGCTATAAATATTCCTCCTAATTAGGTGCATAATATTATTTTTATAATAGCACTAGGCTTGTTCTAAGAGAGTCATGCTGCTTCCAGAAGCAGAGGAAGAAACCCAAATGTATTCAAAATAAACTTCTTTATGCTTTTACTGAATAAAAGCACCTAGGTGCTGCCAGCTATTAGACAGTTTCCGCACTTAAAAAATTTAATGTGTAAAATTCAGTGCTTCCGAGCATACTTTTGATCACATGTCAGCCCTATCCTGTCCTCCTTTCATTATTGTCTGTCTACCCTATGAACATATCTCTTCTGTTTGGTATGGAGAGATAGGGCATGCACTTGGAAACAAAACATCCTCCCAAGTTACAACAGTTATTTATTTTAAATGCAATGAGGGAGCACATAGGAGGGGTTCTGTTCCATTTAGCAAAGAGAAACCACCTTAGTTTCACTCCTGTCTTCACAAAGCCACTATTCATCAGAAGCAAGAAACTGGAATGGGAGTTATTATTGACCCCATTTCCCCTTCAAACTTTTTATGCATGCATGCATGCTAGGTTACATATAGTTGATGGTTTTAGGATGTTCGCAGCCTGTAGTTTCAGGAGTAGCAGAAGCTTGAAAGATTTTTTTTTGAGATGCTATAATTTGATAGCGTTAAATTGATATTTTAATACCCTAGAATCATATATGATAGCAGTAAAAAATAAATTGAAGTTTTCTTCTTCTGGTTGATACTAATTTTAAAAATACTGTGTGGCTTTCAAATAGAGCTTGGCATAGTTTACATATCAGACAGATGTGTGCTAGATCAGCTTACTGCAGGGGCCCTTGAGGAGAAATCAGAGAATATGGGAGTTTTCTATTGCAGCTTCAGAGAAATTCATCAATTCAAAAAGACTAGGAGCTAAAGTACAGATGGAAAACAGAAAAAAGAGCTGGGCCATGCCGATGTTATATTTGAAAAGTACTGTACATAAGGACTGTTTGGCTAGTGTTTTGTAACTGTTTGTTTCAGGAAAAAGGAGACCTGAGTGTTGGTAGCCAAGAGCCAGAAGTGTTATACTAGATCTTGAAAGACTCTCATGGTTGGTTAAAGTTATGAGTACATGGTAAACAAATACTGAATTGATTCATGATAATCTACCTGTATTTATATAATAGTAGATACTTAAAGTTTTCTTCTTTCTTCGCCCTTGCAGATTTATTATTTCAAATTATCTGTTTGAGCTGTGTTCTGAATGGGATAGAAAAGTGTTTTCATAGTCAAAGATCTTTTTGGCACACAGCACTTCATTGCACTTGATTTTTCTCTCAACCATTTTTTTTTTCTTTTTTTTTTTCTGACTGATTCCTAATCGGTCAAATCCTAAATGTTGGTTGATTATTTCTTGCTCTGTGGGTATATGAGTTATATACATACAGATTTATTGAAATTTGGGTAGCTATTTTAAGAAATTAATTTCGGTATCCAAGAAATATTTACATTTCTAAATCTTATTAACATAAAACATTTAATGTGTTTAATTGTGTGTGTGTGATATCAAGCACTTTTGGTCTTCTGTAACTTACTGCTAAAATTTATTTATGCAGAATTTGTTGTGCTCTGAGGTATACAGAGAAAAAAATTCAGAAATTCTTACCCTATTGAATTGCTGTGCTGAAAGAGAACTTTTTTCTTAAGATTGTTAGTTTTCTTGTAGGGATTAAATAATTACTATTGTGTTTTCTAAAGTTATTGTCATAAAGATTTTCCATATCACTCCTTGTTCTATAAATGCCAAAAAAAAAATCGTTAAACTTACCTTGAGAATTAAGGTTTTTAGGATATAAACTTAAAATTACGGTTCTGATACCATATTCAAAGTTGTATAATATGTGTCATGAACTTAAACACACATCTCAGCAGAATGGAAGGTGTAGAATAAATAGAAGTTAAAGACAGCTTTTGTAAATGATAAGTGTGTTTGTGAAGTCAGCAAGAGTGATTTTTTTTTTCCCTTGTAAGGAGACTTATAGGTAAGTTCTTTATTACTTGAACTAAGAAAATGCAAACCGAGGAGAAATGCTGGAGTGAAAACTGCTTAATAACAGCACCAAATACATTCCTGGATGAATCTTTGGAGAAATTCCAGGAAGCCCTCTCGGAAGAGCTTGTCTAGAACAATTTGCCAGGCATGTTAACGGGACTGTGGGGTGTAGCTCAGTTGTGGTTGAAAGAAGAATGCAGCAACCTGAGTGGTCACAAGGGAGCCAAAAAAAGTATACTCTGTTAGGAAGAAAATTAACTACACTAATTTTCTGTAGTGTAATTGAAACAGGGACTGGTCTGTTCGAACAAAATAGGTTGCTGTACAAGAACATACATTGTTTCTTTTGGGAAAAAAGAAAGCAAAAAGTGTTAATGTACAATTTAAAATTATTAATCAACACACTTAAGCCCTATCTAAGACTTGACAAAAAAAAAAAAAAAAACAACAAAATACCCAGCAAGGAATATATTTAAATGAAGACTAATTTCTGGCCTATTTTTAGAGAAAATAGTACCTCTGTTCTAAATCATTCACGTGAGTATTGTGATCAAAAGCTGCTAAGATAACATGTGCAGGCAGTAGAAGTCAGAGGAGGAAGTCATTTGGTCCACATGGTGGAGAAGATAGGGTGTTGCCTATACTGTACTGATGTGGTCTTTGGAAACTCTTATTATAGTATTTTGCCCACTATTCAAAAAATAAAACATAAAGGTCTCTTTATAACTTTTTTGATAAGTTTTTAATTTCACTGCATAAAAAATATTTTTTTATTTTTTTTAAGCTAACAGCTGGGGGAGATTATTAGAGCTGGCCTTACACAGTGTCTTGGTTTTGAAAGACAGGTGCTTGCCAAGGAAGGCAGGTGCTTCTCTTGGAATAGAANTGTAGAAGGGCAGAGTTTTCTTCCAATGCTCCAGTGGTGATGTTGAAGGGTCTGGTCCTTCCTCTGGGAAATCCAGTGGGAGAGAAGACTGCTCCTCTGGGAATCCAGTAGAAGGCAGATGCCTGTTCTGTCTAAATGCCCAGATTATATTCCGGTGGGAATGCTTGGCTCCTCCCCCTGGGCAGAGCTTCTCACAATGGGCTGATGTCATTTTCTGAGTCATGTGGTGGATCCTCACAATGGGCTGATATCATTCTCTGAGTCATGGGGTGGGTCCTCACAATGGCCCATTAAACACAAATGGCTCCCGGAGGGAGTTATCTATGACTCATAGGGCAAGGTGTTAATGGCCCATTAACAGGAGATGGTCCGGGGGAGGAAGTAAGGAAAACACTGCCCCTCCTAATTTTAGCAGTTCATGAAGATAGAATACAGACCTTCTGGAATATGTTACATTGTAACCTAGGACACACAGTATTACACTTACTATTTATTTCCATTTAATTTATTTTCCTAAAAATAACTTTCAATTCTATTGATCAATGTGAACTGAGTTTCTCAGAGAAGTGATCTTTTATGCTTAAAGTTGTAACAAATCTGTTAATGCTATTAATATTGCCCCTGAGTTCAGTAACTACTGTGGATTTTTCTTGGCAATGAAAGTGTGCATGCAAGAGATATTCATGATCCTGGGAAGGACATTTGTCAGAGTTTATTCTTAAATCAGCCCTTTTACCTTTTTTTTGTTTTCCACTGTCTAGTGAGGTACAAATCCCAAATGAAGCTTTCCTCACAATTGTGAGCATCTATTTCCAGTATTATCTTCATAGTGCAAAGCAGACTTGCTTCAGTTCAAGGGTAATTTTGTAAGAAAGTGTGTCCATCCAAAGACTTGAATCTATGCTTCGTTAATTATTGCTCTCAGAATTGTTTTATTGCTGTTATTCATTGTCCATCTCTTCTTTAAAGAAGTCTTAGTCATTAAACTTCTTACTAGTTGCATACATCCCACATCATTGTATATATGTACACTGGGCTAATCGAAATGTTTGGCAGCTGGCAACTATTCAGAGAAATATTTGGAGGAACAGAGGGGCCTCTCTGTTTAGTTTTGTCTATTGGTTCTCTTAAAAACTCCTGCAAAACATCTCTTACAGTTTAGAAATTACAGCTTTAGCAAATTAAACTCTTTCTCATGTATATGACAAAGAATATTAATTCAAAAGCAGATGTTTGTGAAAGAACATTTGCATTCATTTTTAAACTTGTACTGTATATTCAAGACACACAAGCTGTACTTTGCATCTATTTTCCTTATGTTGAAAGGTTTTCATTATATATTTTTTAAATAACCCTTCCTCTTCTTTATTTTTAATAAGTGAACCACAGTAGTTTGACAGGCAATCACCTGCATTTTAAGAATAGGTTATATTCTCTGATTTTCTGTGTTGAAAATAATTCCTATTTTCACTCAAATTGTTCTGGGATGGAGGTACTTTGTGAAATATTTTTGTTATTTTTGCTTATTCCATTGAGGCTGGTGTTGATTCAGCTTTGATGGAAACTACATTTTAAAGTAGCCAGGATGCTTCCGTTGCTCTTCTTTATTCTCTTGTTTTGTCATTTACCCAGCTACAAATTCTGTTTCAGACCATTCTTGCATTAGTGAGACTCTCTTCCCCATATTCTCCTTTGTTACCACAAATTTCACCTTGTAGAGGAAATTCTGTGAGTATGGAAATAAAGCATCAAAAGCAATAAAGGTTTCCCCCTCCTTAAAATAATACATAGTAAGAGTGATTAATGCAGTGAGAAATAATGGTAGCTAAACATCTCTCTAAGCAAGCCAAGCAAGCAATAACGCTTTTTAAAAATTTATGATGCTTCCATTCAGGAAAGCAAACAAAGCTGCATAAATTGGCTAGATAATGCTTATGGCAAGTGACATAATTTCTAGACACTGCCTTATTCTCTCCCCTTTCATCCTTTCTTCAGGGACAAGAGCTGGTTAGTTTTATGATTTTTAATCCCCTACTGTGTTGTGGGTACTGGTGTAGTCTAGATTATATAGATGTAATTGCAAAAATTATTCTTATAGATAAGAAATATACACTCAATACATTTTCCACACTGTTTCAGTACTTTTAATGAAAATCATATTTGATGTTTGTCTCCAGCAAAGAGACAGTGAAGTATCATGCCTGGAGGAGGCTTGTGTTTTCAGCTGAAGTACCAAGGCTGAAACTTTAATACTAAGCAATCTTACAAATCAGGGCCACAACATGTAGGTGGCTTGATTCCAAAAGCTTTTCTCTAGAGACTATCTTCTGATATAAGATAGGATAAGCCATGGAGAGCAACGGTATCAAAATGTATAAATAGTTCAGAAAACATTATTTTGAAGTGGATTTAGAATTGGATATGAATCCAGTGTAGTAAATGATTCCATTTGTCTCACACCTAAGTGGATTTTAAGTGTGTGCTTTAAACTACTGTGAGTTTCCGTATGAAATTTGTTCCCTATTTGAGACACTTGGGTAAAATAGCACAAGGAGTTAGTAAGGAATAATTTATTTCGGAGCAAATGAGAATGGTTGTGCTTCCACAGATGAAGGATCTGTCTAGCCAGGCACCCCCTCACTATGGCAGTTCTTGGTGGCACACATACAGGAGACTTCAGTGAAAACTTGCAAATCTTCAGCAGTTTGTGGCTGAAGAAACTCCTGTGACTGCGCTGATGTGTTTTCATATAGGAAGTACAAAATTTTTCCAACTTTAATTTCTTCAGTGGCTTTCTGAACCCAGGCAAGATTTAACATCAATATATACATCCACAGCTCTTGATTTAGAGGAGATGTATCTGAACATGCACATACACAACTGGTGCCCATCTTGTCTCTTGCTGTCTCAATATTCTCCTAGAGGTAAAGCCAGAACAGCAGTTGTAGTCCTGAGTGGATTTCTGTCAGGTCTGTACTGCATGCAATCAGTGGCTTCTTGTTTATTCTCTCTATCCCTTTATTATTTAGTAGTTAGCTTAGTATTCTATTGATCCAGATCCCATTAGGGTCTTTCATTGTTATGTGAACAACTCCTCTTTAACAAATTGTCGGTATTTGAGGTCTTTGATAACATTTCAGACTGTGTGGAAGGTGTTGCTTACATGCAGGCTGCTAGTGACACATCAGTTACGTTCTGCCCACCTAGAAAGAAAACAACCTTAGTAATCAAACTAGAAATCATCCTTTTCCTTCCTTCAACACTTTCTTGATAACTCAGTCAAGAAATTTTGCAGGAAGGACCACTTGAATATAAATTCATGAGAAAGGAAAAAGTAATGTTCTAGCAATGTGGGAATGAGAAATCAAATGAGGGGGATGGGCCTTGTTTCATATGTCAGATTCTTTTCATTTGCATATCAGATCAGATATCAAAACATGATTTTTCCTCCCCCTTTCTTTTAAACTTGATGTACTATGTCTGAATGCTGGTACAAGACACAAGTTTTTTCATATACATGTTAGGATATATGTTAGACTCCTTCTATCAGGGAAGTTAATGTGTAGTGAAACTGGCAGAATGTGAATGTTTTTACAGAAAGAAAGGAAAAAATAAATATTATAAAAGTTTGACTGTAACCTGAGAACTGCACACTTCTCTCTCACTATTCTTCAGAAATACTACTTCTATAATTTCCTTGCTACTTTGTTACTGATAATCAGGCATTTGAAAAACCCTTGTATGCTGCTATTAAACTTAAATGGACAGTGAGGAGTCTGTGTTACAAAAGAGACATGTAACATATTTTTCTGATTCCTCTGTATGTCCAGACTGTGCTCTAGAACAGTGTGGATAAGATGCCTTTTATTCTAAGGCCACCAAAGGTTAAAAGCAACTCAAAACTCTGTCCTGTGAGTATCTCTGACAGGAACTCCTGCTTACATTGTGAGTAGAAGGAATTGTTGAAACTAATTGTTGTGATTTGACACAGTTTTTTTTTTTGTTTTGGTTTTTTTTTTGTTGTTGTAACTGGCAACTGCTTTAAGTTCTCAGATCTCAGAGCTCAACATCGTTGTGCGAGAAATAATGAAATAAATGGCTCTTGATTAAATTTTTTTTAAATCTAAAAATGCAGAAATATGGGCAACCCAACTGGAAACTAGTTGGGCCACAGGATTTTTAACTCTTTTCAAATAATTCTATTCTTGCCAAGTGCTTCATTTAGCTTAGGCTTCTACTTTTCAAAGTCTTCACAGATACCTGTGGTTTATTCCTTTGTAGAATAAAACTGGTCTCCTGCGTGCAATAGAAAGTTGTGGGAGTTTACATTCATCCCTAATTAAACACAAAAACACAGAATAAGCTGAGTTGAAAGGGACTTGGAAGGACCCCACAGGGACCACTGAGTCCAATTCCTAGCCCTGCACATGACCATCCCCCCATGTGCCCAAATGTATGTCCAAGTGCTTCTTGAGTTCTTTTCAGCCAGAAAGATAATTTTGTTCTGGTTACAGTAAAGTTCTTTAAGGTGTTGGACTTCTTGTTTCTTCCCTCAAATTCATGTTTTCTTAATCAGAAAATACAATATGAACCTGTCAAATTACACTGAATGTCAGTTCAGCAATTACTGTTTGAAATAATTTTAACATCATTAAAATAGCGGAAAATTATGCTTAAAAGAATTGCCAGCAATGACTCTTCTGAGAACATTACAGTAGGTTTGAACAAGAACAGCTGTAACAGTACCAAAAGTAAATTCAAAGGATCATTACCATTACCTTCAAGGATCTGGATTTTATGCTAAGAGTGGAGGCTTGGTCAGAGAGAGTTAGAAAGAAAAGCATTTAATGAGCCATCTCTAATTCACATTGATATTTCTGTAGCTGTGGTGATTCAGCTTTTTCTGTAACTATCTTACATGTTACTCTCACCAAACAATAAATTCAATTTCTGAATCACTTCAGTTATGTTAACTAGTTTCAATTCATTCTATTAGGGCTGTCTCATTGGTCTGAGGAGAAGGAAACCCTGTTTTGTCTAACTTTATGTATCAGTGTGATTGCCTAAAAATCTGGGAAAAAAGTGCTTTTAAACTAGGTATGCAAGTATTGTTCTGAGACTGGAATAATAGGTTTCCTTTTTAAGCATATTATACTGCTTTGGAAAACAGTGTATTCTGAGTACTAATGATTGCATTGATAGAAACTCATCTTGTGGTCTGTAAGTTAGTTGAAACTAAATTTTTTGAAGTCTTTGGTTCTGAAAGCTTTGGATAGCTAATGGTGTTTTGAATCATGGTCAGAAGTTGTTCTTAGCGCTGTCTTTCTAAATTACTGTCTTCTAGAATGGGTGTAATTTCTGCCTAATGAGAAGTTCTTATTGATCTAATTTGTAGCTGTTAAAATGTAACATATGTTTGTTACTTGTCCCTGAATGTTTGACATTGTATGGACATCTAACTGCAGTATCCAAATACTTGCATGACACACCTGCATTGTGAAAAATGTTTTCAGATGGATGAATAGGTGTTAGGGGGAGGATTGTTCTGTTTCTTTCTTACCAAGAATTCTTTTTATTTGTTTGTTTTTCAGATAACGGAGGACAAACTTTAGCAGGGGGGAATAACTGGCCACTGAGAGGGAGAAAATGGACCCTCTGGGAAGGAGGAGTGAGAGGTGTAGGCTTTGTTGCAAGTCCTTTGCTGAAACGAAAAGGTGTAGAAAGTCATGAACTCATCCATATCTCTGACTGGCTGCCAACACTGGTGCACCTTGCTGGAGGACATACCAATGGCACTAAGCCTTTGGATGGCTTTGATGTTTGGAATGCTGTCAGGTAACTTTCCTGGCAAATCACCAAGTATGAGAAGAGTTTAATCAGCCCAGAAAACAGAACTGAAACAGGAAGGGAAATATTACCTGTTTCTTTCCCATAAAAAGGGAAGGTATAAATGCAGTTAATTGTACTGTCTGTGAGAGAATTATCCAGGTTGCAAATTAATCCTGGTTACAGATGCAAATCCTTCATACAGCTTTAACTTGGTATTTTTAATTATTCGATATGAACACAACAGCTCACAAGCATGGTATACTTCTTCAAGAACATTCTGTAATCCCTAAGTATATTTACTGATTTTGCTCAGCATGGAGTATAAGTTAGTAAATTTTATGGACCAACCCTGCTCTCTACAGAGCTCAGTCAGGTGTCTCTGCAGTATGCATCTGGAATTGGACATGTGAGAAATCTGTGCAGACAGTAAACTCACTGAACATGGATTCCACTTTGATGGTTTGTTAGCTCAGTATGGGACTTGTCAGGCTGGCTCACAGTGTAACCATTTGCATAGACACTTCATGCTGTCCAATGTCTTGAAAAACCTTCAAGATCCAGTACAAAAGTACACCTGACTGGGTTCTTGAAGGTCATGATGTTGTGACTGATTCAAGCAAGCTGGAATACTCAAAAGCACAGTGCAGACATGCTTAGATGACGGGAAAAAAGGGGCAGCATAGCTCCAGCTGGGATATTTCAATGTTCTTTTATTGCACTAAAAAGGATTACAAAGTCCTTAAAACATAAGTTTCTGCAGAATTTGAAAGTTCTGTGGCCAACCTTTAATTTTGCAAAAATTGTGTTGGTTTAAATTCTTTTGTTTCTTCCTTTTCTGTGCTGCATATAATATATTCATTGATAGGGCTAAATCCTGTTACCGTCTTTGTAGAAGTTATATTTATTTTAGTAGGTCTTTGAATATAGTTTTAATTCATGTAAAAATAATTTAGGATGGAAAGTTCAATACTGCTAAGGCAGAATAAAAGGACTAACAATTCTAAATAAAAGGACTAACAATTTCCTATATGCTATTCAGTTGAGGATTAGTGTTCTATTTCTTTTGGTAGCCTTTGTTCTGTTTTTATAGCAGGTACACTATACCATATTACGTGTGTTATCATCTTATGTCCCCTTCTTTTTTGTGTGTGTGTTAGTATCCTAGGCTGTGAATTGCAAGAGTTAAAAGCAATTCCTAACCAAACATAAGCAGTAGTGATATCTGGGTTTGGGACTGAGATGAGAAATTGAGGGTTAGAGTAGGCAGATTTGAACCTATGTAGCCGTCCATGGATCTTGCAGTGAAAAACAAAAAGCAAAACCTAACCAAAGCCCCTACACCTCCCCAGAACTAAACCCCCTATCTTGAGTTCAGAATTGTTTTGTCTATAGCTATAGCATTACCTGTTTGAATCTGGTAAGATTGATTTCATTCTTAGTGTTGTCTGTGTTTCTTGAGAGCTAAGGGGTGGTTTTCTGTAGTAGCTGGAGTTTACAGGAAGCTCATGGCCTTGTGCCCAGGTGTAGTGTATGGCTCTCTTCCAAGTGGAAGAAGATAACGATACGTGTAATTGAGGCCAGGGATCCTTAACTGCCAGGAAGGAATAGAGACTCCCATGCAGCCAGAAAAGTGAAATTATTTACTTGTTGGTGTTCCTGTGGGGAAACTTAGCATCAGCAAGATCCAGGGTACACGTAAACCAAAGACTTCTCTTCCAGCTACCGTTAGAATTCCTTCCTACTTCAGGTTCAATTTCAACCATGTATTTTTGCGATGGATCATTCTTTTCAGATCAGGTTATTTCAGCAGGAGAGTTGTTGCAAAGGATAGGTACAGCTTTGGCAGCATGCTGCTGACATTTCCATTTCTCTCTTTGTAAAGGGAATGAATGCAATGTTTACTGGCACTGACAGTGTTTTCGGTTGTGTCAAAGAGAGCCTCTGTCTGGACAGGTAACAAGTCAGGTTTCCTAACTGTTAGGCTATTCCTTGGTTGACCTTGCAGCCAAAATGTCAAATTTAATATGATTTTCCTGTGTAATTAGAATAAATGAGTGTATTAAATTTCATGACCATAACTCAAAAGGTCACTTGAATATTGGAATGCAAACAGTGAAGGTACAATGTCCTTTTGGTCATATCTGATGAAAAGTTCAAATGTATTATTTTTCTGGAACCAAATGGCTCATAGTGAGTGAAATTATAATTTGCTATGATTCTAACTCATTAAAAAAAAAAAGAAAATTAATCACTGTGTAACATCTTTTTTTTTTTTGTGCAGTCTAATATAAATAGATGCATAAGCTTCTTGTGATGTTTTTTTGGAGGGAGGACACTTTAATCCTGAGCCTGGTGATTTGTGTAATCTAAAGCAAAAATCATAAATNTGCAGATATTCTCAAAAAAAAAAAGTCAAAAAAATTGAATCTATTTCAGTGATATCTGTCTATTAATGATCAATATTTAAAATACGTATTCATAATGATATTTATATAATAAAAATATAATAGTACAAGGTAATAATTTATAATAAACCTTATACTACTGAAAATAGCTATGTTTAAATGTAATATACTATAGAAATAAAAATAGATATGCAATACACAGAAATTCTACATAAATTTTTAAATGCTGAGTGTAAATTCTGAAGTTCTCAACAAAGATGAACTTTCTATTGTGACTTTAAATGATTTGTTGTCCAAATTAGGAATCACATTTACATGACACCAATTAATATTAAGTTCTTGTAGTACAAAGAAGTGCTGAGAGTCGCATATATAGCCAAGTGTTCTTTCATACCTCATCTACTTAATTCTGGCCTAAAGAACCAGAAGACGTTTCATGATTAGGAGGAAATAGCAGGAAAATATGATGTTCAGGAGCATACATCTTGTATACAAAAATACCTTCTTTTTCATTCTTTTTGGTTACCTGTACTCTGTACTCATACTACAGTTTCTGTCCTACAGTGCATGAAACTGAGGAAGCACAGTGTTTGTGTTCTCACTGTTTGAACTCTTAGGTAAAAATTTGCACGGTGCTTAAAAGCTCTTTTTAACTCAAAAGCTTGTCTGCTCTTTCCAAATCCATCTGCTGACCCATTACTGTTCCAACACTGCATCAATTAAAGACTTAATAAAAGAGGAATGTGATTTTATTTAAAATAGAAACTGAAATAGAGCAGGTTTTGCTCACACTCTTGCAGTCTGACAGTCTGCCCAGCCAGACACAGGGGCAGAGAATTTCAAGCCATCCACGTGGCATCTTGACACCATAATGTTGTGAACACATAATGGGCCCAGCATCTGTTGCTGTGGTGCTGAGGTCCAGGGATGTCAGGTGTGAAGTCCTTCAAGCTTCTCCTGTGTTCTTCTTAGGATGGTAACTCTGCACAGGTTCTCGTTATCTCTGTTTGTGTCATTTTGATGCTGCATCTGTGTCCTGCACTACCTCTGTGAGTCCCTGAGGACCATTGCTGCTTTATCTCCAGTTGTCCATGTCCAGTGGAACTGGCCTCGATGTACTGGGGCTTTGCTAGTCTGGATTATCATTAACATGAGCCCTTTCCCTACTCTTGTGTTCATGATGTTGTTTCCACACACAGATTTTACCAGTCTTTCTCCACCCATACCAGTCTTGGACTGGTTTTCTGTGCAAAATTTTGTTGCAGCATATAATTAAACCACGTAATTTTTATTTTCCTCTTAGTACCTTTGAAATGAAATTTAATTTCCTCTTTGATGTGTTTAGCTTCTTTTTGAAAATAATTTAGCACAGGATCACTGTGTCAACCCATTTTTTGATAACTATCAGATCTTTTTAGTCTCAGGTATATAACGTTTTATAAAGGTTCATAAATAAATATTAAATCATAGCAGAGTTCCCTTTCCTCTTGGCTTAGATTATCATGGATAAGACTACAATATAGCTCTAAAACCATGTACATATTACAAATTAATTCTGAAAATACAGTGATAATATCATTGATATATTTTACAAAAATAACAGTTGAGAATAGCAAGAACAATACTAAAATGCAACTAGTCTAGGAGTCTAAGTTGTCTAAAACTGTATGTTTCCAAGCAAGCTTTACAAAAGGCAGTTGTATTTTTAAGCAACATCTGTTTTCCGGATACTTACTACTCTATTGAAATAAAGGCACTTGGCAAAATAGTTTTTCTTTAGTTTATACTTTTTTAAATACATCTTGATTTTCAGGACTGAATATCTATTTTGTCCATGCTCAGAGAAAGTATTTTATTTTGCATTAACAGAAAAATGGAATGGTATACCACATGAAGCAGTGTGATAGGCATTGAGAGATTCAGGATAAAATACAGTATAAATAACTGTTATTTTGGCAAAGCCTTTTATTAGGCAGAGAGTTTAAATTTTTACTTTTATATTTTGTAGGGCAAGTTTAATTTTTTTATTTTTATAATGTTGAAATATCATAACTGATAATGTGTAGTAAATGAAGTAAGATCAACTTGAATTTTTCTGTAATGAATGGGTATATTTGTTTTAGGAATCAAGTACCTGTTTAAAAAAATCATTGTGATAAAAATTAACACAAAAAAAGAGCAGTCTGAGAGTATGCTTATTTCCCGCATATCTGAAATATAATAATTTTAGGAAAATGTTAAAAATAAAACCTGGAGAAAAATGACAAGATTATAAAGGCTCAGATTTTGCTTAGTGACACTGGGAATGTTTTTATGCAAGACAAACACACTTACCCTGAAATACCTTGGATTCCTTTCCAAGGACACCTTCTGGCTGTTTAACAACAATAAGAGTGAAAGATTGCATGTACATGCTCACTAAGGAATAATAGGACTTTCTGTATGTTTTTAGAACTTTGCAAATCAGAAGAATGAACGAGCTGATTCTCATATCAACACTGAAGTTAGGCCATGGTTTCATTATGCTATTCTTACATAGAGGACTGTTTTGAAAAACAGCAGCTTTTAACTGCTTAATTAGATAATTAAGACATATTTTAATTATTCTACCATCTGACAGTGTAGAGTAATAACCAAACAATATAAAAAGTTCCTTATTTTTAGGGGGAGAGATGATGTATTGGGATATTGAAGTCTAAAAATAAATATTCTAAAATTAGAGCATCATAAGAATATGATTACACAGGCAGTTACTAAAATACAAAGGCAGGTTTCTCTAGAGAATATTGTTGCTTTGTTTTTGTAGCTCTCCTGGCTAGACTATATGCCTGATGCAAAGTACCCTTGCAGACCATCTGACAAGGAGAATCTGTAGTTGGGTCTGTATCACTGTAGAGTTTTGTAAGTGGGAAGGAGGGCAGAGTTAAGGCCCCTTTCAGGGAATGGATCTCTTTTACAGGTGTAAATTACCTATTTGTTGTCCCCAGAATGTTGTTTCTGTTTTCCTAATGTCTTTTGCTGTGGGACAGGTAGTTTTTTTCAATATGAAGTGCCAAATCCTTTGGCTATTCTGTGATATATGGTGGTTATGAGGATCCGTGCTCTGTACAAGAAAAATTACTGGTGTAAGATCAAACTGAAAAGCAGTGCTGTACCATGTAATAGCTCTACAGAGCTTAATGCAGTGATGCCATAGGCTTCAGGGAATATATCTCATGATTATATATAAACTACATCCAAGATACTACTAACAGTATTCTATCCCAGAACAAAAGTGGATTCAAAAATAATGGTAACTGCTGCATGAAAAACTTACGTTAATGCAAGTATAATCTTTAGTTTTTGTGTTCTATCAGCTGTAATTTAAAGAGTGATGCTTAGTATATAATATCCACTCTCTGTGTTAAAATTTATAAAGGAAGTTACCTTCAGTCTGCTTGAACACTGTGAATACACTTGGTATAATCATAGACTCATATGGAATCATAGAATAGGCTGGTTGAAAGGGGTCTTTAAAGGTCATCTAGGCTAACCCTTGTGCCTTAGGCAGGGACATCTTCAACTACATCAGGCTGCTCTAAGCTCTGTACACCTGACCTTGAATGTTTCCAGGTATGGATCATCTACTACCTCTCTGACCAACCTGTACCAGTGTTTTACCATTCTCATGATAAAAGATTTCTTTCTTATATCTTTTCAAAATCAACTGTCCATCCATGTGAAATCATAACTGCTTGTCCTGACACAACAGGCCTACTAAAACGTCTGTCCCTGTCTTTCTTGTAGGCCCCCATTAAGTACTGAAAAGCTGCTATGAGGGCTGCCCAGAGCCTTCTCTTCTCCAGGCTGAACAAACCCAGCTCTCAGCCTGTCCAAAAAGGGAGGTGCTCCATCCCTCTGACAATCTTGGTGGCCTCCTCAGGACTCACTCCAGTAGGTCCATGTCCTTCCTGTGCTGGGACCCCAGAGCTGATGCAGCACTGCAGGTGGGGTCTCACCAGAGCAGAGCACAGGGGCAGAATCCCCTCCCTGACCTTGCTGGCCACTCAGCACTGTGTGAATACTGGGTGGCATTGTATGAACATTGAGTCTATAAAGATGAGAAGTAAATAGGAGTAAGTTGCTTAATTCTTCTATATTTGACTGTGGTGGAAGATACTGGATTACTTAGCATAATTCTGGTGGTTTCTTTCATTTAAAATATTCTGGAAAATGTAGATACAGCTGAGAAATTGAAAGAAAACCTTCTTAGGCAGTTATTGCAGAGTCATTCACAGGCTGTAAATTTGAATCCTAATTGAACTTTTGCTAACTGGTTCTTGTTACTGTTACCTGTGAACAGATGGTGAAAGGCACACTTGAACACAGCTGTCAGTGGAGCACATAGAGACAGAATTTATTATATCTAAGATAAAATTCGTTTATATAAGGCCAAGCATTCTTTCATTAAGAGTGTGACTACTATAGACACTGGGGGGGGCAGTTTCTATATGCTGAATTACTAACACTGTAACTTGATTAATGTAATTCCTCAGTATTAATTACAATAGTATAGTACCTGAACACATTTAATCTTTTAGTTCTTCTTGTTAGTTATATACTCACTTGAAATGTGTTATCCAGAAACAGTTTTAGAAATGTAATAGAAAAAATATTATTTTAATTGTTGTTACTGAGAATTTTAAATTACAGGTAAATACTGTTTAATGATATATTCTATACATTAAAATAACTGTAATTTTTAATGTCTCCACTGAGGTTTATATTACCTGAGTTTTTTATTCTTAATGTCAAGAAGCCTAGGGCCTTGGTTGAATTTTTGGGTCTTAAGTTAAGCTCCTTAGGGAAACAAAAAAAAATTGAAATTATTTTGAGATTTCTGAAAGGATGTATTTAGGTTAACTGTCAAATAATAAATTATTGTTGTGTATTCATGTAGCTAAGGTTCTAATTATGTCTTCCTATTCATTGCCCTTTACAAGGAGTAAATTTCCTTTGCTAAATTTTTTTAGGTCTGCGATTTATTTGGCTAAGAAAATTTATGGGTAAATTCAGAGGCTTATCTCCCACCATCTCTGTGTACTGAATGGCTAGAAAAAGGAAGATTTTCTTTTTTAACACAACAAGATTCTAAATATCTAAATAATCCTTGTGACCTCAATTAGAAATTAAAGGTGTATTTTTTGTGGGATAGCAGTGCCTGGGGTGGTTTTTTTTGATGTACCCAGCCATAACACTTCCACCCAGCCATAACACTTGTTCAGGTATGCAGAGAGTACAACAAGTGCTTATGCCAGCTTATATTGAGAAGTTTGACTCTTAAAATAGATTGTTGTAAAACTCTGCTTAGGTAGGACCAATTTGGTACTCTGTAAACTTATGAATAATCTAAATAAACACCGCTGAATTTAGGGAAAACTTCTAGAGGCAAAAGTTGTTGCTGCTCAGCCAGAAGGGGGCATTCAGATTAAAGTTGATAGTAATCAATTTAAAGTTATGAGCTCACTCTCTATTAAGATGTCAAAAAGCCTTAAAATAAAGGATGCAGAATCCTAATGAGCTATAGAAGGTAACTGCCATTTCCTTTTGAAATCTCTCTTAGTGAGGGAAGACCTTCTCCCAGAGTGGAACTGCTGCACAACATAGACCCCATGTTTGTGGATGACTTCCCATGTGAGTATGCTCAAGAGTTACTAAATGTACAGATTACTTTCTGAACACTTCTTGTCTTCCTTAAATGAAGTATTTTCTTCCAGGTGAAACAAAATACTGCAGAATGCCTTTTGCTTTTAAGTAAATAGCTTTAAAATACAGAAACATCATCCCCTGGATGGTGTAAGTACTTCAATGTCATCAACATGGGATTCCTATTTCAGAGAGATCTGAAACACTGCTGAGTAATGAATAAAGTACTTTGGGACATTGAAATGTTGAGGAGCAGCTGTGGGCCTGAGGTGCACAGTGAGGCACACTGCCAACAATCCTTTCCAAACCTGCTCTCCAGAGTGCCAAATGGACTGCTTGCCCTAATGCATCTTGATACAACTGTATAATGTGACCTTGCAAATGGAAAGTTTGAGTTTGTGGGGAGCTGAGAAGTTCCAAGATGTGTGCTTGCTTTTGTTCCATAGTCATGTGGGTTGGATCCTTAATGCCACAATCATATGAATTGGAGCTGAAGTTCACTAATTCTATAGCTCCTTTTAAGTACCATCTGTTTTATGATTCACCAGTACTAGTTTGCTAAGTACACGCTTTTCAGGCTTTTTTTTCTCATGCAGAACATTCGAACAGGTCCTTTCCAGTGCTTTTGTAGCATTTCTGTATTTCATTATATAAAGAAGTGAACCCAGGCAGAGCAAAAGTAGAGCAGTGGAGACAGTGATCTGTTGCCTGCAAGACAGATATGTGTTGTACTGCATTAACTGGATGGAAATGGGTAAAGTGGCCTTTTGCAATGCACATCTGGTTCTGTGACACTTCTGAGAAGCAGCAACGTTGTGCCTATCTAATACTGACTGGGCAGCACTGCCTGCAGGTAATTCCTACATACTGATTGCATTAAGGTGTAGCTACTTCAATTTCCCTTCGAAAAATGCTCAGTGAGTCACAGTATTACTGTACAATGTTATGCCCTGCTGAGGTATTCTCAGACCTGCTCTGGAGGCTGTCTTTTCATTGTGGGAATGGCCTGTGGTTGAGGTATTTGAGTAGACAGATTCCTGGAGTAAGCAGAAGTGGGACAAGCAAAGGAGGTTTTCAGGAATCTGAGCTCTTAGAAAATATGGCCCCAGAGTGCTTCCATGGTGCCATGCTCTGATGATCATTCACTGTGTGCTGCATGCATCATGTCCTTAGTTGTGTGCATTGTGTGAAATGTGGGCAAGAAGTGGGGCAGTGGCTCAGAATTTTATGCTGGATGTGATGTGGTTTTTAAGAGTCATGAATGGAGGAAGTTATAAGCATGCCTGTAAATTTACAGTGTTTTTATGTGCCTTTCAAAAATGCAGTAATTAAAAACAAAAACTGAACTCTTCACCAAGATGTTCTTATGCGCCATACAGAATTTCCCTGTCTCTTCTCAGCAAAGGCCTATTCTGTTGTCAAATTACTTTGTGCCTTCTAGTGAAATTATGCTTTTTCATGTAAGAATTAAAATTTCTATTTAGGAGCCTGAGTTATTAGAAGTAATTGTATATGTATGTAAGTCAGCTGATTTTTACTGTCTGTTTTTCATTTTATTTCATTTATAAACTGAGTAATAAGTTTAGAATTCATATCTAGAAAACTTATGCTGGTCTCTCTATTATGGATAGATTAGTAAGACACAAAACTTGGAATACACGAGTGCTTTCATATTTTCAGCAATGGTTCTCTTCATGTTTTGTCGGTTTCCTTTTTTTTNAACTGTCCATGCACTCTTCTTGTCATGAAGATGATAAACTGTGTCACTCTGGAGTCTTGCTCTTTCCTTGACTGTTTCTTGTTTCCATGTCCTAACAGTTTTGACATCGGAGTACTCTTTTGCCTGTGGTGCTAACATACATGTTTGCAGATTTTGCTGAATTCTTTTTGAACTCCTGAGTAACTTTTAACCTTTTTTATGCACATTTTGCTCTTGTCCTAGTCTGCTTTGAAAAATCACATCACCTAAATAATCTGGTGTCAGATGAAGTATTCCTATTATGCTAATTCTTTTTTATAGAAATTCGAATTAGAAAGTGAAATAATATCTGTAAGATAAGATTAGCCAAATCTTTGGGTTTGCAGAGTGCTGTTAAACACCAAGTAGACTATTAAATATCAAGATTCTATTAAATATAACCAAAAATAACTTTTCATGTTGTTATGGTTAATCAGGCGAGAAGACAGTGCTGTCGTAGTTGGGCACATTTAGAGCATTAAGTTGCTGTTTTACCTGCACTCAGTGCAGGTTCAGGGTTCCTTAACTCTTGAGTGGTTTTGCCTATAATGTATACATTCTTTCACCGTAATATGTTTTTATTTAATGGATGCATTTATCTTAATCTCTGTCAGAAAATAATGATTATATATATATATATGTTGTATAATGAATGATGGGATGTCTTGTGTAATTAATATGGTTTTTTAACGGAAACAGGAAAACTGAGCTTTGTTCTGTTCAGTTTTTCCACACCAAAATAAGCACTCCTTCAGGGAGGAATTTGTGCAAAAGACATTTATTAGTTCAGTGACAAGTCAAATCTTACAGTGAAGTATTGAAAAGAATGTTAAGTAATAAAACAGGGTGTCTTGACTGCAGAGCTAGCAACATCTCTGCTGCTGTGGCCTGCTAGAACTGACCTTGGTCTGTGTATTTATTTACCACTTGTGGGATAATAGTATATAACTCTTCAGCTTAGACTGAATGCTAGTTTCAGATTTCCAGATGTCAGCCAGGGTTACTCCAATAGATCTGAGGAATCTACTGATCAGCATTTGCTTGTCTTGTTTCAGGACCTGATGTCCAGTAGCAAACATTGCAGCCCTGCAGTAGCCTTGTATCAAGTACTGCACTTTTCCTGTTGTTAATAGTGAAGAGCACAAGAAGGAAGACAGTGTAAAACAGTTTACCTGCAGTTCCAATTTACAAAAAAAATGCTCAGGTCTTATTTGACTGACTACTTCAAGTAAATCATCTTCTCTCTCAGAAAGCAGACTTCCTTCATTCAAATATAATGCCAGTAGTCTGACACACATGGGCAGTGTTTTAAACTGTAATTCTTGATTTTTCCTCTTTGGTCCTAAAAAAGATGTTCCTCTTTGTGGCCACAGATCTTGCTTGTAGCCTTCCTCTGACTTGTGGCAGCCCAGTGGAGTGGTTGGGGTTAAAAACAAGCTTTTCTCTTAAGGACCTGATCTGGATTGTGGTGCAAACCTACAGCTATTGTACTTGTATAAGAGCAGACAGTGGAATGAAGAACTAGAGTGGCATCTCCAAAACTAGGATAAGGAGAGGAGTGGGTTGTGGTTTTTAGGGTTTGCAAAGCCAGTCTAGTGGTGATCTATTGCCAAGATGGCCAACCAGTTCTCTGCCTTTCCTCCATCCTTCCTCCTTCACTTGTATTAGATGTAGAAATCACCTGGTGACAAGATGATTATTCTGGCAGATCAGCTTTCAGATTGTTTTGGGTAGCCAGGCAGGCAAGGAGGCAGGCATACATCAGTGAGCTGAATCAACCTGTAGCTGTGTGACTGGGAGCAGGTGTTGGTAGCAGATGGAGAGTCTGGCCACAGGACTTGCTAGCTAAGATCAGTTCTGGCCATGTTGGGAACCTCACACAGAGGCAGTAGTTTCATGGAGTTTAGCTAGTAGGCTGCTGCTGCTAGACAGAGGAAACCCTGTCTCCCACAGTGCCTCACCACTGCTCCCCTTTCTCATGGGTCACCAAAGCTATTCACAGAGTCGGGGTATGAACCAGGTCAGGATACTGGTCCCGTTTTTAATGTGCCTTATGTTTCCCCCCTCTGGATGTATGCTGGATAGCCAAGTGCTCATTTTAGCTCAAAGACTGGGACTAGAAGGAGTTTTGGGGGAGAAGTGAGACTGATTCTTTTGGCCCTGAAATTAAACCCTGAGGTTTCTGTTTCATGATACATGATTAACTGATCCAACAGGTTTCTGCTGGGGATGTGCTTTACTTTCTCCCCTCCCCTTTCCCAGCCACATGCTCCTAGTTCTTATTTTGCATACGTTTTGGCACTTCTTGGATACCTCTGTAAACTGATCCAACTTGCTAGCCTCATTTTGCTCTGTCATGTGGGTTGAATCTGCACATTGGAGGGGCTGATGGATGCCAGTGGCAATCCAAGGCAAGGAGAATATGTGGCTGGAAGAGGGGAGGGAGAGGCAACCCTCCTAGTACTGTCTGGCTGCTTCTGGAATCAGAATCCCATGGGGAAGGAGTGAGAAACCACATCTTCTGGTTGAGCCTTGCTGTGCTGAACCAGTCTGGTGAGCTCTGCAGATGGAGCTGGACCCGTGCATCTCAGAGGTGGTTGCTCCTCTCCCTCCTTGCTAAAACTAAAAATCATTACTCTTGTGTTTCTGGTTGTTTCTTCATCACACTGTTGATTGTTTTCAGAAGTGATGAATATATGTCTCAACTGCTTGATCTCAATGTAGATTTGTAGTTTATTGGACAGTTTACAGTTATGTAAATTTTCTATGAAAAATCTACCGTCTTTCAAGTTTGGGTCTGGAACATTCACATTTTCTGTTAGCTTTAACGATTCAGTAGTAAAATAAGAAAATTAAAAACAGAAAGCTAAAATTGTGCTGAGAGTATAATTTTCTCTGTAATGTATAGGTTAAGAAAGCACACAAAATGCATAAAGTAACTTAAAAAGTGCATAAGTAAAACCCCAGATTTACATTCATTTGAGGAGAAAGGAAACAAAATTGTTTTGCCCCATTTTTATGAATTCATCTTTAAAAATAAAAAAATAGCCAAGTTGTTGATGGTTTGGCAGCTGTGCAGATGACATCAGCTCTTCCATTGTGAAAGATCTCCTGTCTTCTAAACAGCCTTATGGCATTTCATCAAGTTTTGGTGATTCAGCTAAATTAAAACCCAACTGGTTTTAAGTCTCAATTCCCCCAACTGCTAAACCAAACTTATTTCTGACCACAGTCATTGATAGATGGCCTGTCTTGAAGCAGCATTGAAACTTTATATCCCACGAAAGGCAAATTTATTTTGAGAATCAGAACTATATGCTTTAATTCAGAGTTGTTAATCAGAATCTGTCAGTACACACTGTATTAGCTTTAATATGAGTTGCTAGATTTATTAATAAATTTTGTGACTTTCACAAAATTTTGTAGACTACATGTATAGCATCACTTTCCCTTCAAAAAGAACTTGAATTTATTTAAAGTAGAAAGATGTATTCAAAATAAATATATTTTGGGTGGTGCTGGCTTAGGCTGAAAAAAATTTTACCTTTATTTAAAATTCCAGACTTAAGTATAAACTAAAACTTCAAAGGCATAATTACAGTGTAGATTACTAATTGTAGTCAATTTATTTGGAAGATATGTCTATTCAGAGAGAGACATCCAAGACAGAGAACTTGTAAAAACATTTTGTGATTTTCCTCCAAACCTTTATTTGCCTAGAGCAAAATTAATCAGTTTTTACTGATTACTCCCCTTGACATTTGAAAGAAGGCATTACCTCATATATTACACTATTAATTACCCAAATAAATGAATGCTTATAAAGGGCTAGATCTGCTATATGCAGAGTGAAGATATACCATATTACAATAGAGAATTTTTTTCTGTTCTGGTACTGAAGTGTCATTCATGGACGTTGAAATTGCATTATAATGGCTGTAGCATTGTATATTATATCCATACATATACCAAAATGATTCATTGTGATTAAGGAGTAGGCACTGCAGGGTTCTCTATGTCCCATTTATTACTTATTTTGCCTAGGTAAAATATTCCTGAGACTTTGTAGGACAGAAATTACTTCCCTGGTTCTATTGCTGATGATCCAGCTTGTTTATAATTATTTAACAAAAAGGGGGAAAAAAAAGAAAGTGAAAAAAAAATTTTCATAATGGAGTTAATCAGTAGCAGCAGCAGATGTATGGATGAGTGTGCTGGGTGGGCATTGAATAGGATAAATGTACTCCATGTCTGTGATAGGCTTAAGATCCAGAATCTACTCTTGAGTCAAAGCTGTGCAGAAAATTGACCAGTGTGGTCAGTTGACTGAGCTTACATAGTGTCAGCTGGAATTGGAGAATGGTCAAGAATGGACAAAATCACAGATATGTTCTTCGCTTCTCCAAATTACCATTTTTCTGCAAAATTATACGTATGCATGCTGACCATCTGGACTCTGTCATCCTCCCATTTTAAGAAAATCTTAAGTTGCTCTGTAAGTTTATAAGACAGGAGCTGCTAATATAGGACCCTGGATCCCTCAGCCACTTCATGCAGGGCATGTTATGCTGATCTGGCAGTTTTGAGCAGAGCTCAGCTCCACTCTTTAATGGGAGGCTGCTGTTCCAGCTACCTCTGCTGCCCTTCATATCAGAGGTAAGTGGTGTTTTTCTTCTGACTGTCATCTATATGAGTTTTTGGGGTGTACCTCTTGCTGTCAGGAAGTTTGGGCTGTGGTTCTGCACTGCCTTGGCTCTTAGCCCATCTGCATTTCAGCATAAACCATCCATCCCTGCAGTATTTAATACTAGAGGATTGTGTGTTTGGTGAGCCTCATAAATACTAATTCCCATGTTTCCTTTGGGATGTAGATAATCTCTTTTAGAATTTAGACATGTTAGGTCACTTGATTAAGTGTGTAATGCAAGTACCATGATAGGAATACAGAAATTCCTCTATACTGCTTTTATATGCTTCATTGTATTCTGTAATTATTTGATCATAATGCTAGCATTTTATATTTTTATGCAGGTCTTGATGTAAATAGTAGATCACATTTTCAAATTAAGTATCTCTGCGCCATAAACCTGAAAAATTTTAACAGAGCACAGATTGTTAGAGTTGCTGCTCAGTTCTCTTTACTTTCAACACAGCATCCTTATAGTGATGCAGATGGTGTTTGGGTGTTTCACATATAAGGCCACCACAACAGGACATATAGTCGATAATTCATAAGTTCCATACAATCAGGTAAAATTTGTTCCCTGAAAAAAATAGGGTTTTGATTTTTGTTTTCCTTATTTTCCCATGGGAAGTGAAAGTTTAACATATTCTTTTGCTGTCTCTCTTTTTGTGATGTTTAACACTGTATGTTGTAATACTAAGTTTGTTCTTATTTAGATTAACTTCAATTTTTTTATTCTATAATTGTCTAAGGATGTAGTAACATGGATAAATGATTCACCCAGCTGATATGCACCAGCATTTTTTGCTGCCCTCAGTGATTCTGGATCTAACTCCATTGTTTGCGTGGTGTGGTATTTTTGAAAAGAAATAATACGTTGTAAAAAAGGTGAATGCTTCAAATATCTGCTCTTGTTGAAATTAAGTAGAGTATGTATTTTGAAAGGTAAGAGACTGAATATGATAGTCTAGTATAAATCATTCCTTTATTCCTTTGTAATCAAACATTGCTATGATAAAACTGATATTAGAAGAAATAATACTAGATCTAGATGTTCATAGCATTTAAATAAGTGAATTAAGATAGGTGAGCTTCACTGTTTGTGTACAGCAAAAAGCTCTACATCTTGTCAACATGATGGCAGGAAGTTACAGTGTCTCAGGGCTCATCTTTTTAAGATCAGTATTCTGTTCATTCTCCCAAGGTTAAGGTCAAGGCTATTCCTCAAATGTTTTTATTTTAATAAAATAAGAGAAAGACTCAGAGTTTTGTAGAAAACTCATAATTGCCATAAAGCAACAAAAGGTCACAAAATGTCTTTCCTCAGTGAAGTAGCAAAGCCCCTTATTTCTTTGGTAATTCATTGTCACAGTGTAGGTTGGAAGAGCCCTTGACATTTCCAGAATTTCCTCATTGATGTGAAATAATTGCTCTACACATCATGGTTCAAAAAAAGAGGAGTCAGCACAAAGTACATTTATGCAAAGACCTTGTAAGTTCACAGAGCCATCTGCATTTCAGAGTGACTGTACCAAGTTTGTTCTTTCTTCTGGCATATTTTCACGAACTTTCAGGTTAATTAAGACATCAGAGCTACAAATACTTGTGCAGCTTCAGAAGCGTACCTTATAAATGGGATAAGTCAATATAAAAGTTCTTTTTCTATGACTGAAATAGAAAAATCAGTTTCCACTGTCTATGAGCTATCTTTCAGGAAAGACTGTAGAATATGTATTTTATTCACTATATACATGAAGGAAAAATAGTTAGCTTTAGAAGAATGAGCAGAAAAGCAAAAATGAATTGGCTTTATCTGGGTGAAGACATAAAAAGTGTAGATGGAAGAAGGTGCCTCTTGAGACTTCAGGCCTTTTCAAAAAATGTGCTAAACTTTCTTTCTGGTGAGAATTGTCTATCTGCTGTAGTGTAGACAGTTACCTATACCAGCAATCCACAGCACTGCAGCAGGCCTAGAAATAAGGAACTTGTTCAGCTCTCATACTGATGGTGGTTTTTTTTATTGTGAAGAGGAAAAACGTTATTTAATTAAACAGTGCTATTCAAAGCTACATTGTAATTTTGAGCTTTGATTTCTATGAGACTTTTTGGTTTTGGTGTTTCATGAGAAGGCAAAAGTCTAAGAAGCACTAAATAATACTATGATTAAAGGTTTGTTAATGTACAACAGGCAATGTCTGCACAAAAACAGTCTGTTCCCAAGCAGGATACTCTTATTTATACTTTCTTTAAAACAGTCTAAATGACCTGCTGGGGCTTTTATATTTAACTTTTCCACTGCTTATGAAGACTCTAAAATATATGTACTTTCTGAAACATTCAGTAAGCTCAAAACTTTGGCTTTATTTTGGATGGTGGTGACTATGAATGTTAAGATAAATATTCATAACATATTTTGCTGCCTGTTTCTCCATCTCTTCCCATTTCTCCATCTCTTCTGAAGATTTTACTCATGTAAATAAGAGTGATTCAGAGACAGTACAATGTAGTTGGTTCAAATCATATATCCTATGAAAGAATGTATCCCAAGAAAGAACAATGCATTTGTAACATTAGCCATTATAATTACGAAATTAAAAACAATTGCTCAATTTTTGTGAAAGTTACTCTAATTTCATTTTTGCAGTTCATTAACTAAGATTTGATGAAGTTCAGCATTTATCAATAAAGGCCTTAAGATAATTTGCAGAGTATCAGATGTATCATAGTGAGACTGGCATTTTTAACCAGAGCTGGTTATGTTTCAGTTGACTGAGCTGTCTGCTGGAGGGGAGCTGAATTCAAGAGCTGAATCAGCTGCTGGAGGAATAGGAATTGTATTCATGCCAAGATAACAGTATGTTCTTTGGCAAAGCAATAGGGAGAAATTCTTAAAACTCCTTCTGAAATTTGCTTTGTCTTATGCATTTCTTGGTGAAAACTAAGCGGCAGGCTGCTCCACAGAATCAAGTCTAGCAAAAGGTAATTCTTATCATGAAGTTTACATTGTATAAAATGCTAAAAATAAACTTGCAGTGTAGCACCAACAAATATATAGTTCATCCAATTGAAACACAAAGTTTTCTGTTTATGGCTAAGTGAGAATTTTGCTTGGGGAATCCTTTTCTACTTGTATTGAAGATTTTTTTCTGCTTCTGTAGCTAAAGGGGAGAGAAAGTTAAATAGATGGAGAGTTATAAATCTGTGGAGAACAGCCATGTTTCCATGCTGTTAGCAAATAAATATGACATTTTAAAAGACCTTATGCTCATAAATATAAGATCTTTATGACGTCCAAGTGTATCTCCTAACTGTAAAAAATATTAACTGTATCCTTTGTTCTTTAGCTTTTTTATTTCTCAATAAAATTTTCTTTGAAAATAGTCTTATCTTGCAGGTGAGTAGTTGATTCATCTGAGTGGTTTAGGATTTTGGGGAATTTAGTAGTAAATTATACTACTACATTAGAGACAGTCCAGATTTTCAGTGTATGTAAGAGACTTGATTTAATATTCATAAGTGGAAATGAAAAATGTAGTACTTGCACTGCTCTTGATATTGTAACCACTGTATTGTAACCACAATAAAAAACTTCGCGTTCAATATATTAGTTCCTGAAATTTAGAAGAAAAAAAAATTTTTCACATTCAAGTAAAGCACGTTGGTGCTTAATCAAAAACCTAATACAAAGAAATTCAAACAGAATGAAAATCCTGACACAGTCTGTAGATCCATAGTACTTCTATGTGCAGATGAACAATGTAGCTGGTACCATTTTTTAATTGCTGAAGTGGCCTCCACTTGAAATAATGTACTCTGAAAGTTGTTTTTCTGTTTTCATGTTCCCTCATTAAACTTTCCTGCAACCTTTTCTCTTTTCCCCAGATCCAGGTACTTAAAAACTGGGAAATAGCAAAGAAAATCTGGATTTTTTTTTTTTTTTTTGGTGTACCATTCTAGTTTTTATGGTGTAATGTAGAGACCTGGGATTTAATGTATTTGTAGACTGTCTGCAAGTCAAACTATAGGCCAGGTCACTTGTAAATGAAAAACACTGTGTTCCTACAGAATATTTAGAAGAACGTGTACATTGAAGTAAGATTTACAGGATAGTAGAATGTAGACTTTATTACAAATGGTGTACCCACTAACTTGCCTTACTTTCTTATATAAATTGAAAGTTTTATGTACAAATTTGGTGTTAGTGGAAGTCAAAATAACCAAAACCCATCTGGATATCCCATCACTTATTTTCTGTGTTATCATTCAAAATATTTGTATGTATTATATGAAGTGAAATGCAAAGTACAGACTTCCACAGAGCTGGGGAAGGGAGGCCACTGTTAAAAACTTTTTGTAAGAAACAGAGTAACTCAATTTGGTGTGGCCTGAGAATTTCCTCGGGGAGGAAGCTATTGGGCAGTTGGAAAAATGCTGTTGGAGGAAAGTTCAGAAGATGTGGTTGTGGAAAGCAGTGCTGACCACAAAGAAGAGTTACTGGGTGGCTTCCTGAGTTTTACTGCAGTGAAGTTGTGGTTCATGTCTTGATTTTGTGTTCCTGTGTGTGGCTCCATGCTCCTATAAAGGATCAAGTGTTCGGTTACCTGTTACCTAAAGTATGCCTTCATTCTGCTGTTTCAGTGCTGCAGGGAAATATGTTTAAGTAAATACTTCTTCAATTTTCTAGAACTTCAAAGCAGAGTGATGTGGGTTTTGGAGCAGGGAAGATTACTCTGGAATTCATTTTCCTCTGCTCATCCATAAGGCTCGGTTTTTTGTATATTTCATGGCATTTTGTGTTCTTATTTTCTTAAACTCTTGAGAATTGGTAAATCATGTATTGTTTGATTTCAGAATCTTTTTTATTTGAGGAGCTGATTAAAGCTTATGTGTTGTTGCCAAGAGTGATTGCTGTAAATGCAAATGGGGAAGCCTTTCAGACAGTTTTGTGGAAAATACATTGTGTCTACTGAACTGTATGGATAAAGGGGAATTTTGCTTCATTTATTTGATTAAGAGGAGTTGGTAGGATGTAAATTCCTTGTTTGTTACTGCTGATGCTTAACCAGTCTGAACCAGAGCCCACTGAACTAATGGAAAGGTTCCCATTTGTTTCAGGGTAGATTTTTTCAAGCCCTAACAGACTTGCTACTGTTCCACAGTTGAGTATTAGTAAGGCACAGGAAGCCTGCCAATCATGCAGGATTTGAGTGTGTGCATGTGGTGAGATTTCTAGGAGGCTGAAGAATGCTATCATGAGGGTAATTTTTATGTGGAATTTCATAATATTTAAGAAAGTTTTTGATTTTTTTTTCATCTACACTTCTGCTAGTGTTGCACAAAAATGGGGCAAGATGTTTATAAGGAGTTTGTATTGTCTATTGTTAGCAAAGTAATCACTTGTGATTTTTTTAACTGCTTGGGTTTCCCTTTTTCTCTTTACTGGGCAACATGTAAATAAAAATTTTAAATCTTGGTAATAGCGTCAAATAACTTAGCTAAGAACAGAAGCTTTTATTTTAATGGAAGCAGTAGGAGAATGATTCAATTACAATTTTTCTGGGAATACATACATGATGGTGAATACAACAGAAATTTACTGGATTATTAAAATAGTATATTGATTTTCAAGATGATAATGAAAATACTAGAAAATACTCTTGTTCTGTTTGGGTTTCATATTTAAGTGATTTTTGGTTTGCCAGTCCCAGACTTCTGCGTGGGGATCTTCTCTGTGGGTTTTATAGAGTACTGCTCAGATCACAAAAGGCAGGGACGGATATGCATCGCCTTACTGTGAAAATAATACTTGTTACTGCTTGTTGGTTTTAAGACCTAGTGGAAGTAGTGTGCATGGTTTGGTTCCACTATGAAGCAGAGTTCTACTCTGCAATATGTATGAAGTTGTTAATTTCTCTCTAATAAAAAATATGTTTACAAAATAAGGATTTTTTTAATGTCTAAGAGAATAATCTCAGAATTTGAACATCTAATTTATTCCCTTGAGACATTGCCATGTGACACTACCTTTTGAAAGCCTGTCTGTTAAGAGTGAGAGTGTTCAGTGGAGTTGACAGCCAGTATGTACAAGATAGAATTATATTAAATTATTTACAATATATTTTTTTAACATGTGTGTAAGTGCCCTTCATTCCCTAAAGCTCCCTCGCAACAAACACTAGTTTCTGCAGTTCGGTAGTTTCTTGCTGTCTGCTGTGTGGTACAGTCTTGTAATGGCTGGGTCTGTTGCTCTGAGGCTGTTTCTGGCAGAAACCCATGATGCATGCTTCTTGTCACACCTGTAGCTCTGTGCGTGTTCCTTCAGCCACTCTGTTGTCTCACTCTTCATTCCCTTTTCCAGGTCATTTGGAATATGTTCAACAGTATAGGTCCCAGCACAAATTCCTTTAGGAATCCAGTGGTGGCCCCTCCAGTGTGAAATCAAAACTGGTTTTGATTCCTATTTTTTTAGATGCTTTTCTATCCACGTGAGAATCTTTCCCTCTTTTCCTAGTGTTGCTTAGTTTCTTCACCTGCATGGCCATGTGGTATGAGAAGTAAACTTTTGCTCTACGTGGATCCTGTTATCTAAGTACTGGAGTGAGGTAACCAAAGAAGTTGTAGGGAGTGTTGCATAGCCAGACAAAATTTATACTGAGATACAAGTCTTGAGAACTACAGAGAAAAGTTTTAGTTAATAAGAAAATACCTAGGCAATCTCTTTGTGCAGTATACACTACAAGATGCAAGGCTTCAAACTGTTGAGATGTCCAGTGTAATATGTCCACACACATGTGTCACAGGAAGTGCTGGCAATATTCCTACTTGGGCTGAATGCTCTTGAATGTGTTTTACATCTGCAAAGCCCTAGCACCTGTTTACTGTTTGTTCAGATGTGTTTTTTATTTGGACTGCAAAGAGTGTGAGCCGTCTAAAATCTTAATTCACCCTGGGTTTTATGGCTTTTCTTAATAAAGAATTATCAGTCCTTTCTGTCAAGTAGGTTGCAGTTAAGCTCAGAACCTTTTGTGATTATATTTTCCTTGTCATATGGCTGCTACATTATATTACTAGAAACAGAAGTTTAGCTATAGAGAATGCTGACGTTTTTCATTTTTTCCATTGGGAAATATATCTAACATCCTTGTTTTGCAGATGAAGAAACAACACTAGAAGCTTCATTTGCCTCTGTTTTCCTTAAAGGACACTGATTATATGCAGCTGCATATAAAAGAATGTTTTTGTTACTATGTAGGATATCGGAAAATTGTAGGCACGGTGACTCTGATATTCACTTAGCTGTTCGTATTACTCTTTGGTCAAGGCTCTGTCTCCCAGATAAATAATAAATTAACTTTCCTTTTTCTTTCTCCAAAATTGTTCCTCAGTACCCAATGTTGCCTCCCCACATACTTGTATTGTAAACCACAGTGTACAGAAATACAGCATGCTTCAAGCAACATTGTTTTGGATGCCCTAAGTTTTGTGGTCAGGACCTTGCTAAGTGGCATGTTAGAGAGAACTGTGTACTCTTTGATCTCTTACCAGCCAAGAAAACTTCTTCTCAGCATCAGTCATTTTCATCATCTTAATCATACACTGAAGCTGGAATATTTTATTTTTAGATGGTCTGTCTATTTATGTTGCCACAATTCTAAGTTTCTACCAATTGCTTGAGCTGGTCTCAGTGAATGAAGAAAGGAAAGTTAAAGGAATGAGAAGAGTAGTTGATCTATGTTTATTAGATCTGCAAAATACCATGAATATTGATATATAATATGTATAGCCATTCTTTTAAATCACAGCTGAAGATTTACACTTTATTTAGTTTTATCTTCTTCCTTCTGACAGTTAAAACTTAGATATCAATGTTTAAATGAGTATGCTCTTATGAAACTTAATTATATTTAATAAAATGTTTCCACAAATTTGTCTTTTAAATTAATTTAAAGAGCAAGCCTGTCTTTAAAAAGTGGGTTCAGGTTGTACCTTCTATTTTTTTTAACTTGTGATTTTGCACAATGTGGGTGTGGACTATCCTTAACCTTTTTTTACAGATAATGGTTATGTGGTACCTGGACTATTTGCTTTGCTAAGTAAAAAGCAAAGGATTTAAGTGAATCATAGGAAATATTTGCAAAGAAGCTTATAGATCTGAATTTTCCAGTCTTCCTACTGAGTGTTGCAGTGGCTGTTTTGCTGTTGTCTGTGCTGTTTTTGATTTTGGTTGCATTAGGAAAACTTTTTTCCTATTATTTGCTCTTAATTGAATATTAGTATTTTAGAGATTATCAGTGAAACTGTTGGAAACATCATAGGACTTAGACAGGTAAACAAAGTGGATTCATATTCTCCATACCTGGAAGATGAGAGCTTCTGATAAGCATCTAAAGCTGCAAAATGCAGTAAAACTGGATCAACCCTTTTCTTCTACTACAGTGTAGCATTGCAGGCATCAAAGGATCATGAAGTTGTTTTGATTTGCAGCAGTAGTAGAACTTAACAGGTTTTGAGTTGTACAGAAAATAAATGAATTTTCAGACATTTTTGTGCTTTTCATGGTATTCAGCTAAATTATTCTTTTTTAATTTTAGATAAGTTTCTGGTAGGTAACTAGGATTGTATGAGCCAAGGAACAGATGATTGATTCTCAAGCGTACATTGGTCAGCAGGATAGAAATGTAAAAAAATTTTGCTTCCTATTTTCCACCTCCAGAAGTCATTGCCCAGTTGGATAGATGAACTAATGAGTTAAGCAGAAGGCTGCTGTAAATGTATGCAAAAATATGTAGGAAGACAGTTTTTTTCTGAAAGAGCTATCCTTCTGACATAAATGATGTTTTAAATCAGGAGTACACATGGGATACTGAATGTGGTCAGAGAGATTTTTTGAAAGGCGAGGAGAAATAGAGCAGGGATGAGCACATTGCAGCATTTTTTATGATCTTCCCTATACTTACGAACTGAAGTGAAAGAACAGATTGATGGGCAAAGTAAGAAGTTTTGGTTTATCTTTTCTGTTTTATGTTGAATCTTCTCTTAGTAACTGCATCTTGGGACACACTTCAGTATGACAGAATCTGTCATCTTGTAACATTTCTGTAAATTGTAGGGGCTTTTCTAAAGTTTAAAATTGTATGATTAAAGCAGGAAATAATGTAGGTGTCAGATTCTGATTTCAGTGTGAACGCATTATTTCACTTACTGTCCTCTTGATTCACATTCTGGTCTAAGTGAAAAAACAGCCCTAAGTAAATAACTGGCATGGCTGTACACACTGATCTGTGCATTGGAAGTCATTGCTAGTACAAATTAATGTTACCATTGCTTTATTCTATCCCTTCTTTAAAGAACAGCACTCAAAGTAAACTAGAGGGTATGCTAGGAATTACTTATGGCATTCACGGATTTGTGAAATCTGAATCATATATACATAGGATGGAACCCAAGGTGGTGAAAGACTGCAAGTACAAGATTTGGGATGAGTGGCTGAGGTTGCTTGGTTTGCTCAGCTTGGAGAAGGCTGAGGAGTGACCTCAGGACAGCCTAGAACTTCCTCAAGGGGGAAAGCAGAGGGGCTGGTGCTGATCCCCTCTCTCTGTGATTACTAACAGGGCATGAGGGGATGGAATGAAGCTGCATCAGGAGAAGTTCGCACTGGGCATTACAAAAAGGTTCTTCACTGAAACAGGCTCCCCAGGGAGTGTCACAGCTCCATGCCTGTCAGAGCTCATGGAGCATCTGCACAACCATCTTGGTCATATAGTTTCATTTGGGGTAGCCCTGTGAGGAGCAGAGTTGGAGTTTCTGATCCATGACAAAGAGCTGGAGTCTATGATCCGCGAGTCCCTTCCTACTTGAGATATTCCCTACTTAGTTTTTGTGGAATTTTTGACCCTTTCGATTCAGTGCATACAGGGATTCATATAATAAAAGTTGTATAAATCTACTTCAACATAGAACTTTCTTGTGTAAATTTTTAATTTGCCCCTCCTGAACTGAAAGTAATTTGGTAACACATCTTGTGTAAGACCACACCAAAAAATCTGTCCAGTTCTTTGTTCTGAGAGTAGCAGTTGTGTAGGACAGTACATGAGGGCAAGCACATAAATACACTTCTCTTGCATGGCCTGGCCTGCTCCTAATCCTTAGGCTGTGATTTTGGATATAAGAATTCTTGAGGGATTTTTCTTCTACTTTGTGAGTCCTTTTATTACTCAACCTGCATAAGCTTTTCGCACCCACAGCATTTCATGTAAAGGAATTCCACACTTAAATTTGGTTTGTAATAAGGAAATATTTACTATCATTTATTTTCAATACATGACAATTTATCCAATGCCCTTATTGGGAAAGACTTGTTGTTCCTTGCTTAGTTTCCTGTGGCCACACAATTTCTTAGACCTCTGTCCTTTCTCTCGTCAGTTGTCCTTTTTTGAGGATAAAGAGTCACATTTACTTAGTCATTCTTCATATGGAAGTTGTTCTATGACTTTTATCTTCCTTGTCTCAGATCTTTGTATCTTGCTTGGCATTTCTGTGTCTGTTATGTAACTTGGAAACCGAAACTGCACAGTACGCCATCTGAGGCACAAGAACCTCAGTGGTGGCATAGTGTCCTGTTTGTTGCCAGTTTTAGTATTGAGATTGCTTTTCTGGACAGCCTCTGGACAATACTAGTTCATTAAAACTTCACAAACACGTCCCTACATAGCAGTAGCTAGTTCAGAGCACATTCTGTTGTGTATGTGGATTGTTGGCTTTTCCCTGCCATGTTCATTACTTTCCCTTTTGTTGTACTTAAATATGTGCATTAGCAAGACTTAGTGCACTGAAAGATTGTTCACTTTTCCTAAAAAGTCTCTCTGGTCAACAGTCAGGATATTACTTGTGTATTTATCCAGTAGTAAAATTTCCAACATACTGCCTGAAGAGTATGCTATGGAATACTCGAATTATCAAAATGGCAATTATTTTTGCAAATGTAACCAATGTTTTGACTGATGCTTTCTGGGCATCTTGTGTAGTTTTTTTCAGAGTTAACGACATTGGCCTTTGGAAAAATAAGGTTTCGTGAAGGTGCAGATTAGCTATTGAAAATCACATAGGATTTTTCATCCTAATTTGAAATATGTACGTGTATAGAAATAATGTGTGATAACAGAAGTAAAAGAACTAAGTTGAAGTTTCTGTAAGGGGCAAAGGGCCAGACTTCTAAGGTATTTACTTTTGTGGGTAGTGAGAGCTGGCCACCTCAATTCCTTTAAAAATCTGATCCTGAAACCATTTTTAAGGCTGTCAATACAAAGGATTTCTTGAACTATGCTATAAACTCCAAAATCACTTTCCAAGGGCAACATTTTCTGAGTGACCTAGCTTTTACTGTAGAGATGTAAAAGCTATTTGAATACTAATTGGTGACCTAGAATTCCAACCGGAACTCTAAAATCTTTGGACAAATTCATTTAAATATTTGAAAATAAATAACTGAATGGTCACTGCTTTCTTAACTAATACAAGTTTTATCATTTCCCAAGAGACTACTTGAAAAAGAAATTTAGCTGTTCTGGTGAGGCTCCAAAGTTGAGCTTCACAAAACAGTGGTTTCTGTTTGACAATAATAAAATTCATGGGAAAGGCTGTGGGTAAAAAGGTAAAGGTAAAAAAGGTTTCAAGGTAAAAAAAAAAAAAGCCTTATTTCATTAGCCACTGATATGCTGATCCAAGAGCAAAACAAGTAACGTATTTATCCTCTACACAAGCAAAAGCATCACATTTTTTATATATGTCTGTAAGAGTATGCAGACCTATGAAGGCTGGCATGATTACAGAGCTTAATAGAAGTCATCTGTCCTTTGACAGCTGAATTAGTCCACAGGGCTATTGTTACTCTCAACCATAATGGAAAAAAATAAAAACTCCCCCACAATATAGAACAAATGCAGAAAAAAACCTGCTTAGATATTATGGAAGTGAAATTTTGTCTTGAAAAGTAAACGAAACCAATATGACTTCTTCAGTCTGCGAAATCAGAAAAGGGATCCCTGTAAAATTCATATGGCAAGGGAGAAGACAGCCCAGGCATTTTGCATTTCACCAGCACCAGCAAAAGCTGAAGACAGAGGTGGAAACTTGGCAGCTGGGCTGAAGAGAAGGAGGAAGATGGGTAAATGTAGTGGGAGGAATATCTGAATTTAAGCTGCAAGTCATAAGATGGGTAGAAAAGAATTCATGTCAAGCAAAATTTTTATTTATAATAGTTCTGTATCTGGTGCCTACGTAATGTAATAAACTGACAATCCTCTAAGTATCCTTTTA
>VXBU01015029.1:46709-57646 GCA_013400315.1 Bombycilla garrulus
GGGTTTACATTTTCAATTCCAAGAGAAGCACCTGCCTTCCTTGGCAGACCCCTGTCTTTCAAAACCAAGACAACGCCTAATGAAAATTGACTAGTGCTGTCTGGAAAGCAATGCACTTCCCTGAATAATAGACAGTACATTTCTTTGGCACAAAACAATTGGTCAAATTATCATGACTGACAGTGTTCTAACAGCTCAACATGAGGGAAATTATCAATTTCTCTGTAAGAAATTTTGCTGAAAGATAATATTTCACCAAATAATTTCAACTTCATGCTCTGGGAAAAGCTTTTGTTTTTCATTTAGGAGTCTAGTTTTGTTACCTGGACCAAATCAGAGTGTTTAAAAACTATTTTATCTCTTTGAATCTTTAAGTTCCATACATGGCATTCTAAGGATATTTTGCAAAGTATATCTAAAAATACAATCTTTCATAGCATTTGTTTGAAGTACTTTAAATAGTTTATCTTGTGAAGTGTTATGGTCCCACCTACTGTGTGTAGCTCAGCAAGCAGAAGCATATTCTTCATGCTAAACTTTAAAATCAGAAATGCAGATTCACATAATTTTATCTTTTCACCAAGCCTTGGAATTGTAGTTTTGAAACATAAGGTTTAAAAAGCATTATTCTCTTTTTTGACCTGCCTAATGTATTTCCTTATGCTTAAGAAAGTAGATGGCAAAGAGGAGTAGTCAAGGAGGAGCAGCAAAGCAAATGACAGAATAACACATGACACGATGCTGAGAAGTAAGAAGAATTAATCTTTAAACTGTTTCCTATTTTCTGTGGACATCACATGGCTGTGTGAGGATTTATCTTCCAGAAGAGATTCTGCTGGGGTTACTTATGAAGGTTTCCTAGTTTCTGTAGGGGTTTGAGGCTTATTTTCTTTTTTAGATCAGCTTCAGTGCTTCTTGATCTAAGATGAGCTGAGTCCTCTGCAGTCTGTGCATGCATACTCCAAACAAGTAGCCCCTTTTATATCCTTATTAATCTGGGAACATTATACAAGACAGGGAACTTGGGTATGCACAAATCTGTTTATTAAAGTAAATAAACTTGAAGTGTAAAGTCCAGTAAAAAAATTCAAACTTTGCAAGCCCTTAATGAAAAATAGAGAAATTGTGTCCTAGTATTTTCTTTCCCAACTTTCTATTCTTCTTTCCATTAGATGTGTATTTGCCTCACTGTTTTGTGCAGAATTTACTCTTTTTAGAAATACCTAGTTATGCTTCCTATTGGCTCTTACATAATCATTGTACATCTCATGGATTCTCATCCAAAATCTGTCAGCTGAGTCCTTCAGATTCCCTAAAGTGATTGAAAACTATCTCTTTTGGAAAGAAGCTAGAAAATCAGCACTGGTTTCTCTCAATCTTCTGAAGTGTTTTCTAGTCTGATTCAAGTTGCCTTCTGGTAGTCACTGGTAAATTGTTATCAGTTGGTACAGTGAATGTAAACCTTCTAGATTTTATGTGTTTAACTCCTATTTTATTTATGAAAGCTGATACAGAAGTTGGATTGGATGCTCCTGGGCTATCCATCTGACTTGCTTCCTCCCTGTTGGTTTCGATAACAAAATGGTCTCCTAATCATCCCTGGTTGGTATATTTTAATTCTTTTTCTTGAGCTCCTTTCTATAAGGAGCTTAAGGTTTCCTTTGTGGTGGGAATGTGTGCATAGTTGACATTTCAGTGTTCAATGGTATCTGAATATGGGGCCGCATCATACATAGCTCCTCCAAAGAGAGTATGCAAATATGCCACAAAAGAAACTTGCTGAACAGATGTGGATTTTTGTGAACACAACTAGCTCAGCTCAGAGAGACAGCTCTCTCTTGTAGATACAGGTCAGAACCTGATATTTGTTCCCTATAGTGACCTAAGAAAATTAACAGTAGTAGCACTGACTCAGGAGATCTTTTGATGCTAGATTCGTACCTGGCAAAAGAGAGACACTTTTATGACCAAATTTAGCAATTCTAATCTTGGGTGTTCTTAATACAGGTATATGAGATACACATATAATATCTGTATACAAAATGAGTCCAGTTATCTGGACTCAGCTGTGACATTTTCTACTGGTAAGTTTTTAAAATGCAGTTCAAGTTCAGAGTTAAATACATCTATTGAATCATAGCACAGATCTTTGCACATATATACAACAAATTGTTTATCCAGTAGGGAAAAATAAGTGGGTGATACCGCTTTGTTTTCCAATGGAGTTCTAAAAATTACCTCATTAATATCATTTGATATTATTCATGCAATGTACCTAACTTAGTTTACTGTTTGATTAAGGTCCTGGCATTGACAAGAGGACATCTTTACCACAGAGCAATTCTTTTCCGTGGGATGATACACTTTTTAATATATCCATACATGCAGCAATAAGACATGGAAAATGGAAGTTACTAACTGGATATCCAGGTAAAAAAATAACACATTTTTATCTCCCACCCGCCACAGAGTTTAAATTTGTTTTAGGTATTTTAATTTATTTTGGTAATTCTTCTAACTTCTTAGGTTTTTGACCACATGCAAAGATCTAGAATGAGCATGTGTAAAATCCAAACAGTGGGGTTTTTTCATTTTCCAAATATTTTGTCTGCAGTTTACCTGATCTGTAGGTAAAAAAACTGTCAATGAATATCTCAGGTTGGAAGGGACCCATAAGGGACGTCATATAATCCAAGAAGAAGATCAGTTAAATTATTTGATATGAAATAAAGTTACATGGAATTTTGAGTCTCTGTGAGGCAGTGGTGCTTTTTTTGCATAAATGAGACTCCTATTTAGGTAGCCCCAGACTAGAGAGACTGTGATGCAGAGCTAGAGTTAAGGTGTGTGGCAACTGTCACTGTGCAGGGGGTTTTCAAGAGACCTAGTGAATTCATCAATTACAGCAAAACTCTGTGTCTCCACACTGCTGCTCTGTATCTTAGAATTGACTCTTGGTCTCTTCCTGTTCCTGCAGGCTGCAGTCATTGGTTCCCTCCACCGTCTTTGTTCAACGAGTCAAAGATTCAATCGTCTGATCTATCAACAAAGAGACTTTGGCTGTTTGATGTTGTTCATGATCCTGAAGAGAAAAATGATGTGTCTGAGAAACACCCTCATGTGGTGGAAAAGCTACTCTCACGGCTTCAGTATTATCACAAACGTTCAGTGCCTGTATTCTACCCTGATGAGGATCCTGACTGTGATCCAGCAGCAGCTGGGGCTTGGGGTCCTTGGACATAGTGCATACAGCTTTGAATCCTGCAAAAAAACTATTCAGCAGAGTCTGGTTTATGGACTTAAAAGTCCTAGTCAAATATTTTGTACTTTCTTTAATGAGCTGTTGCTAATTGTGAGCTTATTCTCTGAATAATTCAGTATTTCTTGTTCTTGATATGTTAGGAATCTTATTTCAGTCTTTTCCCACTCTCTCATTCCCAAAAATTAAATGTGAAATGTTAGTAAAATTATATATGTATTTTTTTTTAAATATTCTTTCTCTGGAATATACTTTTAGTGCAAAAGATAAACATTGCCTCCTTCCTTGAAAGACGTAGAAAGAAATTTAATTCCTTATAAGGAATCATGGCAGCAGCTGACATGGACATCCGAAATTAATCAGTCTTGTGGAGTATACTAAATTCTGGTTTCATATTTGTCCAGAAGACAAAATCTACTTGAAAACTATTATATATCTGTATTGGCATAAATTTTTTTGCCTTTAGCAACTAATTTCATCCAAAAAAAAGGAAGAGTAAAAAAAGAAAAGCTCACAAATACAATAAAATCTATTTCTTGTTCACTCTTAATGTATCAAAGCAGAGTAGAGAGTGATGATCACCTGAAGTGCAGAGCTCTCAGGTAGAAGGATCTTGATAGGCTGAAAAAATGAGTGAATAAAGATTTCATTAATTTCAACAATTGCAGAGTCCTCCACTTGGGGCAGAACATGTATATTTAGGAGTACATGCTGGGCCATGACCATATGGAAGGCATTTTCATGGGAAAAAAATATAGGCATCCTTCTGGAAAATAATTAGGACAAGAGTTGCCATTTTCTCTCTAGGTGAAGAAAACCAACCACATGTTGTTTCATATAATTGAAAATGTAGCCGGCAGCTAGGGGAAGTCTAAATTCTCTTCTATCAGCACTAGAGCATAGCATCACATTTTGAGCTTCCCTATACAAGAAAAGTATGGACCAGTTAGAGTTAGTTCAGTGGAGAACTATGAATATGATCAGGGGGAGGATAAAGAAATGGATTAGTTTATGCTCATGAGAAAAAGGGAAGTTGCTATCTTCAGCTTCCTAATGTGAGAGTATAGAGAAGAGGAACCCAGACTCTTCTCAGAAATGCACAAAGATGAAAAGCGCAAAGGGAGCACGTGAAGTTCCAATGCAATATAAAAAAGGGAAAAAATCACACCGTGAGTTTAATTAAATATGATTATATATGGGAAATGTGAGACTATGGCAACCCAAATCCTGGGGATGTTCAGTCTTTGGTTGGAGAAAATTCGAAACCCTTCTATCCCTGAAGCGGGACCCAACTTTAAAGTTGACCTGGTTTGGTAGAGGTGGTGAGGAACAGCCAGTGGCTTCCAAAGGCCCCTTTCTCCAGGAATTACTCAATGATTTTGTGATGAATAAATCCTTACTTTTACTACCTGTCTGGTAAGTACCCTGTCTTTATTACCATAGTGGAATCTGTTTTCATCCTGAGGTGGGCTCTGAGCCAGGAAGAAACAAAGCCAAGCAACATTTCTCAGTTACTCATCAAATTGATGCAAGATAACCTGCCAGCTCTCTATTAGTGTCTCAAATCCTGAGTTCTGGTACTGCTTCTTAGTGTCCTTGCCTAAGTTCTCAGGATGCAGAGCTCAGTCTGTCATCATCTCCAGAAAGCAGGAATCTAATTGCCTTTTTCCTGGCTCCAGGACCAATTCATATAGATTGCACTAAAATTTTGCCCAACTTTCCAGTTTTCTCTTGGGAGACTTGTGCTAATTGTGAGCAAACAGATTAATGAAGAGAAAGGCTTGTCAAAATTTGTGCATTAAAAAAATAAAAAAATAAAAAAATAAGCTTTTCAGCTTTCTATCTTTCTCCCAAAGACTTCTATGTTTCTCTCACTCCTTTGTCATTTCTGTTGCTTTATGTCAGTATTTCATTCACTATCTTCAACCTTGAAGACAAGGAGAAAAGTAGTTTCAGAGAAAGAATTCTCATATAATAGGTTATATATTTTCTCTATGGTTTAATCAGATATATTCCTATGGAATCCTGTCTCAGACCAAGTTTCAATTTCCTTCTCCATTCAACCCTCGGTGGCTGAAAGCAAATGGTTGCAGCAGGATATAACAGGGCAAGCTCTTCAGGTTGTTCCTCACCTTCTAAGCTATTGCTCGACCCTCAAAGACTAGTTTCTTTTCCATTAGGTTGTACCAACCTTTCCATTGGGGCCCTTGGGCATAGTGCTCAGCCTTACAATACTTCTAAGTTATTTTCCTACAAGCATGCATTTCCACAGCTTATCTAGACCCTGGGAGAATCATCTGATTGTTAACTGCCTCCAGGTAATTTATATTGTCATTGGTAAAACATATCTGCTCTGACAGAAGCTCCTACTCTACTACAGTTAGCAATTTTCATATGAACTAACATATTTAAAATATTAAATAAAAAACATTATATGTTCTGTAGAAGTAATCTCCAAACCAGTACCTGATCATATCTCCTTCCATTTCATGAAACATTTAGGCTTTTCTTTCTGTCATGTGGCTTTTTACTCAGTTCCTGCTCAGGTTTTAGCTAACACACAGCTCATACAAAGAACTGGTGGTGTTGGAACCATTGCTGTGAGATCCAAGGGAGAGCAACATGTAGGCAGCCCACAGGAAGGACTCAGGTCATGACAAAGCCATTACTTGTCTGCTGCAGACATGATCCTTCCTACTGATTGTCAGTTTCAGGATCCACTAACTTACGGGAATCATGTATACCAAATGTTAAAGCTGGAAGTTGTAAATATGACAGCTTGCCCAAAAACACCTTGGAAGCATATCCAGCATCAGCCAGTCTGCTGAGGTTTTCATGCTTCCTAATGAGATACATGGGAGGCCTGCACCGTGACAGAGGAGGAAGGCTCAGCACTCTCATCAGCAGCTCTGGGAGCATTTTGCTTATAGTAAGTTATGACTTGGAAAACTTGTGAGTTAAAAACCTAGTGAATTAAGGAATGAATTAGTGGATTCCCATGTTAGTCTCATTTGTATGAAGGGGATTGAGTCTTTATTTGATGAGTGCATTTGTTTCCTTTCCTAATGAGCTCATAACATAATTTACAGATCATGTTGTCCTGTAAATTAGAGAGATCCAATCAGACCATGCCAATCTTGGCTTCAGAGCATAGCAGCATTTCACTTTTGAGCTTTTGAAGATTGTTTATGATAACTGAGGCTCAGTCTCTGTTATTTGCTGACCACATCAAGGGAGGGAAAATGTAAGCAACAAAACCTTTTTATAAGCCGTTGCATCACATTGACAAAGCTTGCATCTTGTTCAGTAGCTCCAGAAAACCTTTATTGCAATTCTCTTTTTTAACTGTTCCAGTTAGCTTATTTTATACTGATAAAATTATTTATGTTAGTTTATAACTTACCTGCTCAGTGCAACTGTAAGTTCGATATTCTAAATTGTAGTATGCAGTTAGTAACATGGTTTCAAGTATGGGATTCTGAAGGAGTAGAGTGTTAAATTACCTTTTGTGACCTTTAGATTTGCTATTTTTGTGTGTGTCATAATGATACATGTTGTCCTTCAAATGTCTTTTTTGAGATAAATCATCCAAAGAGCAGAAGTTCCATTAGTTCTTATTCATCCAGAATGTTTTGGTATAGTTTATTTGTGCAATCAAATGCAACTGGAGATGTTGACAGCCATTCCCCAGTATGTAAGGTATGTAAATCCAAGGAATTTATGTTATCCTGACTTCTTTTCATAGTGCATATTTATTTAGTTCACTATGTACACATGCGGACATGTAAGATTAGAATGCTAAGTGTTCTCAGTCAATATCACATGTAACATGTTAGTTTATGGTAGGTGTTGCAAGTTGTAGTTGTTACAATAACAAGGGACTGGACTTAGGGGTGGGAAGGAAATTTCTGCCCTATATTCCTCTGTGTCCTTCAGCATCACTCAACATAAGAAAAGATACTGTCTTACCCACAGAAGTAGAAACTTCTGCTAATTATATTTTTGACTGGGTTTTTAATGCTGATATCTAGTTTAATGGGAAAGAAAAAGAGCATCACCTAAATTGTAAAAGTTCAAGTAATTAATGACATTGGCTCCCATCAATGTCAGTTTGCTAAAGTTAGAAAATATTTAAAAATTCTTATTTTAATCTATCTCAGAGGTAAGCAGAGCTTTTGTGTTCTCTTTTCTCTCTGTCCTGTAATCTGCATTTTAATGTCTTGCTGATACTCTAATTTATATATTTAATTTACTAGGAAGTGACTGTGACATATCATTGTCTCACACAGGTATTCAATTCACCCTCTGTTTCCTCTCATTATATTTAAAAATCCAAAGATTCATTACTTTCTCAGCTACAGTACACATATTTTTTTTCCCTAATTATTTTCCATGGGTGGTCCTTCATAAACCATTTTAATTGAACTATGTTAGGGAAAAAAAAACCAAAACCATCTGGCTGACACATTTACATTGGCATCTGCAAAGAGTTGTTTTGAATTGGGAAATAGAGAATTCTTTATATGTTTTGTGGTTACTTGAGTAACATTCAAAAATGCAAGTATTATGAACTCCAAAAAAATCTTAATTTCATCCCTTTACAATTTAAGATTCATTCTTAATCTAGAAAACATCTGATCATTATGAATTCAAAAACCTTAATCTTTATGCTTTAGAAATTATTTAAGGTTCAGCAAAGTAACCAAGTTTAGGAAGAATGCTGACACTGGCTACTCATTTTGCATTGCTTATTTATAAAAAAGATGTACACAGTCAAGGATTGGATGATTTTATAAGCAAAACAGAAGATCTGGATCTTTTCTTAAGTCAAAGACCCAACATTCAACCTGAAAATAATTTGTCCAAATTTCCTAAGGTTGATAAATGGGTCTTGGACCAAGATCTGAGTTTAATCCTCTTCGGAATCACTGAACGGAAGAACCCATAGTTTAAACACTTATGGTCTATGTGGATTTGAAGCTCCACTACCATTCCCTGTTGGCCTCTGTAAATTTGGCTCTCTTCTTAATTTCTGACAAAGTGATTTAATAGTAGAAAGACTACTAGCAATATACCCAATGCTTTCTTTAACAAACAGTAAATGTGCATGAAGTTACACAGAGAATCATGTTAATCCTGTGCCACCCTATTGCAGACTTACCAAAGAGTCTTGATGGAAAGGCTAATGGTGATAGAGCCCCTGACAGGGCTCCTATCCATGGATGATGGAGTTTGGCACACAAGGACATGCAGCCCATACGTGTAGCCATGTTTGTAATCCTAGAGTCAGGGACACCCAAATGACAACGAGGAAACAGAATCACAAAACAAAGTTAAAATGAAAGGTTACTTGGCAAATAAAAAACATAATGTTGAGCACTACAAGGGGATCCAGAATCTAATCACAGGTTCGTGCTGTCCTAAATGTAGGAGCACCAAACCATTTCCAAAATGTAGCAGTTATTAAGGGAGAATTTGTTTTCCTGCCTACCTGCTCCTTTGGCAGCCTACCACAGTCCTCCCTCCAGCTGGACACAGGGGTTGTGTCTCTCTTAGAACGTTATCCTTAACTCTGGCATGATGGAGGGGTCAGAAGACCATTTCTCCAGTCCAGCCCTTCCCTTGGCAGTTCCTTTAGAGCCCCACCCCAAGTAGACCCATAGATTTCATGTCTTTCTAACTATAAATAAGCTGAGGTTTGTAATAGGGAAGTAGTACTTTTGCTAAGAGAAAGGGAAAAAAACCCTGCCAATTCTAAAAGTTGGAGGATGTTAAGCAATATTTTTGCCAGCGGTTTTCCAGTTGAATATTTTAACTCTTTCAGCTTACTGTCTTTGTCAGCTGCAGGCAATGGATTCAATTTTGTTTCAAGCTGGGTTATTATGTGGGAAGATCCTGGCTGAATGTATGGTGTAAAGAATCCCTGGGGTCCCAAGCTACTGCTTCTGAATCCAGTGCTCACCTGTCTGTTTCCAATGCCTTACAATTCATGTATGAGCTCATCTGTATCGAGCTGAACTACTGCAAGGAACAGTAAAAACTTTTTTTGGCACAGAGCAATCAGAATGAGTCAGCTGTCCGACCAAGGACAGGATCTATAATGGCCCTTGCGATAGTTGCATACCATGGTTAGCAGAGAGGCAAAGAGGGATGATGCAGTACTTCTTGTTGTGTTAGTGTTCCCTCCTGAGAGTGTTGTTTTTGTGGGGTGGAGTACAGATATACTGGCAATATATCTGCTGCCAAGTTTCAAAGAAGTGACTACTGGCTGCCATCATCAAAGCAGTTACTGGATGTCGATCCCCTAATCCTGGCTAAACTCAATAGCAATAAAGGCAGTTATATTTTGTCTGCAGGACTATAGTTAGAAAAAAAAGTATAGTCTGAATAGCTAGATCTGGATCTAAGGAATACAGTGTTTATTTGCACAAATCTTCAAAAGCCACAACAAGGTATTGCACCAAAGCCACAGTTCTGGGCTGCCAGATTTTGGCATTCAGGACAGTGATAAAAATAAAAAAGCCCTGTCTTTCTTTTTCAGTTATGCATTCTTGCTATATCTTCAAGCAAACAAGGAGTCAGAACACAGTGAATACACATACAAACAAAGTAACCTGTGTTTGGTATTCAGCAATGCTTATTGAGTAATTTTGGGCATAGAGCCAATGGTAATGAATGGAAAACTTTGATCGGGACATCTGTGGCCTGCCCAAATAATTTCATGGGATCTGCAAATCTGCCAGAAACGTCACTCAATGGCCCTATTAAGCAAGTATATTGAAATCTTTCTTGATTGTGTACATTCTCCAAGCATACTCATGAAGTAGGAGTCATTGATTTTTATTGGATAGAAAACTCAGAAATGGCTTATTCAAGGACATCTGAGCCCGTAAGTTTACCCTTCACATTTATCCTTCTTCACTGGGAAAAAACTTTAATGAGTCTCTGGACGATGAAAAGATGTATGTTGAGAGCACTGAGTCAGAGGGTGGACTTAACTTCTAGCAAACATACTCTGTGTTCCAGCTTAACTGTACTTAACTCACAGTAACAAATAGTTTGGCTTTTTTTTATCTGTAGATAATATTCAGAGCAATTCTGTGATTCCAACCTCTTATCCTGATGTTGCTCGTCAGCGTTATCCAGTTATCCAGGAAAATAGTCAATTCCTAGAGGATCATGATTTTTTCCCCTCTTGCTTTGTGTATGTGGCGCCTTTTTCAAAACATTGAACATTGTAACTGCCAGCCCAAGAGCCATGAAAGAACTGCTGCCCAGTAGGTGGCCCCTATAGATGTACTGAATTGTCACTTTTATTCTTATCCTTTTTGCTTTGTTTTCAAATATTCTGTTTTACAAGTCATGGATAGTCATGGATATTCTGTTTTACAAGTCATTTACTTGATGGATAAAGCACTGAATGAAATAATCCCAAAGTGGCTATTAGTCTGGTCTAGTCATACCCTGCAGGCCCAGCAGTAGAAACAAACTCATTCTCCTGCCTTTTCAGGTCTGTTTTGACATTATAATGAAGAGAGCATGGTCATGGTATATTAAACAAGTGGATAAGAGCAACATATACATTACCATCATTCTGCTTCTTCTAAATAAAGCTCCAAAACTATAATAGCGGAGAAGTCTGGATAGGAATTTACTGACCATTTTCTTTTGCCATAAA
>VXBU01015030.1:0-72386 GCA_013400315.1 Bombycilla garrulus
TTGCAGAGGGGGAAAACCACTCCATAGAATTGTTTCCAAAGAAGTCAACTCTATTGTTTTCAGATTCAATAACCTCTATTTTCTTCATGTACTCGCTTCTGAAAATAGGAAGAAAGTCTGATACTTGTCTGCAGCGGTTTTGGTTTCAGTATATATTAAAAGTAACAATTCTAAGTTGAGAATATATTCTGAGTTCTATGTTTCATATTTGAACATCCTCAAATTTGTGTAATTTTTAGCCAATACAGTTAATATAAAGACTGACCTGTGACTTTTAATTTATCAGGAAGCCTGAGTTTTCCAAATTGGGTCAGTGTTTGGTAAAAAAATAAACATTTTGCTTTTCTTGTTTGCATTCATTTGCATTGCACCAGATTTGCAATTTGTAATTAATTTTGTAGTCTATTTTCTTCCTGGAGTACTTCTCAGTTTATTATTATTATTATTATTTAAAATAGCCTGTGGAACACTGAACACTGATTAAGTGTTGTATGCTTTCTGTTATCTCTGAAGCATAACCGATGAAGTATTGTGAATTTGGCACTGTGTAATGTAGCATTTTGCTTGCTGTGCAGCACTAACAAACAACACATCAGTAGTCATGCCTGTCTCTCATTTAAATGCAACCTCAGAGTCACACTGCATGTTACAAATATCTGGGAGCTGTGTGATTAGTTAACATCTTTTGCATAACCTTAAAATTATAGCAAGTTCTCAGGAGATAATTAGCTTTCTGGATACCTTTAGTGAAATGAACTCTGCCTTAGCAATGGTGGGTACTATGTGTTCTACTGCTCCGAGGCAGGGTAGCGTGAAAATGCCATTAAAAATAAGTTAAGTGTCTTCTTCATTAAAAAAATAAAGTAAAATGAAAGAGAGAGAGAGATAAGGAAGTCATCATTTATTTATTTCTTGCTATCAGGATTTCTTTTACTCCCTATCTTTTATGTTCTTTCCTGTTTTGGCAGTTCTTATGGTGTAAATAAAGGGTGTTCAGCAGGCAACAGCTTCCCTTACTGAAATCTGCTCACCTCTGTTCCAGAGTCCATGTCTCATATGCTAGGTGTGAGTAAACAGACAAAATACATCACAAGTGAATAATCAAGAGGATGTGCCATGATATTTTTCCTTAGCAAAAGCTTGAGTCTTCAGTTCTTTGTATAGATTTATGGAAAGCAATGTTTTCCAAACATTCTCCAAATGTTTTTTGTCTCTTGAAATAATTCCCCAGCCATATCCATGTGCAACATTTTAAAGCTTTTGATCCTGCTTTGAAAAGGCTATTCTAAGCCTTCAGTGTTTACAATATTCTCTTTTAGCACTGGAAGTATCTGTATAATAACCTCAAAATTAAAATGTTTTGGAAGCTTCTAAATATAAGTTATAACTGCAGCTGTCAGGAAACAGGATTTTGACAAAATTGAACTTGTTAAAGGAAAGTATCAATTTTGATTAAATTTGCTTGAAAGGTGTTTTCTAATTTGAAACAAAACATTTCAATAGGCTTACAGCTTTCTCTACATTTATTGGAATATAGTCTTGCAGTTTGTTTCAAAATTATTTTTCATTTTGAGGTTCACTGGTAACTGCGATTTAATTTATACCCAAGAATGGAAGTCTTTTTGAAATACTTTGACCTTATTTCTATTGAACTTTAAATGCATTACTCCCCACTGAAAAAGAGTTTTGTAAGAATCTTCAGATTTTATTTTGATTCTATGTGAAATGTTTTTCTGAAAGGCCAATTTTTAAATGGAATTCTAGATTTAATAAATTCTCTTAATACATTTTTATGAAATATAAACAATTGGTCTAGCTATACTGATTGTGCAAATATGTAAGCCTGCACATATCTTTAACCATATTGATCAAATTGAAAAGCTCCCATCAGTTTGGTGGATTTTTATGCAGTTATCTTTTCCAGGGATTATACTGTCCATCTGATTTGGTAGTCAATCTTTAGCTTTATTAGCCACTATTGCTCAAAAGGAGCTTTGTTAGCTTTTTGAAGGTCTAGTGAGGAAAAAATGAAGACATATAGAAAGGTCCAAAAAGCATTGCAAATTCAAGATATACCATTGGAGGAACTGAAAACATGGACTGTAAGTGATGGAGGGAAGGGACTCATAATTTCTTACCTGGAGAGACAAAGTAACAATACTCTGGTGAATAGCCTACTTTTCCAAAAACAGTAAACAGAAAGGAATTATTAATATCCAGATGCTTGGCTGAGGATCCTACAGGCATTCCAAGGATCATTCTCTTATAGCAAGGAATTCAGCTTTTCAATGTTTGCTCCCTCTCTACAAAAAGCAAGTATGAAGCCAAATTTTTGCCTCCCCATGGCAGAATCCCTTGTTAGGCAGTCAGGTTTCTTCCACATGGTACAGCAGGAGTGAGACACCCCAGAAATGGAAGTAGGGTGTGTGATGTGTGAGGCTGCCCGCAGCTGAGTAATTAATGAATGGACAGGACAAGTCACCAAAGTCTACAGAGCTTCATGATTTCTTCTGAGGCCCAAAATTCCCTAAAAGCCTCTTTAAAGGTACCTGATATGTGCTCAGTTATGCCTGTGAAAATGCAACAAGAGGGAAGAGCATCTTTGCCTCACTTATATGTAGTTCTCAAGTGAATAGTTGATTAAATTGTGACCAGAGGACCTGCCTGAGACTTCCAAGTTCACCTTACCCAGGTCCTAAGTCGGTATTCTTAACCAGGATCTTCTTCAGAGCGCTCTCAAATATTACTCATAAAGCTCAAATGTTTTGCAGAATGCAACTGAAAATTTTCTGAGCATGAAAGGAAGGGAAGAAAATGAGTTTTAACTCTGTAGCTGAGCTCCAGCTTATAAACATCTGGTGTCAAGCCTTTTCCCTCAAAATTGTTTGTATGTTTTGTAGGTGTGAGATAATATTGTTAATGAGAACTGCATTTCAGAAAACTTTCTCTGTCACTGCCATTCCCTTTCTGCATTTCTGTAACCTACATAAATTATATAATCATTGGATAAAAAAAACAACTAGGAAAACCTTATTTAAATCCCATTTTTGATATTTAAATATGTACTGGGTCTGAACCTCAGGGTATCGGCTATTGAAAGTTTCCCGATTCCTGTCAAAATCACCAGGCTGATCACCCCTACTTTTCAGAATGCAGACATTTACTTTTTTTAACTTCTGTCCTTATGTGTTAAATGGGAATAAAAGAACAACTTTTCAGTTTTTGGTTTTTTTTTAAATTTTATTTATTTTTTTTTTTTTTAGAGATGGAGTTTGTTAACTGTGGTAATTGAAGGTACCTAAAATCATTTCACTCATATTCTTTTCAGAGGTCAGTAAGCAAGTGCTAAGTGCAAAAATAATTCTCTACTTTCCAAGCTGGAACTGACTCGTTAAACTGAAGAACACGTGTTCTAGTCCATTACCCATTACCTCCATAGTCCTCCATATTTTACATTTTTGTCAATAAAAAATAATGTACAGTCAGAGTGTGAAATTTTCTTCTGTATGAAAGGCCAACAAAAGGCCCATGCCTCACCAGCCTTGCAGGAGAGAGTGACACCTCAACAGACCAGTCAGTGCTAATGGTTAAAAAATGAGACATTCAGAGCCTATGTGTCAAATGCGTAGGGCAAAATTCTTGACTCTGACTGTCAGTCTTGCCTGGCTGAAGAGGGCACACAGGGCAGAAATCTGCTTTTGGCTGAGGCAGACAAAGATGAATTCTGCTTGAAGAGATGGCAGAGTTGATAAAGAGGTTGTTTACCCAGCCTGGAGGACCTTCCATTAAGATATTGAGAAGCTGTGATTTTCTATTTTTTTATTTTACCTTCAAGGTATCCTCCTCTGTGCAGCATACTTTCACATTCTCTCTCATAGAATTTAAAACATTAATTGCCTTGACTGCAAAATAGATTCTAATGTTTCATCTTGCAAACTACAGACACAAGCTTAGTTTGGGTTCCCACGGAGTGCTCCAAAATATTTGGTTAGTCAGAAACTATTTTTCTCAAACAATTGCCTAATTTTTAAGTAAGATGATCACAAAATAGAATAGTTTTCCAGTTGTCCTCTTCATTCCTTAAGGTCAAATTTGTAATCCTTTTCAGTGAAGCTGAAGCAGAAAAAGTCTTCCACTGAAAGTGCAGCACTTGTGTAGGACAGTTCTGTCTGAAGCTGGAAAAGTGAAGTTCAATCATAGAATTACTTCTGTCCGAATTCCGAAAGTTCAAGTGAAAGACAGGAATCAGTAAAAGTAACTTGGTAGGGGTGTTTTACCTTAATACTCATAGTTTCCTAAAGAATGCTTAGGCGGCTGTCATATTTTTATTTTAGTTTCCTTCTTTCTTGGACAGATTTTTGTATGAAGATTGGGTTAACTGGTGGTGAAGTTTCAGGGCATTGCCTGTGTGAGATGCAATTTATGTAGATCTCTAAGATTTAAAAATATTTAGCCCTTCCTCATCTTATTAAATTTTGTAGTAGATATTTTGCAAAATTTGTATATGAGTGGGTCAGTTATGTTAAGAGGGGAAAAAAAAGTGAGTAGTAGATTCCCAGATTAGCAATACCACCAAGCTTTAACCTGGATCTTGAGGGAGTTTCTTTGGAACAGTTATGACTGCAACAGGGTGTCCTGTCTTGCAGCAAAAATAGTAGTGTCCCATGTAGGCTAACCTGGTCACCAACTGCTCTTCCTGAATGCCACTTCTGCTGTTGCAATGGAGATGTTGTTTTGGCCGCTTGGGGAGAAGATGATTCACTGCAAAATGCCATTTGTGGCTAATGATCACCCGCGGTGTTACAGGGTTTTCACAAAGGTAAAGCAAAGAGAAAAAAGCCACGGCCCAATTAAGATCTCCCCAGTTTTTGATCTTAAATCGGTAGTTCTAGTTTTTGAGTTTTGTTAAATGATCTGACTGCACAAAAAAGTCACAATTTGTTCAACTTGCTGAAGGAGTTTTTTAATAGAATGTCATGAGTTTATAGACTGATTTTCCCCTTGCAAATTTCAGCTGTTTGAGAACTGGGCCCTAAGTTGTCTATTCACAATGATCTTGTTTTTGCAAAATAATGTTCTAAATGATTTATTATTCCGTTCTTAGACTGCTGTTTTATTTCTGTTGATCTTTGTTTTTCTGCTTAATTTCTATAAATTACTGTACAGTTTCCCATAAGGTATAATTAAACAGAATTGCTAAAGTTTTAATTATTGTGTATTATAGATGTTGAAAGCAACATTAGCACTTAGCTTTTAAAAATGTGATAGTATATTTATAAGAGAGCATTTATAAACACATTTACATATAGTTAAGATGAAAAAGGTATTTGAATTGTAGTCATTAGCATTTCTTCAAACATATGGCATACCAGCAGAAGCCATGGGCCATGCCTTCATTAACTGAACACTGTTTCATCAGTATCTCAGCTTCCTGCTGTGCCACCCTGTAGCGTACCCTTCTGTCCCTGAGGTTTCAGTGACAAGGGACAATATGTCCCCAAGGTGAAAATCTGGGAAATAACGCAGATTAGCCCTTAGAGGAGTTCTTATGATTATTTAATCATACTTAGGAAAGAAGTACACTGTACTACAAAAGAAAAGCATTAAAAATCCTACCAGCCTACTATTTTCCATGTTGCAGCATATGATGGTCTCTTCAGTGAGAAGATATCTCACTGAATATCAACATAGCTACGGTGGAACATGACAGCTTTCTCCTGCTTTATTATAAGGCCAGCCTTTTTCAAATTTGTTCATATAATGGGTAAAGCATACGTTGGTACTAATAGGTACCATAGGTCAATTATCATTCATTGCCCATAATGTTCAGGTGATGGATCAAGATTTAACTTCTCTTAACCAGGCTACATGCAGCCATTTAATTTTATTTCCTAATAAAAAATGGAAAAGGAATAAAAATACTCATATAAATGTCATGGTCATATTTTATTTGTGCATGTCTTAGGTATATAAAGATAGGTTCATATGACAAGCAGAGACATTTGTCTTAAGTCATTAAATTCTCTTATACACTACCTCTGATATGATATCCTTTGCTAAAAAAAAGTACATATTTTGGAGAGTGCTTGGTAGAAATTTTAACAAATATATTTTGTTTGACAAGATGCCACTTTTGAAAATAAGGTTATATTTTGGGGCTGAGGGTGGTTGGTCTCTTTGTTTTTTAAGATTTTTTTCATTACCTTGCAGTCTCTCTTTTCTTTCTCATCGTGACAGAGTAGCAAAAAGCATTGAAGTGGAAAATAATTGTCAGAAATATTTTCTCAGGTTCTTATGGACACGGGTCTGCTTTCTTGCATTTGTATCTCTGTTCTGCAAGAAGAATTGGAGCTTTATGGAAGTTAGCCCTCTGTCTTTGAAATCCAGTCAGTAAAATCTGTTCTTGGATTAGGAGGGAACAGACAGCAACTGGAGTCAACATATTTCTATCCTAATTATTAAATCAGCTATTGACAAAATCATATTATAATATGTAAACATATATTATGCTACAATATATTGTATTATTCTTCCTTTAGAAAGTGTAATCTTCAACATGCATTCAGGAGAGGAATTTAAAATCTCTTACACTTTAACCTAGTGCAGAGAAAGTATGGATTTAAAAAGCAAGATTTGATTTCTATCATTACAAGCATCTGCTACAATTTAAATATTTTTATATAACTTCTCACACTTTCTATCAGGCCTACCTGTCATTGTGACAGGTTTAGAAACATTTTGGTAGGTAGTCAAAGTAAAAGTGTTTGAATTGGCATCATTTTTACCTTTATTGTTTTTATATGAGAGGAATCTGAAAATCTCTCACGACGGTATCCGCCATTAATCAATGGTGCAATGGAAAGCTCTCATTAACTTTAACCCTCCGACCCTGACATTATTCTACTCATCACAGCAATCATTAGCAAAATGAAAAACAATCAGCGTATCTACATTCTACTAATATTAATGCTTTCACTCTATTACACATGAATGTCAAATGTGACAAAAATCACTGAACTTCAAATATGTACATAACAGATTCTGATATATATAAATCACCAGTTTTTGTTATTCTCACTCAACAGCGAAATCAAAGTTACAGAGCCAAGGGGGCCCATACCATTTGCAATCTGTAGCATTTCCAATGTATTTTCAACAATATTGTAAATATTTATGGAGTTTTATAAAGACTCTATGCTTCCTTCTGTTTGTGATGCATCAACAAGGCACAGTAGGATATCATAGGCAGATATTTACTTCTGGGAATTCCCTTTTGGACTCTTTTTGGTTGAAAACGACTTCATGACATACAGTACCGCAAATCCCCAGAAATGTACCATGCTATTATTGCCAGCTGAGTTCTTCCAAGTAAAGATGACATCAGCCATCTGTCATGCTATACTAATCCTAGGAAAGAAAGCCAACTGAAGAGAAAATAAATACCTTTTATATGTATTAGCCAAATATTTATATTAAAAAAATGAAACTCTAAAATTCTTACTAGCAAAGTTAATTCCTGTATGCGAATGTTCTTTTCTGAGTAAACAACATACCTAAAATGTCTTTGTCTTTTTATCTACCTAAACTAAGTTATGTCACGAGCATATGTTTGAAGTGCTGGTCTTTTGCTACATATTGGTAGACAAGAAAATCTGATTCCAAGTAGTGATTTTCCTCCAGATCCTCGAGATGAGCTCTGCCAGGTACCATGTAGCTGCGTCAATGTAGCTGCTCTGCTGAGGTAAATGGAAGTTTCCCAGAATCTAACAGTGCAGGAATTACACTCTCCATCACAAGCAATGCTGCCAATCAATAAGGAAAGTGTCTAAGTTAATGGCAACATCATAAAAAAGTATTTTAAAGGCCCAAACTGTGTCAGGTATCTGCTTCCCCGCAGTGCAGGGAATGTGACAGTGAGGAAGTCTTTTAGATAAGCTGAAAAACTATTTTACACTGAGAATAATCCTGTGCATTTATGTCTTATTTCTTTGTCACTCAACAATACGTACTTGAATTTTAAACTTAGGTGGTGTTCAAAAGCTCATATCAGAATAAAATTAAGGCTATAAAATTAAACCTTGAGAAATATAAAATAATCAACAGCCAGTCCATTCCCTGATAAGAATGTAGTGTGGTGCTGTTGTAAAAAGTATCCAAAAGCACATGTATGATTATTTAGTGCTATTGTCATTAATGTTTTCCACACTGTAAACGTTTCTTTTACTCTGTTAGAGTTGTAGAAGAAGCAGGACAGAACTGAGCATTCACACATAGCTCTACAAACACGAATAAATATCTCCCATTTCTCCACACTCTCATATTTGTTGTTTTTTTTTTCTTATCTGCAATTTAATATTGTGAGAGTCCCTTTTAAGTCAAGAATGCACTTTGGGATGTGAATTCATACAAAATGGAAAATAAGTGGAAATGAAAACAACAGAAGTTTCAGAATTAAAGGTGAGTTTCTTGGGCTGTAAATCTTTTGACTTCATAACTTAAAATAATGTGACAGAGGGAATGAATTTTTTGTTAGATAATATATAATACAGAACCAATAATTAATATACAAATAATTTCTTACAAGTTCAGCTTCCTGAGCTTCTCAGTTGGTTGGGTCTTCTAATGGTTCCAGCTGGTTTCTGCAGAGACTCTGACTATTTTAAGTCAGTGGATTTCTTGTCTGTTTGTAGGTAAAGAAATTACTTAACAGTAAAAGCATGACTTTTCTATTTTTTTTATAAGCTATTGAAACAGAAAAAAAACAAGAGAAAGAAAGGAATTGCTTTCTTATGAATATTTCCTCAAGATCTTAAGGTCATACAAGGAACATCTGATCTTGTGAAACAAGAGGTGATTAGGAAAAAAAGTCAGTAATTGAATGTATAGATTACGTATATCCCTTGACACCCAAAAAAGCAGAGCATTCTTTCATGTGTTCTGCAGAAAACAAGGGTGAGTTACAATTCTGCATGATAGTTATAACAGATGAAATTACATAACTTTTGGACTGATTACTTCAACTAATCAATTTTCTTGAAGATGAACCTCAACCTGGATTACCATCATTCTATCTCCAATGACAACCCCATTGAAAAACAAGTTGTGATTTTTAAAATAATATTTTTTGTGGCTTCACCTTATTTACTGAGTCAAGAAACCCAGAAGATTTTATTTATTACCTGTCTCAATAAGAATATATCTGCCTTCTTTACAATCTGGTAAGAGCTGAAATAAATTAAAAAAATATTATCTTGCACTATAAGTCTTTGCAATAAGTTGTTTCTGAACCCAGAAGACCTTTAAGGCTCTTTCCTGCAATGTAATGTTTCTTTTTTCAGTGGAGAGACTGGGAAAAAAAGCTGAACTTTTATTAAGAATAAACCAAAAGAAGTAAGATCAGTAATTCTTTGATTTCCAAATAAAATTTACGCCATATTTTGAGTAAAACATTTCAGATGAAAAGAAATTTTATTTCCTTTACATTTTAGTTTTAGGCTTCCTTATTTACTAATGAGAAATAGGTAAGAAAAGGGAGATTTCATCACTCTCTTTCTTCTGGGAGGTTAAATAAAAGATAAGGACCAGAAGCTTGGAATTTAAGGAGGGGTAAAAGTAAAAGAAATATTTTTTTTTCTCTGAAATAAAATAATAACAAAATAAAGAAAATACTGTTATTTTTCTCAATTAAATTTTCAGATCTTTGCATTATTGTTTTAAACCTTGCCAAAAAGAGACAAGTCACTAGTTTTAGACTGATTCTTCTCCATTTTTGAGTGCTGTGATATTTAGATTCTGGTTTCCATTTGAACTGCTGAATTTTCATCTATTTCAGTAAAATGCAAAGTTGTGAAGAGGGCAGCAAGAGTCTAAGAAGCCTATTGGTATATGAAATTTATACCATCATGAAAATGACTGTTTTTAGAAGTGAAAGAAAAATGCTATTTCCATTTTCTTTTTTATAGTTCCCTGGAAAGTAACTAAAATGAAGAATAAGGGGGTAAGAAGAATGTATAAATGAATATATTTAGAAAGAGAGTGGAAAAAAAGAATTTCTGGGTACATGCAGAAAGGGGGAAAAGAAGAGAAGGTTAAATCAACTGTTAAATAGAAGGAAGGATAGACCATCACACTAGTGTGATTCTGACTATTCATTCATTAGGAGGCACTCATATACTAAAAAAACTCACTAGACAGATAAATAGTAATGTGGAAATATATGCTGCAACATTAATTTAGGAGGAAAAAAGGCATTACTAAAACCTGAATTTCTTTATTGAATAATTTACCTTGTCATTATAAATGTAATTCTATATTGCCTTGCAGTGTAACTTCTGGAGAGCTGTGTTGGTAAAGCCCAGTCCCAAGAGGGATGGCTGAAGAATGATCAAAAGCTTGGATTAATTATTTTTTTTAACTTAGGTTGTTTTTATCATTTTGTTTTGGTTCCTGGAATTTCATATTAATTTTACAAGTCCTGTTGTAGACTGTTTTTTTTGAACTTCCTTCCTGCTCATTTAATGTAATGGATGAATCAAACTTTTCCACAGAAATTACAATAGCAGGAAAAGTTTTTAAGACCATATGGAGCAGACTTTGAAAGTATCCTTTCCTATATTAGGTCTTTGATAAATTCTGACACTTGTCAGTCTTCTAATGCAGAAGTCATTTGACACTCTTACTCTGTATTGAGATTGTTACGGATCAGAAATAACCAGTGACTACTGAATCTCTATTTATGGCATCCAAGTGCACTCCTGTGCACTTATAAACTAAAGCACAAAAAAATTTACTGGAGAAAAGACATCTTGGGGGGACAAGAAGATTTTTTGTGTTTGGTGAGCTGCCAGGACACAGATTGCTGTGTTGTTAATCTATTAATTTAAAAATCGGAAATTTTGTTTGTTAATTTTCATAAGTGATAAAATTTTAATGCTGATTTGACTCTATTTGGACCAGTTTAGGGAATAATAGCAAAACCATTCTCAGTTCTTACACATACATACATATTGTAATTATCTGATATCTAATAATATTATTATAACATTATAATATTATTTCAGCATAATGAGATGACAGTAATACAGTGATGGAAAATACACCATGATGCAAAGATAACCTTAAAGGATATCCTAAAAGGGTAAGGTTAAAAAAGAAGTAGCGCAAAGTTTTCCCGCAATTAACCTGGTCTAAGTTGGTCATTGAGATCAGACTAAAGCACATATTATGAAACAGTTTTGAAATTTGTTCTCTTTTTGGCAGAAATTAAGATGGCTGAAATGAGATTTAACATTAAAAGTATTTCNGATTAAAAGTGTTTGCTCACCATAATCTGCATGCCAGTTCCTCTGCTATCATGGATACTTGACTAACTTCACATAAGCTCTTGTATGCATCTGACTTGTATGAACATGTTATTTTTTAGTCAAATATTTGTGTATGCATATAAAACAACAACAAAAATTATTTTGGAGTTTCAGAAAGGATGACAATTTTTACTTCAGATAGAAATGACTGTTGACTAAAATTCACCACTATCCAAGTGCAAAGCTTTCTACAAGACACTTGTTGTACAAGTGATGTCTGAGAAACTGTGAAAGATTATAACATTTTTGGGTGAGTGAAGAGTTGCATCATGATTACTTTTCCCATAATGCCAGTAAGTGGGGTTTTTGTGTGTTGTTTGAAATTGATCCAATACCTCAAATGTATGGGCTGTTTAAATAAAAACTGTGAATGGGGTTATTTTGATTGAAGGGACAGAGAAGATTTGATTTCATTCTTAGTTAAAAGGAGTACTTTCCTCGATTGTTAAACAAAGTGTTGTACTAAATATGAGAGGGCCATTTTTCAAGATCTTTCACCTAAACTTGTATTCATTAGTTTCTCTCAGCTAAAATCATATTAGATGCAACAATATTGCTCAGTGAGCTGCAAAATATATGTTTTAATTTTCCCAAAAAAGAAAGAAAACTTGATGAGGATTGCTTTTGATAAATACAGCATGTTTGCATATTGTAAAATAAAATATGCTTCTTTGCATGAAATAATATAACAGCATATATTAAAAATTGTATTTCTTGTGAACAAAGGAAAAAAATCCCTTATCTTCATATGTTAATAAATAGACAGAGGTATTCTATTTTCTTCCAGCATCCGAGGGAGCTACCTTTATGAAGGTCATACTCCTGTAAGGATTTAAAAGAAACCCAAAACCAAAAACTAAACCTTTTTACCTCTTGCATATATGAACAAAAGGATTGAAATATATAAATTGCAACTTTAATATAGAATTGTGTAAGAGAGTTTGCAATTGAGAAGAGTAGAACAGTGAAATAACCATTGCAGATAACATTTCAAAAGTGCTTTCATTCTAACCTTGAGTTTTCACTCTTAACATTCTGATGTCTTTAACTTAGAGGAGACATTTTTAGATGTAATCTCCCTACATCCTTGCTGTTTACTTTTCATTTAGTACTTCATTTTAATTATGCTATTATATACATTTAATGTTGCTAGATTTTATTTAGGACAGTTTGGGGGAAAAATCACTGTCTTTAGAGATATAAAGTAATCATGTAGCATTGTTTGTCTAAGCATGGAAAACTGATAGTGACAGAAATCGACATGCATTATGTTATTGCAAAGAGAAGTACCTTAGAGTGGTCTGATGAGAACTGATGTTGATTTGACAGAGTTCTCAGCTATTCAAAGCTGCTTTCCCCGTCTGAACGGTGTGCTTTTTTACAAGAGTGTTCATCTTTGTTCATATTTTCTTTGCAATGGAAATTTAATTGCTGCTATTTCGGTTGTAATAACACTGGGTTAGCACAGAGCATTTTGGAAAGAACTTCACTGTTAGAGTAGGTTATAGAGATGCATGGTATGGGTTATCTGCAGTTAGCAGCAGGCAGTGCCTTTTGCTGTTAATGATATGCCTTTCCTGTGTGTCTGTGCCAGGATTTGGTGATTCAGTGGAACATATATTTGGAGAAGTGGATTTCTGCTCCAAGAACCAGGTGAATCCTTTCAGGGCTGACTTATCATGGGCAAGATTGCTTCAGAGAGAGAGCAAACAGTGTGTTTATATTTGATATCTATTCCCAGAGAGTTCTATAGAGAATAAGCAGGCCAGGGACATTGCTCTAGAGGTTGTAATTAAGACCAGCCCTCCTGTGTAAAGTGTGGAACTTGGTAGGAATATCTAACCATAGAGGGAAAGTAGGCCTTTAGGAACAAGCATTTTAGGAAAAGGATGGATCTGGTTCTGTTTTATATTGCTCTGGTCTGATAGTGACATACACTAAATAGCTGGTGAGCCTCCTAATGTTTCTCTCTTTCATGGTGCTGGAACTATCAAATCCTGTTAACAATCTGAGTGCATCTTCAGTTAAACTTTATAAAACTAGTAAGGACAATTTGAGGATTTATAGTCTACTCACAGCTAGTTTGAGTTCTAGAGAGTAAAAGGAATAGAAATAAAAAAGTATTACTTTAATTTGCTTATGTAGAATAAATAAAAGCTGACAAAACTGAGAACTGCTGAAGGAAAATTTGAAAGGCATATTCCTTGGAACATTTGCAATATCCTGTTTCTGAAAAAAATCAATGCTATGTATATGCTGTGAACGTTAACAGATTATCAACAGAAGAACATCAGTTCAAAGCAACAAATGGCATCAATTATTATCAAACCCAAAAATTTAGGGGCTTATTCTGTATACCTTTCTCTTTAAAGCAGTGTCGGGCACCATTTGAAATTGTGTTGCAATTTTAAGTACAAACTGCAGTGGTATCTCAAATATGTCCTTTATTTCTCTGTTCCATTTTCATTGTATCTGACCAGATGCTTCAAATAATTATATGTCTGACACAGACAGGTAATAGTGACAAATGGGTGATCCTATCTCTCTTTGACTCTAAAGGATTGTCAAGACGTTAGTTGATAGATCGACATTGAATTAAAAGAAAAAAAATTAAATATCCAGTCCTGTGTAATTTATAAATCAGGACATTTGGTATTAATATGTGTTCTGCAAAATGAACCAACTTAGGGGAGGATGTCCACATTAAACAGAGAGATACTCTATAGAAGCCACATTATACAGTTACAGCTAACTTGGGTTCAAGTCCAAATGTTGAAATGTTCTTTATCCAACTAAAAAGAGGATATTTTTAATAGATTTGGGAACACTTTCCTGCAATAATCTCCACATGTACTTTTTATAAATGTAAACATTAGCTGTTGCTATGCCCTGATTTTAACGTGAACTGTATTTACTATACCTAAGGATAATTCACATGTAGCAAAGAGGCCTAATATTTGTATTTTAGAATAAATATTATGAATATCTCTCTCAGGGGAAGAAAATGTTTAGATAACCTGCCTTTCACACGGAAAAGCTGGCTGCTGAACCTTCAAGCCAGTGGTTCTTCCTTGTCTTTCTAACTGAGAGACAGTACAACATATGAAAATTCAGTGCCTCCTGGCCATACTTAAGAAACTCTATTTCTTTGTGAAAGAGGGAGAACGTATGGGAGCTGTAAATAAATAATGATTGCCAAAGATCAGAGGAATTTTTACACAAGACCAAAGCAATTTAAGCTCATTCTTTGATACAAACCATTAATAATTCAACACAGTGGTAATTTTGGTATTGCTAGAATTCCTAACAATTGAATGGATCTCCAGGTTGTTAGCAGATCAGTAAGAATTATGTTATTAGTAGCTTCTGCTGAAGTCATATGATTTAATGTTTAATTTAAGCATTAGGTATGATTTTCTAAGAGGTGGTGGAAATCTCTGTGAAAACAGCACAATACTCATTTGATAACAACACACAGTTCTTTAACAAGTATTTCATGCCCACTTGTCAAAAGCAATCATTGAACTAGTCTTCAAGTAATTCAGGAGTTTGATTTAAAAGATGATACCTTAATGAAATAGCATGCTAGGCATCAGAGAGAAAAATCAGCAAACCTGACTCTTATCCCTTCCTATAGGAATATCTAGAATAATTACATACTCACTGAGGAAAGCTTAATCCTGTTATAAACATATAAAATTCAGTCCTAGGCAAATGGGGACTGACTCTCAGAATCCCACTCAAATAAAGGGTAGGAAACATGGACACTGACTTCTTTAAAGGAAGGTTATTTCACTTGTACATCCTGCCAAGTCTCAGGCATCATGAGCTGGACCTCCAAGAGAATCCTTCTGCTTCTGTCACGCCTACCCCTCACCTTTGCAGGGCAGTGTCCCAGGTGCCAGGCCCTAGTAGTGACTAGGGACACCAGCACAGAGAGCACAGCTGACCCCTTGCCCATCGAGTAGAAGGGAACATGTGGAGTGCTACAAAACCAGCTGTGCTTCCTAGTGAAGTGCAGAGACCAGACAACATCCTTCATCTTCCCCTCTCTGCTTCTTGCAGTGCTTTAAATCTTTTCCTCTGTGGCAGGGCTTGTCTTACCCATCAGATAAAGTGAATCTCAACACCCTTCTCAGGCAGACATCTCGCCACAGGTGTGACCTTGCCTACAGACCAGAGAAGGGGTACCTCACACTTTACAAACCAGGAGCACTGACAGGACCACGTGTATGAGACGGCTAAAAAATTGGAAATGGCCAAGCTTTCATATAGGAACAAAACAGCAATACTCAGTTCAGAGTGCTACTAGGTAAAATAGTGATGCAGGAAACTTTTCTAAAGTATAATCATTTCCTGTTAGCAATCCAGCTTAGCTTATTGTAGGTAATGGTCTTTTACTGGGATTCTTTCCTCAGCTGATGTAAAATATATAACCCCATTGAACCCAGTGGAGTACTTGATATCTCTTAACTGAATACCTGTCCACACAGAAGAGAACACTTCTGTTCCAAAATACTTTCATTTTTAAAAATTTTCTTTCATTTACTGTAATAATAACCTCCAAATTTTAAATAAATAGTGTGTAGGCAAATACACTAAAGGAAAGGAAAGGAAAGGAAAGGAAAGGAAAGGAAAGGAAAGGAAAGGAAAGGAAAGGAAAGGAAAGGAAAGGAAAGGAAAGGAACTAAGAAAGAGAGAGAGAGAAAGAAAGAAAAGAAAGAAAGAAAGAAAGAAAGAAAGAAAGAAAGAAAGAAAGAAAGAAAGAAAGAAAGAAAGAAAGAAAGAAAGAAAGAAAGAAAGAAAAAGAAAGAAAGAAAGAAAGAGAAAGAAAGAAAGAAGCTGGCAAAACAGTGAACTTCCAGATGTGCATTAGTTTATCTTCAGACAGAGTCAGTTAAAATATTTCTGTTCTGGCATGTGCATTCATCTTCTGAACAGGGTGGAAATTCACCAGAATGAGCACTGATCATCCATTACTAATAAGCCAGATATGCCCTGTTATTTAATTTGCTCTTTCATAATTTCATACAGTACATATTGCTTAGCACTATACCAGTCAATGTAATGGGGAAAGCTTGTCTTCATCCTTTTCACTTTCCTTACTTGTAAATGGATTTAGAAAAAGGAATGTAGTCTATTATTCAGAGATGGTTTTTAAGATGGTTCACAACAGGTTAATGAATGATGTCTAATACTCATATTAGACCAATCATATTAATAACAGAGAGGAGCACATGAGGGTCATAGTGCTAATTGCATAGGAGGTCCAGCCAGAAGGCATTTTTATCTTAGAATTCAAGACACACCAAGTTTGACTAATCACCCACAGTGTGTTTGCAATTAAAATAACACTGTATTAACCCTGCCAATGTGAGGTATCAATATTTTATGTGTGGCTTGACAGTTCTAAGCTGAACATTTGTAGTACTTGATATTGCACTCACATAGAAAGCATACAGCTCTCGCTCTGCTCTAGACTGCAGCTAAGGATGCTCCACAGGGGAAAATTCAGAGGTATTTTGTTCCTGAAAATTAATTTTCTTCATTAATTTTAAGAATGTCTCTAGTATCATCAAAGAGGGATATTTTTTACCTTAAGTTGCTTTATACATCACAACAAAAAATCTGGGGTATTTTAGATGTTAAATATAATCCTACAGAAATCAACGGAAAAACTCTGATTCATTTAGCTCCATCCTGAATTGAAAGAAATGAAGAGGAATGTTTCATTTCAGTATGACCCTGGCCCATGCACAAAGTTCAAAGTAGGTACAAGGACTGCAGCACTAACAATAGATCCATATATGAACCAGATCACCTGGTTTGTTTTGGCACAGGGATCAGGGCATGTGGATTCTGAAAATGAGGTGAGCTTCTGGTTTACACATATAAAAAAAATTTATCAGCTTCACTTGCAGGTTGAACTCCATTTTCCAAATCTGATTTTCAAAGTAGAAAACGTTGGTTCTGCCTCCTTAGCCCACATCTCCAAAACCTCCTTGACGCTCTGTCCAATTTTCCTGTAGATCTGGTTTTCACTGGGCACCATTGTCTGAAACACACTCAAGCTGCATCACTCACAACTTAAAAACAGTAAAGAAATCCTGTTCCTCTCCTCCAAATTCTGGTGAGTGCTGTGGGTACTCAAATTCCTGGATCACATGCCCAGAACCATTGCATAACTTTTTAGATTTTCTTTAAAAGAAGCATTTTTCTGAAAGCCCAATGTTTTTTGAGGTTTTTAAAATCTACTAAACTTGTTACAAAACAAAGTAAAAACTGCAAAACACTTGAAAATGTCTGTTCACAATGAACAGGCACTAGCTCCTTTGTTGTACCTCAGGTGTTTTATGAAATGTTTTTGTGCCAGTGGATTTCTATTTTATATTATTCGTGTTGGTACTCTGAACACTTTCAAATATTTGTCAATTGATGGTCTCTACATAATAGGTACAATCCATATCTGGGTCAGACCTTCCAGTTCAGGTACAATAGCTTAGCTCCCCGGAGCTAAGATTTTTTTTTTGTGTGATAGATTTGTAAAGAACTGAAATGATGCCAAGTAGACTTAAATGCTTTTCCTCAACTTTTGCAAACAGTTGTGTTTCTACTTGGATGTTCTGCAGATAAATTTATATGAAACTATTTCAGGTTTAAAGATCATATTGAGAGAGGCCTATGAGATATAAACCTAGTAAAAGATTTTCTTTTCAGGCCCTTATATTCTTATACTTCTTCAGAAATGCCTTCCTGAAGATTCCCATACTTTTAGTTACGATCAAGGTTTTTAAACTACAGACAACATAGCATAATGTAAACTTTGCAGTGAAACAAATAAAGACAACAAAATTTCTTATAGATCAGTAGTTTCTAGGTTCTGCTGAACAATAAAGGAGGGTTCAAATTAAAATCTGTCAGAAACCACTTATTTAATTTTGCATACATAGTGGTTTGAAAGACACTTGGGTTTTTAGTGTCCCAAATCCAAACCCCTTCAAAATGAAAACTGGACTATGAATCTTCGGTTTTCAAAGGACTATCAGTATGTATTTTTGTTTTTTATTTCAGACATCTAGATCTAACCAGAAGGTCTCATTCTTTTGACTTCAGGGAAACTTTGCAATGCTACAAATTAAATCTTCATGCCTCCGCAGTAGATTTCAGACACAGTGAAAGGTCAGGCACTGCTCAATAAGTGGAAAAAATACTCTGGTCAGGTTAGATACCAAGACCCTAAAGTAGCCTGAGTGAAGTTCTGTAAGGATAGTGAACATGCCTGTTCATGTCATCCATCTTTAGAAGCCCAAGTTGGATCACGACTTTTTTTGCAGGACAGGGATATCATTTTATGAATTTTGGCCTTGTTTTGTTAACTTTAAAAAAACAAAAAAAAAACAAACAAACAAACAAAAAAAACCCAATATTTTTTGAACTGCAAAAGCCAAATGTAAATCCAAAGTTTCCTAGCACAGTTCAAAGAGTGATTGGAGAATCCACAAGACACACAACTGGTATAATTTAAATTTCTGTTTCTAGGCAAATATTGCTTTCATTCCCAGTCAGATTAGATTGCCCATTTGTGCTTTAACATCTTTTATTTTTCCAAGGAACACTTACTAAAGTTTTTCTATTCCTGAGAGGAAAGAAACTGCATCACAAAATGAAGAGTTTAAACCTCCAAAATGGAATGTGAAGATTCAAGGGCTGCTATACTATAGTGCTATGCAGGGTCTAAAGCCAGTGAGTGAAGGAGAACTGAGGGAAGATTTGTTCTCTTTCTGTGCCTATGTGCACATGTGTACCTGCATTTGGCAGCACCCTCAGCCTGTTGCTGATGGTGAGAGTCTCTTTACAAAGAAACCCAGAGAAAGGCTTAGCAGATGGCAGACTGGCAGGTACTGGGTAGAAAGAAGAGGTTAGGCAGAAGGCACTGTATAGCTGCATATGCAATCACAATGATGGTGTACTCAAGTCCTTTCAGAAAAGTAAAAAGAAAAAAAAAAAGAAAAGGTTCAGGATATCTCTCATTGTCTTAAATGCATTGAAATATACAGATATATATATCAAGATGTAATATTTTTTCTAAAATATTCTACTCAGGATGTGGAACTATTTCAAATCTCCTCTTTGTTGTTCTAGTTTTATTTTTTTGTTTTCTCTTTGTTTTGCTTTAATTTTGTTAATAATGGAAAAAAAGTCCAGTAAACAGTGAGTAAGTAAGGAGAGGTGTTGGTAGCATTTAATCTATCAGCATATGTTTATCGACTCATTCTCTTTAACCACAGTGGTGCACCAAAAGAGAGCTAAAGCAACCTTGAGCTAAAACATTCACCGTGTGGCTGTTGATGAGTCGATGGCTTTCCAAAGTGCCTGATGAATTAGGCATAAGAGCTGCACGATAAGGAGGGTTCATTAGCATGAGCTCACTCTCTCACCATCCAGATCATGCATCCCCAGACTGCAGGATTACTAAGGGCAGAGAGAGGGAGGCCAGCCAAAACCTTGCTGAGTTATTGGTGGAGGCACAGAACAGAGCTGGGCTCTCACTGTGACCTTTGCAGGGTGGTAGACTGTGGAACACTGCCGACTGTTCGAGCCCTTTGTTGTCAGCTCTGCATGGAATGGAGTAGTATAAATACAGAGTCTCACAGAAGTTGTTGATCATTAGAAGTTCACTTGTTTTCCTTCAAAGCATTTTTTAAATGTTATTTAAACTTCTGTGGTCTGGAAACAAACCCATATGTGAGTGTGGGTATTTTGTGGTTTCTTCTGGCCAAGAAATACCACAGTACAAGAACAGGTTCCAGGCTTGACTCCCCCCCTGGAAATATTGGTGTATGCACAGTGGATGTTGAACCTCATCTTGTGTAATCTCCAGTAGTGCCCCTTCTGGAAGTGAATCACAAAAACTGTATTCCCAGAGATCCTTATTATGCTGGTTCTTCAAGGAGCATCAGATTGGGTTGATACTGCTCTGTTGCTGTATTCCAGCATCTGCCTTCCTGGAAAGAGAACAGATATTCCTGGGGATCTTGTACACCATGATAAACCAGAAAAAAACCTTTTTTTTTACTTTCTTCCCACTTCTTTCTGAAAATGTAAGTTGCTTATAAGAGCTACATTGCAATTTTGTTAGCAGTGAACACACTCTATTTTTACACTGTAGTGGTTTTTACATTAAAATTTAATTCCTAGCCACTATTAATAAAAATTTCCCAGGCTGTCTAGTAAGTTATAAGAAAGTTATATTTATCTGAGCTTCATCTAAGGGATATGAAATGGAGTGCCAGGTTTAAAATTAGGGAGAACAGAGGCATTTCAAACAGCAGTCACTTTAAACTTAACACATTTTCTTCAGGGAAGGAAGACTTGTGACCATTTATTTTATTAAGAAAACTCCATAAATTTTTGTTGCCATTTTAGGATCATAGAATTATAGATTCATATAATGTTAAGGCAAAATAAAGACCGTCTAGTCCCAATGCCCCTTGCCATGGCAGGGACACCTCCCACTGCTCATGGCCTTATCCAGGCTGGTTTGAACACTGCCAGGGTTGGAGCATCCACAACCTCTCTGGTCTGGACAACCTTTCCCAGTACCTCAGGACCCTCTCAACAAAGAAATTCCTCCTAACAGCTAAATTATTCATACAAATTTCTGTGAAATATTAAATATGTAAATTTTCCCTCTTTCTGTTTGTACCCGTTACACCTGGTCCTATCCCTGTAGTTCCTGGAGAGGAGTCCTTTTCTGGCTCCCCCTTCAGAATCTGGGAGGTTGCTATGAGATCTTCGTGCAACCTTCTGTTCTCCAGGCTGAGGAGTCCAAATTTTCTCAGTCTGTCACTTAACTGCCTGAACTGTGGTTTTGTTTGAAATGCTGTATTCTGTGCAAATGTCCTTAGGCTGAAGTTTTGTGGGAAAAGAGGTTGTTCTTTTTGTCTGATTAACTTGCAGTTCTGAATTAGAAGTGTGGGGGAGCAAAAATTTTGTTTGGAGTTCAAACACAATTTTTAAAAAAGTATTTATTTGTGTTTTTTTTATTTTTTTCCCTTTGAAATATGCCTTTAAAATTATTATGGAAAGAAACTACACTTTAGAACAGTCTGATCTGAAAATTAATATGCTTGTTTTGGAAATAATGATGGTATATTTTTCAACTTAATTTGTATTATTATGAGAGAGATGTGTTTTAAGGTAATAATGTGAGTATTTTCTTGCCTTACAGAATAGGGTAAACAATCAGAAGGAAAATTTTTAACAACTGTGGTGTGAGTTTTTTTGTTTTTCTTCATTGATTTGAGTCTAAGTGATTTGGAAAACACATTTGCTTTGAATTTTAGCAAATGTCATATGTCTGTGTTGAGAACACGGATTTCTGAGGATTAAATTCCAAGTATTTACATGGCTGTGTCTGTATTGCCTTAAAATAGCTAGAAAGCTTCAGGTATATCTATTAGATACTATATTTGCTTAGTATTTAAATTTTATATCTAACATATACTTTATAGTACCTCTGAAGAGCTAACTAGGCTGAAGAGGCATAGGAGTTTTGATCTTTAAATGTAATCTATCACTACGATTTGCACTTTCTGTTTGTTCTCTTCAAGTTTATAAGTAATTTAATGGTACAATGCTCCTGCTTTCCTCCACTTACACATTATTTTCTTTACCTCAGAAAAAGTGAAAAATAATCCTACCAACTAAACTTAAAAACTTTATGCTTTTCTTCCTTCCAGTTCAAGAAAGATACAATAAAATATATGGTCACGAGGTGGTGGGAAAGCAGGAATAGCCTTTTTGGTAGAAGAACAATCTTAAATTGTCTTACAGGGGTTACAGAATCGCACTTACCTATCAGTGGTTGAATTCTGCCTATCTCTTTCTAGAGACTTTGGAAATCTTCCCAAGATTTTAGTATAATATACTGTCTCAGGTGTTGCCTTTGCCTGGAGTTAGACATCTAACTCTCTGCTGTGGCCTTGAAAATATTTCTTTTTTATTTTAGCATAAACTTAAACTCAGTAGAAAACTCCAGGATGCAGGGGTGCTCTTTGTCAAGATGACACAGTTTATATGTACTTTATGAGACTCCTGTTTCCAAGAGCAATTAGGATGTTCTGAGTTATATCAACCTGTGTTTGCATTTGGATATTTTCATTCACGGATTTATTTTAGGATTGCACATTGCATTGCAAAACATAATTTGCCTTACTCCACCTAATTAAAATTCATTTGATGAATATACAATCTTAGCAACCAATGTTTTTTAAAGTTGCCTTTTGGATTTTGACCCCATGGGAAATATTAATGTAATCTAGTGTAGTTTTTCTGAATAACATCCTTGTTAGAAACCTGAAACAGGCTAAAGTTAGGTGTTCACACTAAGCAGAGGGACAGAGGCGTTTCCAGAATATTATTCACAAAAGTTAGATGAATGAAAACACTTTGCATAAAGATTTCTTCACCATTTAGCATAACTATTCACTTTGAATGCTCACATTTATAGGTAAATTTGGAAGAAAACATAGCAAAAATCTTATAATGTTCAGAGGGGCAGCAGTGTAAGCCTGCCTTATGTTTCTCTGCCTGTGTTTTTATCTAGAGAAGATATTGTATTTAGCAGGTTTTCACACATGTATTTCTATGCCTCTGGAATTCAGTCCCCTAGGTAAAATTATGATGCAGAATTGGTTTTAGGATTCAAATTCTGCCTAAACCACTGCTTGGGAAGATGATGTGTCTGTTGGTAACACTGGAACTGAAAGAAGGATCCTTCCCAGAAGAGTTTTTTTTCTCCTGTCCTTGGGCAGCAACACTGGATTTTATGAACATGTGGGAGAGTTCTGTGAGTTTTAAATTATATCCTGGTCTCTCCTCCAGCCATATGCAAGGTAGAGAAATTCTGTGGAAGGAGGAGAATGGACTCCATATTGAATTCTGAGCTGAAGGCAAAGCAGCATTACTTTTCAGATCCATTTGACTTCAAAGAGTCTGTATGTAAGTCATCGTGCAAAACTGTGATTTTTATAAAAGTTTAAGGTACTTTCCTTCCAAGAAAGGATATTAGGAGCTACTGGAATGGTTATTGATGCTTCAATGAAATGCTGAAATCATGTAAATCTGTATTCATAATTTTACTGATACAATGCATAGTGATTTAATTGCCCCAATGAGATTTTTGTACTCCTCTCCTACAGGCGTACTTGTAGCATGGTAAAGGTGAGTCTATATGGCAGAACCACATCTTAAGCTCACTTTTAAGATAACAGTGTCATGTTGTTCCTAGTAAGAGGAAGTACATAGTTTTTTTCTTTTTTAATGGTAAATGTTTTTAGAGTCCAATAGTCCAAATATTTGTCATAGAGTAGAGATGAAGAAGGAGGATTTCTTCCTTCTCTTTATATGCATGGAGACAGGACTGTGAACCAAATATTTGGGAGAGTATATTTTTAGGTAATTCTCCCTTAATCTCTTCTGTTGGAGTAGTCCAAAGTATTCAAATATTCCTGGATTCAGGGCTTTTAATTCAGGTTTGCTTTTCCAGAGGACTTCTCAGACTGCCAACATGGAGTTACTTTGTTTTCTTTCTTTTTCTGAACTGAAAATAATTACCTAGTTCACTAAAAATTATACTGTTTTTAGGTCCAGTCATCAAAAGGAAAGTTCAGCTATTCATGTAATCACAGTCATCCTGAAAAAAATTCTGCCACACTATAATGAAATTAAAACAATAGAATTCATATGCTGTCTCATTATAAGTATATAAAATATAGGAGTCCTAAACTCTTCTAGAAATAAGCAGAAATGTCACTACAAGTTATTTTTTATGTGTGGAGATTTTACATCAGTCTGTAGCTAAAAAATCAGAAAGATAATAGGAAACTGTGATCACAGAAGAGAACTCAAATAGCATATTAAATCTTGGAAAAAATGTTTCTTTTATGGAGTCTAATATTAGTCTGAGAGAAAGAGTGGGATACCTTTATTAAACTAAAATAAGGCAGCATTCATCCATAATTCAGAGCTTAATGCCATGATTTCAAAATGCCACAAAGACTATCCTGAGTATTATTTTAAGCTGTCTTCTAAAGCTTGGTGTTAGTAGCAACACTTCTGTGAAACTCCATAGTCTTAACAAGAGCTGCTGCCTGCTACAATATCTGATAACTTCCTCTACTCTCAAAACACCCTCAGCAGGAACTTCTTCCCAGCACAACTCACAACGTACTCTTACCACAGCATTCTTCCCTAGCATTTTGTCTTTATGCCCTTATTAAACCATAAAATAGGGTAATATTCTACCGCAGTCGTTCAGTAAAAAAACCCCTTTTGTATTTCTCACTTCCCTGATGATACAGTAGCCTTGTGAACAGCTGTTGTTGAAGAGATACAGTTGGGAATTTTCTTAAGAGTGTTTTTCTCGGAATACACTTATTCCTTGAAACAGAAACATTTTTTCCCAAGATGATATGTACCTGTTCTAATAAGGTAAGGATTTCTGATCACCGAGCGATAGATGCAGTGACCCTCTATTCATTTTGGGTATTCAAGTCCATGAGCTGAGCCTGGAGACAGATGTGATGTGCCTTTATTTCATGAGGTATTGTAGAACCATTTCAACTTGTATTTATAATTCAGAGTTTAATGGATGGCTCATGGATGTCTGCTGCATATCTACATGTGGAGTGGAGCACAGCACTGCCAGCTCAGAAAGCAGCATGGACTAAGCAGAATCTCAATGCAGTATGGCTGTGTCAGCCTGCTGCAGCACACACACGGTTCACCTGTGCTGGGGACTGCACTGGCATCCCAGCAGTGCTGCTCTTTCCTGCCTGCACCACCTTGGGTCGTGTCACTGTACCGTGCAGCACACCAGCCAGGTCAGCTACTGCTGAGATCTCCCAGGTTCTTCAGACACAGTTCTTCTGCAGACTATGCCTTCCTGTTGATTTTATTTTCCTAATCCTTTCCTTTCCTTTCCTTTCCTTCCCTTCTTACCGGGGTTTTTGTGTTTGTTTTGTTGCATTTTGTATGTTGTTGTTTTCCTCCTGGTTTAGAGCAAGAAAACTTAAGTAATCATGTAAAACTTCCCTTGGAAGAGAAAACACTCTCCCTCCCAGGCACTTCTGAACATAGCAGTACCTGGAAGAGTAGAGAGAAGGTAGGAGATTGCTAAAGGAGTCTGCAGTGTATATTTATAGCACGAGTCTGTTAATCATAAGTAGAGATTTGACTTAAAGCATGGTTTAAGCATGAGAATTGTTGAGTGAATTCCTTAAAGCAGCATATTTTTCTCTTCTCTATGTTGCAAACAGAAGGTCTCTGTAAACATGGGTGATATTTAATCTTCAGTACACAGTGGCTAGTAAGGACAGAAAATAGCAAGTGATCACAGATAATAACTGGTATATTCATCCGTAGTCCACAGAACTGAAAAACTAACAAGGGGTTAAGACAAACACTCTTTAAGATCCAAGCTTGAGGCTGATGCTTTGCTTTTACTAGAGTACTGTCCAGCAATATATTACTTTGAATATATACGTGATGCTTAAATCCAGTCACAAGGTAAAAAGGTATAAAACATAACAAAAGAACTGATACACAAAATATGCTTCCAGCACCCCAAGAATTAAAGAAACTTTACACAGTCCATTTGTGTGGCAGAGGGACAGTCTCTGTTTCTAGCGTTTTTAAGTTTTAAGGACACATCAAAAGAGATATTTGTTAATTTTGATCAATTTTGACTTGAGTGCTGGTTTAAAAAAAATGGGTCTTGAGTCTCTAAAAATAAATAAAAAAATATTGGGTTAGACAAGGCACATACAAGTTAAGCGACTCCCTTAAGAATGTGTGATATGTTCACGACAAAACCAGGAATTTGAACAAACTGATTTCCAAAACTAATCTGTAAGTAAAAAATAAGATCTTCATATCTAAGTCTTAAGCTAAGGCTTCATCTTCTTGTCAGGGGTGATACTATGTATTGTTAAATCTTGACTGCTAGTTGTCCTCTTTAAGGAGGGCCCAGGAGTGTTATTTCCAGCACTCAGCTGGTTTAAAACCTAAGAAAAAAACCTAAGAAGAATTGGCAGGATTGTTTGGGTTTTTTTTTCCCCACTTGTCATGTCCTTCTACCTAGCAGTAAAATGATATTCTGCCTACAGGGGTGGTAGCTTTAGCTCAGTGCTATGCTATCACCAGTATCTGTCTACTTCTCCTTACCTTGCAAGAAAGCCAAGTCCCCAAAACACCCTGATTTGCTGGTAAACTGTTTTTTCCTTTTGCAAAGCCAAACCTTCTTAAGCCTAGTGAAACTCCTTCACATAGACACTCATCAACTTCAGTTTCCCCCTCCTTATCAAAATTATGATTTTTTTTCCTGACCTTTAAGTCTGTCTTTCAAAGATTCCATCTCCTTAAAATGAAAGGGGGCAGGGGAAGGGGGCAGGGAGCTGGTTACCCACCACTGAAAAAACAACTAACTTGTTTTCTCTGGCTTTCAGCTACAAGTTGAGACCTTAGCTTCATTTCTATCTCATTGGATGCTTTGGCATGAAGCAAAAAAAATCTAGATTGCTGGACTTATTCATGGCATTTCAAAGAGTGCATCATTTGGACCATACATTAGCAAGCAGTCAAGTAATTAATAATAACACACGTGGAAGCAAATGAATGTTTTGCTTGTTGAAAGAGAATGAGAAAGTCAGACAAAGGCCTGGGCTCTATGTCCTTGCCCTCCACAGCAGCAGAAGAAATAATGTTATGAATAGCATTTAACTTGAATTTGTAGCAAACTGCTGCTTTTATCATAAACAATTGCCAGATGGTATACATTATCTTCCTTTTTTCTCCTTTCACAAAAGCAGCATTAATTGCAGAGCAGCCCAGGGCTCCACTCAGCTCATCAGTGTGATAACACTTCATGACCCTGATTAGCCGTCAGTCTACTCAATTAAAAAGATCATTTAGACATTCACCCAATCATTTGCCTATCGAGCCACCTGGGCCTCAACCAGGGGCTCCATTTTTAACATTCTCCTGCCCTCTCTCATCTCGCCTAGCTTTTTTACATATCTCCAAAAGACGTAATTGAATTAAATAAAGCGTCTCAGGGGCAGCTGCAACATCTGCTGTTTGTGGTATGTCAAGCCTTCAGCATTAAAAACAGTTACATATGCTCCAAATTAGCAGGTCGCAGAGATGAAACAGTCGATGATAGTGTTTTTGTGCCAGCGTGAGAAGCAGCTCACAGCTGTGTGCAATTTACAATTAAAGGCTTTATCAGAGCTCAATTGTACTAGTGAATCAAGTGGTGAGAGGTCAGTTAGTGAATTAGACCAATTAGAGCTTGTACAGTTAAATTATCTGTCTTATTACCTACTGATAAACAGCCTTGTCATATCTTTACTCAGATGATGAAGCTTAGAAGTGTTTTATGAGGTGATACTGTACTTTTGTGTGTGTCTGTGTAATGGAACTCAGTAGCTCAGCAAAGTTGGTCTGATGCAACAAGCATGCAGTCTTAAACTGGTGAGGGAAAAATAAAACCCAAACACCTGCAGTTAGAACCTTAAAGCAAAATTAAGTTAGAACAAGAGTTAAGATTAAAAATGTTGGCTGTGTTTCAATGTGTATTCTTCTGCTTGGTAAAATTTAAATTCATGAAGTTAACAGTGGGAAATGTTACACTTTTGATTTCTAAGGTTTGGGGTTTTTTTAATTACTGTCTTTCCCTCTCTCACCCCTCTGAAAGAGGGATGAGAGGCAAAGGAGAGAATCTAATACTGCCAGGCTCTGATTTTTATACTGTAAAATAATGCAGTAATAATGGCCAAAGACAGAAACTGCTGCTTCTCAATCTCAGGATTTACATGGTTCTGGAAGCATCACCTGTAAGCCCGGATAGAACTGACTCAAAGCGCCTGAACAAAGGTGAGCCACTGTGTCAGTTTATATCATGTCACCCTACTCTGTGATTGAGACATGAGCTGCACCAGCAATGCCAAATTTATAGCCACCTGGCCCAAAGAAGAAGGAATTTGCTGTCTGGGTCCCCATATATTTGGGGGGAAGGAGGGAGAGGGGGATGCAATGGAAGGTAGGGAGTGGGGAGGATTGTGATTAAAGTTGTGTGGCAATTTGACAGTGTTGCAAGTCAAATTCTGCTTTTCTAAGGCGCTGGTAATTAATGACCAGAAGCATCAGAAACCTTTCCCTGAACTGGGCTATCTGTGCTTAGCTCTTGAAAATAAAGCAATGAAGTAAAGCTTATACCTTTCTTTTAATCAGGCACTGGTAACATGTTGATGTCATTCTTTTTAGAGAAAATCCTAGAGATTAGATCATATGCTCAAATCCCTTCTCTGCAGAAGGTAATCAATGATGTAGTAGGACTAAAATATCTCTGCTTCTGTAACCAAGTAGTCAGGGAATCTGGTCAAGGAGGCATTGAGGCCATTGCCAAAGTTGCATTTCAGTATTTCACATCATCTTGTCAGTGGATAAAAGGCACAAAAGTTATCCCCTATAAATCAGTGTACAGTATCATTGCTCCTTTGGTTCTTCACAGCTTTGGGATGAAGGAAGGAAGGGTGGTGAACACCTACAAGGTGAACAAGCTGGCTCACAGGCCATCAGACTGTGGAATAGCTGGCACACACAGGGTTAAACCTCTGTGAGCAAAGGAGGTTGTTTTACTTCAATGTCTGTAACCAGGCTGTGTTCTAAGTAACTCTTCTAAGCTGTGTGGAACTGCACTGTTTAGGAATGTTCAGATCCAAGTGTAAACTGAGATTAAATGTTAGCCCTCTATTAAGGGGAGATTTGGAGGGAGAGGGGGATGCACTTTTATCCCACCCTAATATTTTCTTGGTGAGAGCATACTGCTTCGGAATGGCCTTTTGGTCGTGTTTAATGCATGGCTTCTATGTATTCATGCATACAGATTTTGCAAAATGAGGAGGGCAAGTTTCAAACAGATGTCTTGAGATGTCTTATTAAATATCATGATTGAAATAAATTAAGAAGGTTGTGATGCTGGCAATGAGGGCTCTCCAACTGCATTCTGCCAGTGAATAATGTTGACTAATTTTCCATAGGTTTTGGACTTGCATTTAAAGAAACTCTAACTAGAATCAAAATGGCCCTCTGTGAAAACAGCAGATTTAACATTTTGGTGTTTTTCTAAAGTGCATTGATCTCTTTGCCAAGTTTCAAAGGTTTAAAAAAGCAGTTGAAAGAAAGAGAAGTTTATGAACTTGTGGATGAAAAAAAAGAAAGAAAAAGTACACTTTTTTGAGTGCAAATGAATACATTTTTCTACACTTTTACCCTTCAAAGGAGTAGAGGGTATTTAGTTCATTCCTCAAGTGGAGGAGAGAAACATGGTCTAAGTTTTCTCAAAACTGCTGAGAATTGAATATATAGCGAACACTTGGTCAGGACCCTGATCTCTCCTGTAGTGCACATGCTGCTGGCAGTTATTGAAAATCTTCATCCTCTCCTCCTATTGCATTCTTCCAACTTCTGAGTGACATTTGCCCTTGATAAGGTCAAAATGAAATTCAATCCCCAGATATCAGGATTTTCTATTTTTAAGTACTAAACTGTACGTAATTTCAGTAAACACTGAAATAATGACTTACAGGTAATTTTATTTTGTTTCTTTTGCTTGCCTTTGTTGTATTACAGTAGATAAATTGCTTTAGTCCCACTTTTAAAAGACATAGGAGTTTCTGTAGCTTTCCAAAAGTGATTTTGAATTTTAAGTGTCTGTAGCTTTCCAACAGAGGTTAAGTCCCTGGGTAAATAGCTCACTGTTAGTCATAAATGTGACATTACTTACATAATTCAGTCAATCTAAAATAGGGAAAAAGTAGAAAAGTTGTTTACAAGCTAAAGTATTGCAGTAACAAGACCATATTATGTTGACAGACTGATTTCTTGAAAATTCTATTCTAAGTACAAAATCAGTTTATGGAGAATACAAAATCTAAAAAGAGAGACACTCAGTTATCAGTGAATGATAATTACTCTTTATCATCTGTTTGCTGAGAAAACAGGAGCAGTTAGGGCATTGCATCTCTTACTGCACTTATTAACCTCAACTTGCAAGCCAAACTCTTCACAACACAAGATACTGAAGTTAATCGTGGGCTTGCAAACCCTACTAGATGGGGCACTGTCAGGATAATAATCTTTTGACAATTAGTTTTTTACTCTATTCCTAATTTCAGCTCGAATATTTAAGAATGAAGCAAATTTGGGCACTATTTTTTCCCTCCATTTAATTTTTTACTTTCTACTTTTCATACTTACATAGCAGGTTTACATGGCTCAGTTCAACTGTCTTCCTTATTGTACAAAGCTCTGCTTTTCCCAGGCTGTGAGCCATGGCATGGGTCTGTTTACCAGAAAGAACCAGTGAGAGTGCCCCTTTCTTCCTGGCTCATCAGTTCAGGCAGGATCTGCTATTGCAGCGTGACTTCTTTGCCTATCCTGTAACATAGCCACAGGACTTAGATTAGTTATAAGGAAAATTTTTTTTACAATGAGGGAGGCAAAATGCTGGAACAGATTTCCCTGGTGGTGGATGCCCCATGCCTGGAAACATTCAAGGTCAGGTTGGACAGGACCCTGAGCAACCTGATGTAGGTGAAGATGTCCCTGCTAGTCCCAAACTATTCTATGATTAAAACTGATCTGAATTGCTCATGAGTGGCAGCTGACCGGTCTTGCTGTCTGGGCATCTCCCACCTGCACACTGAGCCATGCCCCTTCCCAAGAGTGCATTAAAGAAACCAGACATTGAAGAACCACTACAGAGGGATGAATATAAATGTTTGAAGAACTGGAGCACGTATTGCCTAGTGGCATTTGTCTCTTAAGAGCAAATCACCCACCTAAGAAGTTCTGCTTAGATGCTTGCAGTAGTCATCTTAGTTTTTACATATATGGTGTCTTTTAAAAATCTCTGTTCACCCCTTTCCTGAACAGCACTACCACAGAGATTGCTTGAAAATTATGTAATAAAATTTTTAATAAAATAAGACATCAAAGTAATATGGTTCTGGTGCATATATTTCTCTGAAATGGTAAACTGTAACTCAACAATTTGGGTTTCAAGTCCACTTTTACCCACTATATTTTGGTAAAAGTACATCTTCTTTAAACTACAAAAGTACCTTTTTTCCCCCTTTCCTCACACATTCTCCAGATATTCTTTTCTCTCGCATAAAACTCTTTTGGTTTGTACAGTAAATCTGAGTTGCCTGAGGTGGTGTGAGGGCAAAGTCTTTGTCTCCATTCCCTAAAAGCTCTGACTATGGCTATGAACAGCTTTCTTTTCAAGAAGTCATAGTGATTCCTTTCGTTGATTGTCCACTCCACTATTTTCCTTCCTTGTCTTAGCTGTTAATATAGAAGCAGATAAATTACCACAATTTGCAATTCAGTTCAATTAACATTTTAATTGTTTGATTTAAGACACAGGTGTCAATTTCTGCTGTTTTGCTGTCTGAAGAGCGCCGCACCTCTCCTTGCACAAGACACAGGGTGATCAGACAGAGGTAAGAACCCCAGTTTGCCAGAGTCATTATTCCCAGTGTTGGATTTCTTGGTAAGCACTTGGAAATAGTTGGCTGGTGCTAGAGGTCAGACAAAAGTACTGAGCTTTTTAATTAAATGTACCAAAAGCAATATGTCTAAACTCCATCACTGGTACAATAAGACAAGTAGATACCAAATGCTTCTCTTGAATTAGGAGAAGCATTACTTCTTGGTCATCTTGTTCCTCTACTTATTCCTTTAAAAAATACAGAGCAAATCATCTGCCTGCACTACATCAGTCCCACCAAAGCAATCTGCGTTATCTGTAATAGTTTTGCAAAGGCGTGAAAGTAGGGGAGTTGCTTAAAAAAATCTCACAGCTTCATTGTGTTTCTTATTTGCAAGGGTCTAACTTTCAACTTTTACACTTCTCCCTCATTCCCTGCTCATTACATAATATAAGCAGTGCATCAGAAGGTTTATTGGAGTTTGTTCATTTATTAGAGTAAGTTACAGGCCCCATAGTAAGTAAATCAATAGGTTAAATCCTCTGGCAACTGGAGAGATAACTTGGGGAATAATTTACCTTTACATTTGTGAAGTTCATCTGAATATACTAAATATAGCATGTTTTTTCCTGCCAGTCTTTTACTCCAACTTGGCACCCTATTGAGCTGTTAAAAATAAAAGAAAAATGCAAAAGATAAAATGAATCAAAAGAGATCTTTGGGCTTATATCATACTTTTTAGACATAATGCTTCTCTTAGAATGCTTCAATTAATATAATTCTGTAAAAATAATAACTACTGAGCACTCTTTTACTGCATTTATTCTCACAGTGGAAAGCTTCAAATTGTAGAATTTTTTTTTCATCCTAGTTATTTGCTTGAGAAGGAAATCTCTAACTTTCTGTGTTAATTTAGATAAATATGGAGTTTGGGTGTTTTTTATTTTATAGCCACAACTCCAGGCCTTCATATGGCTCATGAAAGTTTAATTCTTGATCCATTATTATTTTTACTCTGTGTTAATAATGTATTAGATGTGCTTATTGCCTATCTGTGGATGTATAGATGGGTACACTTTGGTTAAACCGGTCAGAAGTGTTGCTGAGATCACCCTCACTCCAAACGGGTTCTAATGCTTATTGGTTTCATGTTTTAAGAAAAATGAGTCAGTGTATGAAGGAATTTTATTCGAGATGTACTTATTAGATATGCTGCCTCAGTGAAGGTTATAGTTTCAGTATTGATCAAACCACTCCTCCCTGGTGTACTGATGATTAATTCCCTATTAACTCCTAAGAGAAGTGTGCATTTTAATGAGCGATACTGCTTCCTCCAAAGTGCACACAACCCCCTTTATTAAAAGTATCTCCCCAAATGCCTTTTGTGTGCATGTTACCTTCTTACTTTGACATATTATTTCTATTCACGTAATACTTTTTCCTTATTTTGCCAAATAATTTGGCTTTATTCTTGCTGTAAATTATACCAGACATGGTCTTTTTGCATTTTATATATCTCCTCTTAAAGTCATGTGTTTAGAGCTGGTTTCAAAAGCCAGATGATGTTTTTAAGAATAGTGATCTGGAAAATTTTGCTGATATTAGAAGTTTCTGTCTTTCTGACAGCTATTAATTAGTAGCCAATGGGAACAACATGTATATAAATATAACAAGTTCTTGAACTGACCAAGTCTAACTTGTGAACTTGTGTTTGCGGATTCCTAAAGCAAAGTATCTTGACTGATGGCTATTCTGAGACTCTCTCATATACATAATAATATACATAACCTGTTATTATGTATATGAGGCCTAGAGGATAACCTGTTCTCCAGCCAAGTGATTTCATGTTTATGTAACATTTGAAATGTTACAGTAGTGGCCTGCATACCATTGCCAAAAAACTTTGTCATGCAGATCTGTATCAGACAATGGAGAGGCTCTTGATTCTACGTGGTCTCAGTGATTTTTTTCTTGCTAAGGGAGTGAATGAGTGGAGAAGCTGGGATTTCAGGCTTTTTGCAAATGCTTTATGTATGTATGGGGAAGTTCAGAATGGTTGTGGCCTCATCCTTCTGCTGCTTAGGAAAAATAAAACCCAAAGTACCATCAGCCATGAAGACTAATGATCTCAGCTGCAAGGCCATTTCCCAATTGCTCACCAGTTTGTCACACATCAGCTGATGCCCGTAAAACTGTTTCTGCAAGATGTTTTAGAAGAAAACTTGGTCACATGAAGGAAACTGCAGCACAGTATTCAACTTGATTATTGCTGTGATTAAGATAGTGCCAGTCTTTCTAATATATAGTTCTTAATTACTTCTCTAAAAGGTATCTATACTTGATATCATTTTTGGGCATGAACCAGTCTTCACAAATTATTGTTATCTGTGAACCTTACAAGCACACAATTTCATTTTTTCTTGCAGAACATGAATGAAGCTGTGGGTTAGTGTGAGCCTATTACTCATCACCGTGACATCTCATGAAATGCCAACACATCAAACATTAGGCTAATTACTAAGTCGAGACCCTTTCTGTGGACATACCCTCAGTAACTTTATTTGTTCTCTTGCTTTTTCTGACTCTGTTATATCCTACAGATATGGAGAGTGCTGCATGCAGTTGATAGTGACAGCATTATATTTTATGTTTATCCTCAGTTATATTCGTGATGATGCCCAGCATTTTATTGTTGGTTTTTCTTTTTGGCATCAGTTGGGCATTGAGCTGATGCTTATAGAGAACTGTCCATGATGATTCTGAAATCTTTCTCTTCTGAATACAGTATCTCCAATAGGTTTCCATGTATCCAAAACAGGGTAGAGGGCTTAAAGAAGTTAAAATATAGAACTCTTTCATGAGGAAAATCTACTGACTGCAAAGCAGATTTCAACAGTATGTTTGAAAGGGTGTTTAGAAACAAAGTAAAGCTGCACCCTCTGAAAGTAACAGTTCTGTCTATGAAAGCGTACTCTTTAGATAGACAATATATCAGAGTATCTATTCATATAAGGCTTTTCTCTGAGGAGCTTGCAAAAAATATTTGACAATTTATCCTCTCAAATTTTCAGTATACTAATACAGAAGCCTTCTATTTGCCTTTTGTGCAGGATGAATGGCACTAGCTCTGGCCACATTACATCATAGTACAGCATTTGGTCAATAATCGGTGTTTTTAAACTGCAGGATCAGTTCAATGCAAATATCACAGAATAATTGCTTAACCTATCTTCCCCTTGTTCAGAGCTCTTCTGTGTTAAGTATAAAATGAGCCAGGGTTATGATTTCTGCCAAATCAATAAAACCAAAGGATTTGTGACCAAAGCCTTAATTGTCTTAACAAGAGCATGTATGCCTCTCAAACTAATGAATCATCAAGTATTATTGGCTTCTTTTCCCTTAAACCTTTTGAATAATGCAGATTTTTAAATAGAAGGGTAAATGTTATGCGTGTTAACAGTTTTACAAATTAGCTATGATTTTGTACTTTGGACTATGACACTCATTACTGGACTTGTGTCTGCCATTTCCATTTGTCTGTGACTAATGTGTCAAGATCAACTGATTCTGCATATTTGTTGGGTTGTTCCTTGGGGGTTTTTTTATCTCTTCAGTGTGTACAATCCAAGAGGTTAAGGGTTAAGTCAGAATTACTAATCACATCCATCAAATAGATAAACAGCTTTTCCTTAATACTGATTCCAGACACTTGACCAGTGATGAGTTTATTCAGATGTAGTGTAAAACCTATGAGATGGGGTAAACATTTGTGCACCTGGGATTCTTTTGAGCCTACCTATGTTCTGAGGAAGTTGATTCTCAAAAAAAGCCATGGCCTTCATGCTCCAGGCACTGTATTCACATACATAAAAGTCACGTATCAGGATTGGAAGCGATTGTTCTGCTTACTTGTGAGCTGTAGAAGAGGATAAAGGAGGAAAAGGGTGAAGATAATTTACAACAAAATAGAGTGCAAATATTCTTCCCGAAATTGACAATGGGGGTTATGGTATGTTTCTTCTACATGTCATTTTCATCTGCAACTTTCATTTTTCTGGTGTAATTATAAAATGTGGCCATACCATTTTTTTCTTTAAACAAGTGCTTAATGTCATTTAGTAGTAACTTTCTTTATTAGACTAACACCATGGATTTATATGCTTTGATAAGTTAAAGGCTAGACAAGGGTCTCAATGTGCCTTCTCGTCTGAAATTTGCTCAAAAGTGTTGACTTTATGATTATGAATGCTAGTTCTTGCAATACCAAAATATGTGCTAAAGTATTCAGCAAAGTATTTAAAACTATGAGCAGCACCTCTAAAGCACATACTCAGCATTGGTTAGGCCACACTTTGAGTACTGTGTCCACACTTCTGGACCCCCAAATTTAGGAAGGATTTTGAGATGCCCAAACATGTCCAGAGAAGGGCAGTAAGGCTGGTGAAGGGTCTGAAGGACACCCAGAGGATTCACAGGAAGCATGGCATAAAGGATATTGGGACAACAAACCCTGCATGTGAAAAATTCCTAGGTGAAGAACTTGGCTTTAGTGTTAGCTGCCTAACAGCAGTGCAATTGAAGAAAGTTTAAGTGATTTTAAGAAAGAGCTAATCCACCAGATTTATAAACAATATGAACAGTATGTGGGAGGAAATCACTGTTTCTAGAACAGCAACATATCGTTTTTAATAGATTTTCTTCCTAATCTACACATCTCTTGTGAAAACATGTATGAAAAAATACTAATTTATTTGTGCAAATAAGTAATTTTCAGCTAGATGTTAGCTTTGGTAAATCTACTCATCTTATTGATGCAAGACATATCCTATTTCTCTGATATTGGTAAAAATGTTCTAAGCTAGAAATTGAGGTCATCTTAATTTGGTGTTTACTGACATGCATAATGTCATTAGTTTCACAGAGGGGCTTTGCACAAGGAAGTATTCCTCAATTTATAGAGTAAGTTTAAACAGTAGCAATAATCCCAACTGAAATTCCATATGCACTTAACACTATACATAGTCTGGAACACTAATGATGCCTAGTTCATGTTTTATCAACTGTTGATATTCAAAGCTCCTAAAGGTCTCATCCTGCCATAAACTGTTCATGCTGAATTCTTTTCAGTGTCTACCAGACACAGTGACTCCCAGGTAGATGATACCTAATCAAGCAGATTCCTCACCAGATCATTAGTTCACAGTAAAATGTCATCTAACATCTCACAGTGGTACAATCCAGAGAGGGCAAAGGTCATTCATTGTTTGTCCAGCTCTGCAGGACAACAGACAATGTGAGAGACAATCTAAGTTGGCACTGGAAATATATATAGGAAAGTTTCTCTAAAAGTGCAGGCTAGCTTCCTATTATTTATTGAAGAATATTGCAGAGAGCAAGCCTGCTAAATTGTAAAGTATTTGCAGAACTAAGAAATTTGTAAAGAACTTTGCTAAAATACCATTGCTAGAGTAAGGAAAGACATAACCTCCTAATCATAAATAAACCATGAAGGTCGTGGTCAACACAGAGATGACAGAATGCGACTGAAGGACCACTTCATTCAACTCTGCCTCAGGCACTGGAGAAAAATTGTACTTAAGTGCACTGATATGTCAGAAGGCAATAAAGAACCAGAAATACCATCAGCTTCAGGATGACAGTTGCAGAAACCTGAACTCTAAGAGCATTGATCTTATGTGTAAAGGCAAGCAGAAAATTATGGCAGTTGACAGAAACTGTGGATTTGAAAGACAAATCTTAATCCTAAATCACAAATAATGAAGCTAATAGTGTTTGTGAGAAATGTACTGTACATACATATTGCATCATTGAGTACATAACACCAGTATGAAAGTTCAAAAATAAACCAAAAATAATCTGACAGCAGAGTTTAATAAAAGATTTGATGTGAGCTATATGCTTTCAAAGAGAAGAGTGAAATATTTAGAAGAGAATAGCTTGAACTGTTGAATGGCATCCAGATTGTTGTACCTCTGAAAGTGCCATTGCCAGTGCCACTAAAACAATCTTCTAAAATTGGTTAAAAACATATTTTTTTTAGAAACATTGCACTGCTTGTGTATTAATCTCAGAATAACCACCAAAGGAGGAGAAAAGCTATCCCCTACTGTGGCAGTGAGCCTAAATTGCCCCCCCCTCAATAACCATTATATTTGCAGCGGGACAGTATGTCCTGATATGCCTAAAGCAAAGACATTTGCAATTCCTGCATGCAATAACCAGAGTATTTATCTCCCGGTCAGTTTTTCTTACATTTCCTGCAGTGAGACATATGCAACCTTTGATTTGACAACACAAATAAAATGAGCATTTAGGAAAATTTAGAAGCCAGTAAACACAGTTCAGATTTTTTTTTAAATGAGTGTATCAAACTATCATATCATAATTTTCAGACACTGATTAATTGGACTTTAGGGTCTACCTCTTTTCTTTCTATATTTTAATGGATCTAGATAGACAAAAATAATGTTTTAGTTCTATGCAGTTCATGCAGTCACAATTTCAACATCAGAATTTTATGCCTCAAAAATGTAGAGATTCTGTACATGGGGAGAAAAGTGAAAAGCATGAGCTTTAACTGCTGCATAGTTTTTCTTAGTTGCATGTGCAAAAATATGACTTTTTGTGGGTTTTGTGCTTGTGGTCTCTGCAATATTCAAAAATTTTCTTTGCCAGCAGAATTCTAATTTCCTACATATTGATATTCTAAGTACATATAGTAGCAAAAATATTTAAACCAAGCTGGGAAAGAGCTGACTTTCACTATTAGAGATTTGTCAGAATTGCTAAATGTACTATTTCACAATTTAATGAAATGAGGGTAATTGTGGAGAGGTTTTTTATCTTATTGCTGTAAATAATTGAGTTAAAGAAAAAACTCTCTAAATATTGAATGAAAAGTGATAGTGGAAAAAATACAAAGGAACTGTGAAAAATATATGCTTGGCATCAGAAGTGCCTTCTACAAGACCAGCAGAATAAAAGCTGTGACTCCAACAATATACTTTAGCAGGTATTTCTTGTAACAAATTAAAATACTGCTTGGTACGAGCTGTGCAGAATGATTGCAGAGCCACCGTCAAGCCTTTTACTGAAGCTAATCAACACAGTTCAGTCAGCAATCACTAGATGGAGGAAAAGCTGGAAGTCTTGCAATTATGCAGTTGTCTTATTTATTGAAAGAACTACTGTCCTACATAGAAACTCCAAATTGATAGTGCATTTGCAGTGGACAGACAGCTGGTTCCTCATTTTACAAATGGTGCCTTTGTATATTTCCATTTTCCCTGGTGTAGGTTTTTATCACATTCACAGTGTCTTGGTGTGCAAGTCTAATTTCATGGAGAAAAAATCTTGGACACATTACTGAATTGTAGCTGAAAAGAGAGGGAAAAGATAATATAAAATAGTTTTTGGTCAAGTCGGTGGGGCTAAACAAGAAGTCACTGACCTATGAAGCTTCACACAAGTTGCCTTAGCTATCATGTGAATGTTAGAAAATTTATTCCTATCCTTGTGTAAGCCTTAACGAAATCTCATCCTTGTTGGCATTAAAGGAAGCACTTGAATTTTGAACATCTGAAAATTCTGCAAGCTGAGATATACATTATAGATTATATGACAGCTAGAAGGACAACTGAAAAGAAAACCTCTTCATTTACCACTGCCATTTCTTTTCCAAAATAGACTCCCTAAACTGAGTTTTGTTTAACTTTGCTGTTTAAACATGGTCTGTTTGCTGAAAGTTGCTAGAGGACTAATAATCACCTTGTATGCTTTAGCTGAGCAGTAGACTACAAAACCAGAATATTCCCTATTGCCTGTACTAAAGTAGATGTTTTCAAACTGTATCAGGGTCTAGCAGAACCAGGAGAAATCCATGTGCTGATAGGTTTCTCTCGATTTTCAGTTCTCATTCAAATTTGCAGGATTTTAATGAAATGAATTTGTTTTATCAAGTTCTGCCCTGGCTGCAATCTTTTGCAAATCAGGACTTCAGTGGTTGCTCTGATAGGAATGCACAAGAGTCCATTGAAAATCAGTGTCAGTTGCCCACTGACCCTTTACCTCAGCTTAGGCTCATCATGAAGGCTCTTTAGAAGTGACCATGCAAAACCCTACCCAGAAAAGAATGAACAAACCTCAACTGCTCACTTGATTCAATATTTAATGCAAAAATAACAATATAAATTCTCCTTCCCCCACACCTCCTCAAAATCTCACCATGCAAATATTACCCTTTCCATCCTAATTGCTCTCTTTTTTCATCTTAAATATTTGAGTACTCATTCCAGAATTAAAACTGTTTTTGGTCTCTTGATTCAGAAGGAATTTGGTTTGGTCTGCTTTGATTTGAGTCAAAATAGCAGCTCTCTGATTTTTTTTCTTCTCCACAGTCAGAATATGAAGATCTAAAGTATTCCAAAGCCACGTGAGCATATTTTGACTTATTTAAAATTATTCACATCGGAACATCTGAACAAACACAACTGAAGAGAATTTGACCATATCTTTCAAAACAAGAAATTGTTTGAAAGATTTTGTAAGGAAATTACATAAATGTGAGACTGAACTGCAAAGAGAATAATTGCTCAAGTAATTTTACTATATGAGAAAAATAATTTATCAGAAAGTGTGCAAAATATATATAAAATACTGATTTATTGCAAACATTAAAAATTCACTCAAAGTATTCTCCATAAAATGCGCCTAGAAAATACTTCCCAGCATCAGCGTTATCTCAGAGTTCCCATTACCAAAACTGAAATTGATCTCCTTTCAAAAGTTGTGTTATTCCTTGCCTTAGTTCTTTCTTGATAGGACAGGACTTGGGTTTGCCAACAGAGGGCAATAGTCAAGCTAGGAAAGACTGCATCCATCATTTTTGCAACTTCCAATGACTCAGAAGGACACATAGAATCCTCATCTGCTTTTATGGATATTGCTGTGTAATTGCAGTGTAATTATGGCACACAACAGCTTCAGAAAATTATCTTTGAAGAAAACAGCTGGTTCTCTTTAACAAACAGAGATGAAATCCTGTCAATTAAAAAAAAAGTCCAAAGGAAAAATACTAAAAATATATGCCAATAATAAACAGGCAACAACAACAAGAAAAAAAGAAATAACATAAAAAATTTGAAATGGATAAATCTGAGAAACTGCTATGAAAAATATGACTGAAGTATAAAACATCAGAAAATTACAACGATGTGAATGTTCTTTCATTACGTGGTTTTATATTGCGAAGCAAACAGGCTCATTGAAAAGATTTCCATTTTCCTTCTTCCACTCTCGAGTAGTATGTAAGATCCCAATCTTGACAGCCCTTCTGCACGCTTTCCTCTCAACAGAAGAAATCCCCTCGGTTTCCGTGGAATTTCACAGCCTGATAAGGCCAGCCCCAGCCCTGCGCTGTGGCTCCAGAGCACAGAGCCTGCCAAGCCTTGCTCTGCCAAAGAAATACTGACGGCTTCTGTTGCAGGGGTGAAGATGGGGGCCAGTGCACGGGCACCAGGGGCCAGGCCCAGGTGCTGACTGAGAAGATACGCCCAGAGCTGGGAATTGCCCCTGCAGCCCCCAGGAAGAGCACAGCAGCCGGGCAAAGCAGCGAGCTGTGGGGAGAGGAGCTGCAAGGAACAAGTTTTAGCAGCCAGCTGGGGAGCGAGACCAAACCGCCTCCACCGCAGGCCTGCGTGTGCACCAGCTGACGCTAGCAAAAGAAATGGGTACAGGTTTGGTGCACTTGTGTAGTGTGGAAACAATAAAATAGAGAAAGGGAATGTTGTGAAATGCTTTTTTAGTAAGTACAGCAAGTTTTTCCCAAGAGTTTTGAAATCTGTAATGATATGTAAATATAACTATTATTATCTAATTAAATTTGACTGAAAATTAGTCCAAAATAACAGTTAAACCATACATGTAGAAAAATAAGTTTTGTGGCAGCACTCTGTAAGCCCTAGAGCTCCAGAGCTTTCAGTACTGAACTTCTTTATTTCCTGATGTTGAAATGGGTGAACTGAGAGACTGGAATTATCTTCCACAGATTAATTTGTGTCTGTATTGTATGGTTTTTCTGTAGGCAGCGGCAGACGGAGAAGAGGAAAAAGATATGCATCAATACTAATAGTACTATTTGTGTGCTAGGAAGAAATTCACCACTAGTGAAGTAAGTTGCACTGCCAGACTCAAGATAGATATTGAGTGGGGAAAATTAACTCTATTAAGCTTGAAAGCATGTGGCCAAGGTTATGTAGAAGAACATTATTTGACATACAGTATGATCTGCAAAACACTGAAAAATAATTGTGTTTTATTTATCAAAATCTTATTTCATCAATTCTTAATTTGCAGACATTTCTAAATGTTATGAACACTTGAAATACACAAGAAGTCTATAACCTATGTCAATATTACATTATGGAAGCATCTTTTGTAAGTTCCCAGTTAAGGATGTACTTTGCATTTACAATAGAGTTATTAAGGTGTAATGATAAATTTCCAGTACGTTTAACAGCATAAAAATAATTAATTAAAATAGCATGTGTTATATGAAAAAAATCAGCAATTCAGGAAGAACTGTTTAATTTTCTCAATGGTGCATGTCTTTCTAGCTTCTTATGTTCCATTTCCTTATCTGTTTAGATTTGGTAGAAACAATGATCAGGCTGGAAAAAACCTCCAATCAGAGACAAGAGCTCACTCTTGCGTATGTGTATTGTTCTCTGTATCTGATGCAGTGCAAGACTTGCCCAAATATTTGTAAAGGCCGGTCTGTAGCAGTTGATCCACTTTGTGAGAAGTCTTATTGCTCCATGTAATGGAAGCTTTCATTTAGTTCACGAGCTTTGAACAACAGAGTGCTCAAGCTGGAATTGAGCGTTGGAAGTATAGACAGCTGGAAGTACAGAGGCAGTGCACTGAGCAGAGCCTTATTCAGAAAAATGCAAACTTACCAGTAGTCTAATCAATAAACTGAAAAGTACATTCTACATTGTTATCTGTGACACAGGCTGAGGAACAAATAACTTTAAGCCATAACTCAGAAAAGCAGGTGTTTGATGTTGCTTTTTATTCTGTCTGATAATAAAAGGTTAGGTAAAGAGTCATCATCACAGATATTTCTTGCCAAGCGGACAAAAAAGATAAATGAGGAAGATGGCTTTATAAAAAGGCAGTTGGAATGTGTTATTGCAATTGGAGGAAATACTGGCAAATAGTGTAAATGAACAAACATGAACCTGTGTTTTAAAAGTGTTCAAACCACAGTTCCATTTTGTGGAACTAAATAAACTACAAGCCATACCAGTAATCATTTGTGTGTAGGCAATCAAGCAAGTTTTTCCATGAATTCTGCTGATTACTGAAAGGAATTGTTAAATATTAGAATTAAATATGGATATTAATTTCTGGAGAAGACAGCACCATTTTTGAATAAAAGTGTTTAATTAATAATAGCAGAATTTTACCATGAAGGTATTTACATTTTTCTTTAATGTGATTATGAAAAATTAATTTTTTACATGGTAACAACTATTGGCAGATAGTTTTATTATTTTCAAAGGAGACATTGCTCTGGGAGTTAATAATTTAAGGATGGATGTGAAGTTAGACACTGGGAGAAAGAATAAGGAATTTTTGGATACACGAAGGACAAAGAGTTTGTTTATCCACCGGCTTTGCATAGGCTGTGTATAAGTGAATTATACCACCATGAGGTTGTATTGCTGACACAGAGAATAATTGGTTCACATAAACTTCAGTGCTGTTTGTTCCTTGGTTGGCTTTCTAGAAAAAACTCCAAATTGGAAACATTGAGAGTGAAAGCAGCTGCGCATGCCAGATTATATTCCATAGGCAGTGTCTCTAAGTGCAAAGGGACTTCAAAGAAAGGAAGAATGAATTTTCAGATGATAACTTTTTGCCTTGAAGACTTGGTTGTGATACTTCTTTAAAGATGAATATAACTAGAAAAGTGTACCTGGCAGGATAATAATGATTAGTCATATTGGTGACATAGCAGTATCTACATTTATATCCAACCATAGAAATAGGAAATAACCTTAAAAATAATATGTAAATTGATAGATGTTTAAAATTTCTGAATAGAACTTTAATAAAATAAGGACTAGGTGAGCCTTGTGAATCCCAAATATATTAGTGAATCCATGGTAGGAAGTTCTAAATTTTAGGTGTTTTGATGCAGATACCCAGGTTACTGCATGTGTTCTAAACTAAGTTCTGTGTTCTATTTTCCGTCTCTTGGGTGGGTACATGGGAAAAGGACATTATGTTTGTTGGATGTGAGAGCTTTCACAATGGCCAATGTGTTTTAATTGCTAGTTTCTATCCCCTTGTTTTGCTACAAACAAGTTGTGACTTGGTTGCTTTTTGTATGGGAGCATAAGATTTTACAGCCATTTTTGTGAAATGCTTTTCATCTCTGTTTTTCCAGTTATGACACTAAGTGTAATAAAAACATACCTGCTGGAAGAACATAATATGTATGGGCAGAGTTTTGGAGAGCTCAATACACCAAGGCCATTTCTTAGACTCGTCTTTCATCATGTGGGAAGGTGGAGTTGAGGAGATACAATTCATTTTCTCAAGGGATAATGACAATGTCAAGATTTTCAGTCTTCTTTTTTTGGTAGTTTGCTAGTTTTTAAAAGCTTCTTGTTTTATGTCTGCTTAGTTGTAGTGAGCTGTCAGTTTTTAAAAATATTTTCTTCATTCTTGTTTATTTTGAGGTCAGCTAGAAAGAGGACTGTGTGCACAGCAACTGAGAAAAAGAAGCAAAATGTGTACTTTTCAGAAGTTCAGACATACATGAGTAGTTGACATAAATTTCATAAAGGTCAGACTGTCGAGAGTTTCACACTCCCAGAGGTACCTTAATATATAGCTTCAAAAAATATATATTTAAGGTAAGACAGATGTATAATCATAGAAGACTTGTATTTGAATGGTTTTTTTGGGGGGGGAGGTTATTTGATATTGACTGTATTACTGTTACCCACTGAAAAAGTATAGTAATTTAATTCCCTGTTTGCTAATCAAGCTTTATAAGCCTCTTTAAGCCCCATTGCAAATTTATATTATATTTAGATGACATAAGAAGAAGATAGGTATCCCATGTTCCTTCCATTTACTTCTGATAAGAATTCCTAATATGAGAGATCTTCCTATAATATTTTTCTCAAAACTTCTGAGTCTGGATATCCTAATAGCAAAATCTTTCAGGTTAAAAAAAATTAAATGAATGGTAGAATATGTCACTCTCTTTGTACTACTTCTGCTGCTGGAGATTACTTCTTAGCTGCTGTGAGGAACAGAGTTGTTTTCCTTTTCTACTAAAGATTTGATCCAGATTTACCTAATACTCAAATGTAGGTAAAAAGCAGCTCCACAAGTACAGCTTGTATTCTCACAGAATGTCACAGACTCAACCAATAGTTCATTTTGATTGTCCTTGCTAATTTTGGGAGTCAGGCTGGAATGGCTTCATTTCCCACCAAAAAGTTTTGTGTTCCAAAGAACTTCAAAACACAGCTACGGAGTGTCCTGCAAAGCACTCTACAGCCACATGCAAGCATGTTGTACAGCCACCTAAAAATATCATTTCCCCAACACAAAAGCTGAAAGCTATTTAAAAACCTACCACCTAGTGAATCTGTTATTTTAAAAGGTTTTTTTTAAATTGTCCTTTGTTGTGAAAGGGAATGTGCTGCATGTGTCAGTGTTTCCAGTGTGTTTCCTGCCACCAAGACCTCCATCTCCCATCTAGTCATTTGTAAGTACCCGAAGTTGGCCACAAGCCTGTTTCTGAGAGAGTTTCTTCACCAACATATGGCTGTGCTCAGAAGGATTGTTCTGGCCTTCAGTCTGCTCATTTAAACCAAATGAGGTCCACAGAGGTGACTGTATGACTCACACAATGAAGTCATTTTTCCAATTAACATTCTGACAAATGTCTAATAAGTAGAGCTGCTTCAATAGGTTTCCACAGGTGGGGGAGAGATCAGGTATTAGAAAATACTCAGTTACTTTCTTCTGATCTGGGCAATTCCATTCACTCTAGAGTGTGACTGTTCACACAACAGATGGATATTTCATGTCTCTGGAGTGTGACCCATTCCTAAATCAAACTCTCTATCTGCAAGCCAAAGTGCTTGTGCAAGGCACAAAATTAACCTTAGTCTTGAGTAGGCACTCATAATGTTCATACTAAAAAGCCTTCCTTTTATTAGGAAGTCTTTTATTCATTATTGTGGGATATAATGTTTGGAAATGTAAGCAGCTGACACCTAATGGAAGACTTTTAAGTAACCAGTTGAAAAGCCATTCTTCCTGTCTGCCTATGCCCTTCCATTTTAGTATTTGTGAATGTTTACTCAAACAGCTTTTGTTGCATGAATATGAGAGGAAGATGAGAATCAGAAATCATCTAAAGAATATTATTTTTTTATTTTTACTGGCTAAGCATTATTTGTTATTTCCACATTTAAAATAATATGAATCTGTTTAGAGAGCAGAAGCAAACCTACATGATTTAGCTAGCTCTACAAATTGTAAATTGTTAAAGTAAATTGTCAGCAAATCTCTCCATGTACTGAAATTTGGTACATATACTCTTTACCTGTAAAATGAAAACAAGGAATAAATTCATGGGGACTCAAAATCTTTACCAGGCAAATTGGAACAGAAAAAAAGTAATATAGTGTTTAAGGTAAGGTATGCTTCAGCTATATCACTAATAGGAAACTTTATACTTGAAAGAACAATATTTTGACTTTCTTTGATAAAAGATAGAAATTATAATCAGTTCATATTTCCAAATTCAACTCCGTTGAGATATAAATCAACACTACTACTGAGTAAAACTACAATAAATTGTGCAGAAGCTACTCAAGAGAAAAAGATAAACTACTGGAATTATTCCAAGAAACAAGAAAGAATTAAACCTGTGGCTTCCTTCCTTTTCAGATTGTTTGGTGCAACCTTTCAATATTTTTACAGTGCATTTTAAAGTGGTGGTATTATTATTATTATTATTATTATTATTAGTAGTAGTAGTAGTAGTGGTAGTGGTAGTAGTGGTAGTAGTATATTATCGAGTTGTATATTTATTATCTTTCTATAATCTATATCCTTCAATTATTACTGTTATTGTGGAAGGTAGTGAACCAGTTTAACCCTATGAAAAGAGACAGCATTTCTTCAAAGAAAATCCCTTGTATGAGATATCTCTTTCATATTTCAATGAATATATCATCTCAAGCTATGTGGGAGTATAAGTATTAGAAGTAACATGAAGTGCAAATTTACTTTTACATTGTGTGTACACCCAAGCAGAGGAACTGTCTCAGTAGTAATATTCCTATCACAATATGCTGATATATTTGAGTCAAGATTTGTAAAGTGTGGTAGTATCTACTATTGGACCAGCTTTTAGAGCTGGGAAAAAAATTGGCGGGTTTTTAAATACGTATGAACTCCAGCAGATTTGAAGTAGGTGAAGGAAACTCCAAAGCTGAAAGTTCTTACTTTGTTTGTTGCTTTCCAAATATAAATATGTCTCATAACGTAGCCCTATACCAATATTCAAATTAATTTGGAGCTAGCCAGAATGAGGCAGTATTGCCTAGACAGAGAATTGTACAAAGGGGCTACAGTGACCAAAGAAAGGATTTCCTGCATGCTCTTGCAAACTTACCAAGTCATTTATAGGTAGTGTGGATAAGGAATCCTGTAAGCCAGTGAACAGTGAGCCATGGAGTCACTCAGATGCTTGTATTCTATGGATTTCTTGGTTATATTAACTGCCTTTAGAAACAGAAGTCTTACCCATTGAACCATCCTTTTCATCTTCCTTTGGGTGTTCTACAGAACAAGTATCTATAAGTAGGGCTGTTGTTTCAGGTTCCCATCATGGAAGTGAGATAGAAGAAATAGGAGCAGAGTTCATCAAACCACCTTTGACAACAAATTATTCTGACAGCAGATGACTTGCCTACTAAAACAAGAGACAAGAGAAGTCTTCTCTGTTTAATACAGTGATCTCTAGTTTTATGGGTAAAGCAGTGCCATCAATATGTTTTTCTTGTTTGATTTTGGTTATGTGGAACAGGAAACATTTTTCCCTTTACTTACCATTTGCAGTCAAATGACTTCCTATTAGTCTTAGTTAACATAACCTGTTGTGAGCACTACTCCTTAAGAGTATGATACTGTAACCTTCAGAATTTCATTATTGAATCCTTCAGAGTGACTTAAAATTAATCTATTAGCATAATATCCCAGTATGTTTTTCTTCTGGTAGGAAGCAAAAACAACTCTCCCCTAAAAAAAATCCCCTGCATTTAGGTGGTCAAGTAGTCTGATGGAAAAATCAGGTTGGAAAGGGTGGGATAGAAGAGAGACCAAGATACCAGCCCTCTATGATTCCTGAGGAGACGATATATTTGATGATCTCATCACGAAGGTTACTAAATAAATGAAAGTAAATGGCTGGTTGATTCCCTTTAATTCAACATGTGGTGTAGACACTTCCTTCCTATTCCCTCACTGCAGTACATTGGATCACATTAAGCTTGACAATAAGGATTGACTTAGTGGTTTTCAGTTCTGTGTAGTGATTTTGATTCTTATTCAGAATGATTTACTGATTGCTCTAATGTGCTTTCTAGATCCTCATTTTGTTGGTGGTGCTTTTGTTAACTTTTTTTTTAAGCCATTACTAGAGCTTTATTGACATACATTAGATGTTAATTTCCAAATTTACCAATTTGTTATAACTATGTTGCTTTTGTTATCAGATCACTGGTCTTTTAGGTCTTTATTTTCCTTTTCATTTTTTCCCTTTTTTTTTTTTTTTTTGCTATTTCAGTCTCTCTGTGGAGAGGGGTCTCTATGTGGAGAGTCTTGGGTGGAGTAACATAAGAGAATAGTTATCAAAGACAATAACTGGCTACCAAAGTTACTGTTGCACTAAGGCAGGTAGGAATTTGAGAGTGTGTTTGATGTGAAACAGGAATGTAGTACAAATGCAAATATTCCCCAGTGTAAAATAAAGCAAACGAAAGGAAATGAACAGAAAGTACTGATTGAATGGTTCATGATCAATGCTAGTAAGGATGTTGGAATGGACGGTTTAGTATTTCTGAAGATGGTTACACAATATTAATCCACTATCTTGAGTTATTTAATATGTCCTTGATGGATGCTAAGGCATTGGTGAGGCTTTGCATACATCCTGGAATTAGTGTCATTTAAAGAATTATCAGTTTTTATTGCCTCTCTTACCAGTCAGTACAAGTTAACTTATTAGACTGTAGGAGACAGAGAATGATGGAGATTGCAAATTCTTTTTTTTCGAATTTCTCATAGTCATCCTTTCGTGTGACTTTCATCCTTATTTCTTAACAGCTCTGATCTTTCTGCAGTTTATTAATGGCTGAATTTTGCTTTTAAAAATTGGTTGACCCAAGTAAGTCTTACAAATGTCTTCAAATATTTTCATGTATCCAGTTTAATTAATATGTTACTTACAGACTTTAACAGAAATAATTAGATATGGGCTCTTTCACCATTACATATTTTAATGGTAAAATCAATCAATTTCTGGTTTATATTATTAATATTGATTTACTTTCATTTTCCAAAAATACCCATCTGATAGCATAGTGCAGTGGTCCTGGTACTTTATCAGGTTTAAAGTCATCTTTTCAAAGTGATTTTGATCTTAGTCAGGACTGTTTTCAACTGAAGTGGACTGATAATCAATAGAGAGAGAAAATATTGTTGTGCATTTGGGACAGAAGAATTGGAATTTCAACCTAATTTTTAAGTTGTTAAAGGAAGAAACTTCTTCTTAACTTGCTTTTTGCATGTGTTGTGAAAGTGGGAGAGTAGCCAGAGCCAGTAGGTTACTTGGTTTCATTTGAGCAGACTGTCTCTTTTTTCAATGCATGCTCACTTCTGGAGCACCCACCTTTTTACAGCACCTCTACTGTTCCTGCTTATGTAGTCCATTGCCTTTCTGCTTCTGGAGCTGAAGAAACTCTTTTCGAAGACAGTTGTTATTTGTTTTGCGTGAAGGTTCCAAAAAATGAGACTTCAAAATCATACAGGGTGTCAAACCTGTCCCTGAACATTCAGTGATGTGTAACATTCTATTGACTCTGGCAAATGCAAACTTTAAAAACATGGTAGCTAGAGATGTGTGAAATGTTCACATTGAAGCCAAACACCTCTGAAGTTTCATACTTTTAGAAAAGTCCTTCATATTGAAACTGAGGTAAGCCTGCTCTTGAATTCAAAAGGATTTTGACATTGAATAAGAGTCAGAACTTCATTCTAATTCAAAACTAATTCAGGCATTTGTTATTCTATTTATAGGCTTTTGTAAAAAATGAGTGAGTGCTTTCCCCAGAGAAAACTAGTACCATTCAAAAGCAATGTGAATATTCCCGCAAGTTTTCAATGATCCATCACAAAAATGATCATGGATCTCATAATGTAAGATTATCTATTAATTCTATTATTATGCTAAAATAATAAGCACGTTCATTTAGATTCTTCCATTTATTTTAACTTCAAAACATTCTGGTGCAGTCATCCAGCCAACAGCCCACACAACATTTCTGGCCTCGAGGCTGACTCAATCCAGGCAGATTTATCTTTTGAAAAGCTGGTACCACAATTCTGAGACAGGAAAAAAAGCTTCTGACTGAGAGTAAGGGTTGCCAGACATGACTCAGTCCCCAAACCCAGAATCCTGTGCTATGCAGTGTTTAAAATGTCATTTCACATTAATAAGTTATAAAAAAAAAAAAAGGAAAAATAGAAAAAATGAGAGGGAGAGAAGGAAACTGGCACCATGCCTACATTTCTCCTGAGCCAATTTTGCACTTGCCCACTTGCAAGCATAAATGGAAGCTGCATTTGGATGCATTTTTGTGAATGACTGTGTTACAAACCAGTGAAGCTCAAGAAACAATAAAGCATTGGCTGTTTTACAGTCGTATATGGTTATGATGTATCTGCTGAGGTATGGCCAGTAAACCAAGTGTGATATGGAATGTGTGAATGTGATTTGCTTTGACCTTGGTATGTGAGGGTATCACCGAGTGTATATTTTCACTCAGACGTGTAACTTGCCATTGGACCAGAGCGAGCATGCACTAGAACGTGTGATTTGTGTATTTGTAACAGACGGAGGGGGCCTGAACTAGGCATGGCATCTTTGAAGTAGTAAATATCCTCAATTACGGAGTCTGGAGGGAAAGGGGAAGGTGAGAAGTCAGATTGTGACTAAGGAGGTAAAAGGAACAAAGACTGTTTCTTCCTTTGTACTCACCTAACAGTAACCTGTGAACCATTTCCATCTTAGCACTATTTTGACCTGTTTAAAGGTCATGCATAAGAGAGCAAAAAGGAGAAACTCTTTGTCAGCTCTTGTAAAGATGCACAAGAGACAGGAACAGTCTTGGCTGATCTAATCCAAATTCTGAATTTCCAAGCACATTTCACAAGGGTAATTCGAGCTGATAATGTTAAATAAATTTGTGTCTCACCTTGTGTCAACAAGGCTTCTGTATTTGACTGACTGAATATTTGAAAAAAAATAGATTTAACTGGAGCTTAACCTTCAAATAAAAAGAATTAATTTTCATTTTCTCTCCTTTTCATCTATTATAGTCATATCTCTTGCAGCTTATCAAAAAATTTCAAAATAGGACTAGTTACAAAAAACTGAATCATTGAGATTTTTACTCCAGCACACTAAAGATCTTATCAAAAAATTGGCAAAATATATCACCTGCTCAGACATGAAAGTGTGTGATTTCAAGTGCATGAACAGAAAAGCCCAATGTAGAGAAGCCTATGACTCAGCTGTAAGACATTTCATTGCACGAGAGCCTCCGTGTGCCATTTAAAATGTATCAGTGTCATCATAAACCTCCCACTCTCCCAAGAATAGAGCTATCTCTGGACCCTGTTATCTCACAACCCCGAGGTACAGTATGATAATGATAGTGCTTAACATCAGTGTACAGAGAGAGAAAACACTGGAGATGCCGCGAGCATCTCAACTATAAAGAAAATCAAATTAAAATATTAATTTACTGATTAATATAACATTAGATGACCCATTTCTCCAGCTTGTTAAACAACAAAGACTTGCAAAACTAAATAAGGGCCTGAGAGATAAGTGTTTTAAGAATTCCCATAGAGATGTTTAGCTCCTTTTTAAACATCATTAAAGATGGACTTTGCATATAACAGGCAGTTTTATTTTTTTGCTGCACTGACAACTCCTGCTTGTTTTTATTATGCATTTCATAAAAAGGTTACAAAGTGAGGGGTTTGGTCAGAGTTTGAACAATAGACTCATACTGTAGAATAAAAGAACAGGAGTACAATGCAGACTTGGGAGGAAATAGAATAAAATCACGCAGGTAAGCCATTGTGCAGAGGGTTTAAAGTGTAATATGTAAGCATGCAAAAAACCCCCAACCAACTAGCTATTTTTACCCTCTGTGCCTGGAAAAAAGCAAAGGAGAAAAGTTTCTTTGCTAATCTTTTCCATAAAAAATGCCTGTTGTTTGGAAAAATGAGAAATTGTAATACATTATTTTTAGAGAGGAAATGGCAGCCCAAATTGAAGTAACTTACTTCAAAACTAAAAATACCATAGTTAAATTCTATAGCAATTTTATCCCTGTATGAGCATGGTAATGACCCATGACATGAGAATATTGCTTGAATTTTTGTGCTATATTTTACTGAAAAAAATCAGTAGAAATATTTAGAGAGGTTTTTAAAAATTATCTTTCCGTATAAGCCAAATCCTCATAGTCTGTCATTGCACTCCTATGAGAAAATATATGACTTACTAGGGGAAGAAACTGTGAATCTTCTGTTTCCATGGATAAATGTCTTTGTCTTTTCCTTAGTGATCCAGAAGATATGAGAGTGTGAGCATGGATATTCACCTTGTATGTCAATACCATGAGTATTTTAGAATGAGCTCAAAGGGAAGAGAGCAGTACAAATTGCAGACTGGTCAGAAAAAACAAACTACTTCTGTAACAGGTACTTAATATTCTCCTTGCAAAATTTTGCCTTTGCGGCCTTGGTCCCATCATGCCTGTGGTTAAGTGGGTTGGAAATAAGACAGATTGGGCTTCCTAAAATGCAGGGGGATGTGTGTGTGAGTCTGTTCCCTGTATGTGCAGCGTTCCAAGTTCTTATCCCTCTTCTTTTTGTTCTTGTCCCCAGTCATTGCCTCTGGGGTACCAGCTTTCCTTATCCTCGCTCCCATGGCAACAAGTCTCTATTCCAGCAGTAGTGGCTCTGTCTCTTCATCTCCTCCCTCTGCAGCTACGTTCTGCAACTTAGAAGCAGCTTGATTTTCTGCCACTTCTTTCTTTCCTTTATTTATCAGGCCATGTGTGTTTGTTCGAAAACCTCTACTGTGAATATTCTGGTTCTGCATGTGACGCTACTTTAACCAAAGTGAATCCAGGCCTGTTTTCTTTCTTGCCCCCATCTACTCTGAACTCTTCTATGCTTGGCTGTCTGAAAGAGGAAAGAATTATTATTATTTTAAATATTGTCCTCCCACTTATCCATGGCAGGAGCAGCACAAATTGAATTGAAACAACAAACATTTTAAAATGTAAATTAGATTAAGAAAGCTTAGAGTTGTATGTGCTTTAAAAACAATCCAACTGCCACCGCCATTTTTGTAGGTGGTCTGTGCACAGAGAAGAAGATTTAAATTTTTGAAACAATCTGCTAGCATCAAATGAGAAAAAGATTTTATAATAACCATTCCTGTTGATTTTTGGTTAGCTCCTTAATATGCTTTATAACACAAAATAGTCATGTTGGACCATGATTCAATCATGAAAACAACCCAATAGCAGCTAACAATTCCAGAATAAATTTGCAACCTTTTGAAATGCTGAAAGTAAATGGGCCTAAAATAATTTTTTGTTTAAAAATTAAAAAAATCTAAAGAAAAAGGGAGAGAACATAACAGTTTAACATTAGGAAAGGGGTAAAGATCCATTGTGGGAGCTATAAATCTCAGGGACATTGTAACAGAATCAATTGATAGATAACAGTAAATTTGTCATTTGCTGACTTGTGATTATTTGGAATGAAACAATGTTGCTGCTAAAGAATATATCAGTGCGCATTACAATGAGTAGCAAGTTCTCCACTTTTCTCTTAAAAAAGTGATTTTTGTTTACTGTAAATCACTTAATTTCTTTTTAAGAGCTAAAGGTTTGGGAGCTGAAATCCCCCTTAATGGGAAACACAGAATATTTAGCAATTGTCAGACTGCATTCCCATATTGTGGTGGTATTGAAGAGCTTCTTTCTCCTAAAATATAAATAATTGCATCTTTTTTCAGGGGGAAATGTTTTGCATCTGTGTGATTGAGGTCCAGCTATCTGGAAAGCAGCTCTGCAGAGGACACCAGGATTCTGGTGCACAGCAAGTTGAAGGAGCCTGCAGTGTGCACAGACAAAGGTCGAGTCCGTGCTGGACTGCATCAGCAAGAGCACGGCCAGCAAGGAACAAGAAATATTTATTCCCACTGATATCTGCAGTGCCACCATATCAGGCTCCCCACTGTAAAACAGGTACTGAAAAATAGGAGCAAAACCAGAGAAGGCTGCTGGAATAGACAGGAGCTGGAGCACACAACTCCCTGAAGGAAGGTACTTATTAAACCCTCCAAAAGGTAAGCTAAAAGGTGATTCATTTTCTGTCTTTAAGTACATAATGGGTAATTATGGAGAAACATAGGTAGTATCTTCTCCAAGATTCAGAATGGAATGATAAAGGACAATGATAAAAAGTTGCACCATGAGACCTTGCAAGGGGACTTAAAGAAAAGATTTTTCACAATAAGAATGGTGAATAGGCTGTCAAGAAAGGCTGTGGACTTTCAACAAAGCTTTCAAAATTTGACTGGACTATGCCCTATTTAATCTGATCTAGCTTCTGAGTAAGTCTTGATTTGGGCAGATGGTTGGACAAGATAACCTACAGATCTCCCATCCAACAAAGATTATCTTATGATTCATGAATCTATGAATACCGGTTCCCCAGGAAGATGAATCTGCACTGTACTTTCAAGAGTCCCAGAATATGAAATACTAAATAAAAATAGAGTAATGTTTGCACATTAAGATAGACTGGGACAGAACTGGTTGATTCCAGCTCTTTGAGTAAGCCACTTAAATGATTGTAACCTTGGGTAAACAGTAGAGCATCTGTGAGCTTCAATTCTCCTCCAGTAAAATAGGATGAATAATATTTCTTCACATTTTTTTTTCCTAAGAGTGATTCACCCTTATGCATCAAAGGTTTTTTAACAGACTGAGCCAAATGAGTTACTGATCAGAGCATGGTACCACAGCCATTGTGCATCCGGTCAATGTACGTATTAGTTCACAAGCATTATCATCAACTACGAGGGGAAAAAAAAGAAAGAACAAATAAATTATTCCAGAGTCCTTCTTACTGGATGTAGAAACCAGCTTCAGATATGTCTGTCATCCAAACAACTATTTTAATTATTATGTCATATAAATTCTGATAAAGGATATAAGCACAGGGAAACATTCTTTTCTCTCTCAATCTTTTGAGAATTCCTGAATTGATGCCCCAGCATCTGGTCTACTCTAACATAAAATGCTGTCTCCAGGTCCTTGTTTCCTGGTCCTGTCTGCCCTACTACTTGGCTTTGGACTGAGATATTGTAGGTGGTAGGTCAGTACTGTGTAAATGTTTGTGGTTAAAACCCAAAGAAGTGATTTGTGTTTATAAGCTTTAAATTGCCTTCCTGAAAAAATATGCACAAGCTGAAAGCTTCTGCTCATGTAAAATTGTGATGGATTGCATTTTATTGGAACTTATGAATACCTCTTTGATTCGAAACAATGAACCCTTTAAATGCCTTTAGAAATCAAAGTGAGACAAAGGTATTATCCTCCCTCCTTCACCACCATCAGAGAGTGAAAAAGGCCTGTTTTTCAAGACAGATGCATGGACATGCACACTCACTCCCATATATCCTTAATCACACATTCAAATTTATAGAAGACTAAAAATAGAATGTTGAATTTTCTAAGTTGATACTGGATAGATGTCTGATGTAAAGCACCTTTTGTAAGTACACAGAATACCTGCCTATATCAGAATACAGACACTATATATATATATGTAACTTAAAACATTATATGTTCAAAGACACACAACATCTATGAAAAAATATTTAGTGTTTTTCACCTATTGCTATTTTACACTCTGAAAAAAACCCCAGAGATTCATATATTTTCTCAGAACTTTGGTGTGTGAGAATATATAGATTTATTTACACAGATGCACCTTCAGTTTTCTCTTTGTGTTTATTTATACCCAAAAAATGTCATTTTCATATTTCAAACATTTCTTTCAGATGGAGGTTACTTGTTTTAGCACTCCCAAGTTAAAGGAAATATAAAGTCAAGGGAATATATTGTTAAGAGTATGTCACTTCTTTTCATCAGATTCTGTCAAAATAGAAAACCTTGTGTTTCATATGTATGTATATTTAACACGAAAACAGTGAAAAATAAGAGAGTTAAAACTGTTTGTGAAAGCTTAGATTTTTTCTGGCTAGGAAGCTTCTAGTGGCAGTAGTTAAATGTTACCTATGATTATGCAAAACTGCTGCTTAAAACTGAAAATAAAGTTGAGCATACTTGTGAAGACTGTTTCAGAAATTTAAAAAGTAGTAGTGCATAATTTATCAGTGTTAATAGCCTTAGGTGCATTTCTGAGGTAATTCACCTAAACAGTCAACAATTTATCACATCACAATACATAAAATGTACTTTTAATTAATAAATAGACATTCTATTGCCTTTACAACTACAAAAAAATCAATCCTTCCTTACCTTCTGTCTACAGTTTGGGTTCCTTTAATGGGTTTTAATGGGTTTTATTCTACACTCCCTTAGCAAAGCTTATTCATTTGCTTCCTGGAAGACTTTCTGTATTTTGTGGCATAATCTCAGTGTCTTTAGGGTATCTGCCTGATACCTTAAAGCATCATTCATTACTCCTGAAACGACACTCTAGCCTACCTTGGAAGTAATGAAGTTACTGTAATGTATTGCAGTTCTTGTTAGCAGGCTGTCTGCAAAAGTCCTTCAGTTTAAAGTATTTATTGGGAAAATAAGGTGTTTCCAGTATCTCTGAATGGCTAATGAAGTAGTTCCCTTGCATAGTCTCGAGCCAGTTGGCAAAAGAGATCTTTATCACTATTTTACAGAGAACTAAGTCAGATGGACCATTTCTGTACCAGAAATGGAATGAGAACTGAACTCTTAGCTAAAATGCCAACAAACCTGAGTATGCTCAGAATTTCAAAATATACAAAAAATTTGTTTAAGGTCTCACCTTATTATTATAATTTCACAATTATTAAACTTCAGGAAAAGAGAAGTAAAAAGCACAAAAGAATTCCAACGATGTCACAACACAGGGAAAAATAAGGAACCAGGAACTAACCCAGTAACCAAATGCTTATATAACCACTAGAATTTGTGATTTATCGACCTGTAACATTTTGTCAAGTTTATCTAAACTACAAAACGAAATAATTATTAAATTATATGTATTTATTGAAATATTTCCCAAACAACTCCCTCATGAGCCATGATATCTGATTTGCTCCTTGTGATAGTTTCTCATTGGCAGTACGGCTTAGAGGAATCTCAATACAGTCTTATAGTGTTTTCCAGGAAAGGAATATTACTCTTTTACATCCCTTATACCGCTCTAATAATGTTAAGTACATAATAGTTGTAGCTGAATATCTGTCATGAAGGTTTTCCTCTTTTTATAGGACTGAGTTCTGCCTCTACAGGAATGAATTCGATTTCACTTTTTTAGAGAATACAAAACACCTGAATAATCTGTCCTCAAGGCTGTATGTATGCATACAACTATTTAGACACAGAAGAATCCTCTTTGGAAAAGAATCAAAGATTCAGAAACTAAGTTTAAAAATAATTACTATAGATTTTTAAATCAATATAATTGTTTCAAATTGTGGGAGTCAACATAAGTCCTCATGAAAACATAAAGCAGATATGCTTTTTTTGGAAAAAAATATAATATGATCATTAGACAACATAAAATCAGAAAAATTATAGATGCTTGGTGCAATACTGCTATTAACAGAACAGGGATGAATACACAGAAATATATAGAGGCAGAATTTCATCAAAGAAAATGCAACCTGAAATACTAACACACAGAAAAATCCAGCCTCAAAATTCCTTTTTCTTTTTCTGCCTCTCCTCTTAATAATTTCTAATAATGCCTAAAATAATAATTTCTGATAATGCCTAAAAGTGCAGATACATATCTCAAGTAATAAGATTCTAACACTCTTTCTTCTCACAGCTGTCTTTTCACTCTGCATTCAAGCAAGGTGTCCAGCTCTTTACTATTTCTATACACTCAAATTTCTACTTCTTTTATGGAGCTCACCCACTGAACCAAAACCACAAAACAAATTGACATTGACACCAGCTGTGATCCGTATCCAAAAATTTGTTCAAAGAACATACAAATTTAAGAATTTGACCCACCCATCCCAAAGCTGAACTGTTGCTATGGCAAGACATCTGTGTTATCTTACAGAAGCAGCCACACCTCAGATAAAGAGCGTAGTGTGTCACAGGTAGCATGTGTGAACAGAAGCCTGACTCAGAGATGGAAATATTCCAGATTTCACTTTTCTCTTTTCATCAATTATTCTTAGATTTTTTGACACAAAATTTTCAGAAAAAAGGGATTTTTGACAAAGTTATTACAAAGTAGTAGCTTAGATACCCTTGTTTTATCTCCAAATAGCAGTATATCAGGAACAAGAAAAATTAAAACAAGTTTTTTTATTAAATATAATAATATAATCACCAAATAAGTGTTTTGTGGTTGGAATTTTTTATTTTTTTGCTTCCTGCAACTTCCAAGTAATACTAATGAACAGAGTATGTAAAAGGTTGTGAGTCCAGTAGAGTAAAAGAGTAGTCACCACAAGAAAATGGTCAAATATTGTTCTTTTTGTGATTGCAAAACAGAGTAGTCCCATTGTCAGCTGCTGTGAACTTTCATCTTTGAAAGTTTATGTAGTTTTAGAACCTACTTAATTTTGAAGCTCCTCAGGTAAAATTAGCTCTTGCTAAAGTTCTGATTGCAAAGAATTCTGAATCTAAATTTTACTCATGTTAAAATCTACATATCCCAGGCAGGACTATTTGTGATAACCAAATCTTTCCATTATTTTAGGTCTATCCATCTATGTAAATTATTATCTGAACATTAAGGATCTGTGATGAAATTAAACAGTATTTGGTGAGATAACTTCCCACTCCTTTGAATTGATTTTTTGTTATAGACAAAAGTAGCTGCAGAGGTCACTATCTCTATTAGCTATAGCTAATATTGTGCATTTTGAAAAATGTCTTTTGCATTTGTATCATCAGAGATAGCTCATAGGATCCCATCAAGGTGTTGATGCAAAACCTATTGTGTGACTTGTTCTTATATGTTTTTCTTAATGAGCCGTATCCACTTCGAAGACTAAATTAGGTTATCACCAGACTAACATGATCTACAAAACATTGTAAAAAGGTTAAACTCTCTTAGATGGGCTTCTTGGATATTTATATGGAATTACAAATGCTCTCGTTAGAAGATTATACTTGTGCCCATAGATTAAGGCCACTGCATGAACACTCTTTTACAAATCAATATTAATTAAAAAATATTATGATCAGAGAACTAAACAAAGGGCCTGTGCTACTAAAGAAAGGGTATGCCCTAGTGACAGATCACTGTTAAAACCTCTCATGCCATTGGGTGATATTTGCCATATGTCCAATGATTGATAGTAAGATTTAATGAGTTCTTACAAGCAATTAAATAATCAAGGGTTCCTGCTGTTACATGGCATAGCTTGATAGAACAGTGACAAATGAGAGAATATCTGCAACCTAATCAAAGGGACATATTTCCTTGGGAACAAAATAATATTATCCACCAGTGCAATCAAAGGACAAAAGAACACAGAGAGGACGCAACAGAATGAGATAAATTTTGTGCTCTTTTCATTATTCTGGCCATACAGTTTCCATTTATTGGATCCTATTAAATCAGAAAGACAATTAGGCTACTTAAATATGTTTCATTTGTCATAAACTGTTAGCTAGTGGGTACATATCCATATCCAGTCACCTTAGTTCTCCTTTCCCCATGAAAACCTATCCTAGGTTATGTTTTTTTGTATTTTTATTTGGTAGTTATTTCTATTGTGATTACTGAAGTCATACTTTGGTTTGGGTTTTGTTTTTTACTTTAACTAAAGGGATACAGTAAAAGACTGCACTACACCAAATTAATCAACATTTTGGATTAATGAATTGTTCTAAACATTATATATTATACATATCACCATTAGCTCTGCATTGGAAGTGGAATGACATAGTACAGTATTTCCTTTAATTATTTTATATTTTAATTTTTAAAAATATTTTCAAATTTCTTTTCACTAGAAACTCAAATATTTCCTTTTATTTCTGTTGAAAATAAATAAAAATATTCCAAGACTAGACACTACTTTATAGCTAAAATTTTCATTAGGAAATGTAAGCATCAGACTATAGTAATTCTGAATTGTATTTCAGCTAGGTAGTGAGTAGGATAAAAGTTATTGAAATGCACCAGACAACCAAAAGAACAATGTGCCCCTACAAATCACTGTGTTCCAGTATTTAACATGTGATCCATCTTTGGACTGTATAACACATGACCTTTCTAAATACATACTGAACTCTTTCCTGGTTTTTTCTGTGTTGGTGGCACATGGGAAGGGAGATGAATTCCTCTGGAGCAGACCAACCACAGGGCGGGTTGTTCCAATTCCGTCGAGGTTTCCCAGAACCCATTTCTTAGACTAGAACATAAGAAGCAGCAAACTGTTGGGGAAGACTCATGCACACTGCACAGCCCAAAGCTCTGGTGGCTTTGGTAGCTGTTATACAGAATATTCATGGAATTCCAGTCATGAAATCCTTCACAGACAAAGAATGGTTTGGCTTGAAAGGGACTTTTAAAGGTTGGCAAGTCCAAGCCCCCTCCAATGATCAGGGAGATAATTTCATCCTTTCTCCCACTTCTAATGAAATGTGCAAAACTGTCTTACCCACAAGGTGTGTTTTCTCTCTTTTTCGTGGCTTTTTCTCTAATGTTGGATAAGCAAAAGTTGTAAAAACTTGACATTTTCAAAAAACCCAGAATACCTGGTTTCCAGCAAGCTGTGTTCAACACTGAAGTATCACTGATTCGACTTTTTCCACAAGCCAGTACATTTGTTTTGTTTTCCCATACACCAAGTGAAATTTTTCCGGAGTATGTATCATGTTTCAGACATGAGTTTATATTGTTTAACGCGCTAAGGGGAGATGCTCAGATACTACACCAAAAAGTCAGTACCGAGAATATAACAAATAAATATAAAACCAAGTTAAAGAAATCAGCAAGCAAAAAGCTTCTTAATTTTTCAATTATTTGAGTGTATTTAGCTATAGATTCTCTTTTGTATGTCTTCTAATACAAATTTTTAATAAAATCTGACTATGATAAATCCACAGTTGATAAAAAAAAGCATAATTTTTTGTTGGATTTCAGCTGTGGATGCTTCTGCTGAAATCAGCAGTGATACATCATGGAAGTGAGATAAAGATGTTTAAACTAAGGCATGTTTTTAGATTAAGAAGATCCATTTGGTTTCTGTAAGTCTTAAAAAATGGATTGTCCACCTCAAATTTTTGCCTTTAAATTTTAGTCAACTCCAAATATATCAGATCAAGAGCTGCTTAGGTTATTGGCTGAGGTTATTTGGGAACTTGAGGAATCCTGCTGCTGCAGAACCACATGTGCACAATGGCTTTAATGAACCTGTCAAGTGATGCATCAGTGTGGTTTAACATGGGGTCTGTTAGATCACTGGTCCATTGGATCACATCAAGCCTGAACTTAGGTCTGAGCTTAATGTGATCCAGTGAAGATAAACTAAATGACTTTGATGAGTTCAAATGTAGTGAATGGCAAGAGCCAACAACTCCTTCTAAAATAACAACTTGGTTGTCCCAGAAAACAAACAACTCCTCAAAAATCATGGAGTGATACCAAGTTTTAGGCAGCATTAGATTCCTAAGGACCACTCTCAATCAATATATTCACAAAAAGTACACACCTCATTAGATTCTGTACAGATTGCAAAGCTAGCTATAATGTAAAAACAGGCAGACAGTCTGTCTCAATATTATTACAGGAAGGCTTGGTTAAATTAATAGCTTCTCATTGATTAAAAAATCTTGCATTTTACATGTTCTTAAGTTGGTTCCCACCATTACCTTTCAATAACAGAATACGAGTCTTTGGAGAAATGTGGTTTTATTGAACAACTGTATTGAAGTATGAACATAGGCAAAATAAGCTGTTTACGTTAACCTGTTGTTGTTTCCTGTCATAAAGTTCTCTCCACCTGAAAGATAATGACAACCCCACCAATGCATGCTAATTCCTGTTCTTTGTTAATTTTTATAATATTCCTAGACCATTACAAGTGTAGTTAGTTTGGAAAAGTCCTTGAGCGTGACTCCACCAAATCATTTCAGTAACTACTGAAAGTGAGAAATATTTATCTCTGTAGAATTTGTAGCATATTGCATTCAACTCTCAGCTTTTGATTCTTTGAAATTACTATACTAAATCCAGCTAAAAATAATAACACTAGTTCCAATCCACTAATATGCTTTCCAAATCATCCCAAAAACTCATGTTATGATTCTTGACACCACAGAGTACTTCGATAGGCTGAGTTTTTTCATGCCAATCATATTATGTACACTTCATCAAAAACTGTTTTGAGAGTTTCTGCATAAACCTATTCAAATGTATTTTGCTGACATGCAATGTTGGAAGACTTTTCTCAGTGCTGCATGATCATCTAAGCTGAATTGAAGTACCACAAACCCACAAGTTGTTTTTTTATAAATACAAAAATATATTTTGATCTATTGCTCTTGTTTTTTGTGCTTCTGCAAACTAGATCTGTGCCACTATCAATCTTATGGGTCAGAAGTTCTTCTGCCAGTCAAACAGGAAAGGACAAATCAGATGTCCAACTATGCCCTGACATATTTAGATCTGAGTTTCAACATACTAAAACCTGAGTTTGAAGAATAACGTAGCTTGTTTTAGCACAATGCATATGTCTTCTTTGTTCTCAACAGAAACACTAAACCAAGCAGCATGTTCTTGGACACAGAGCAAATAAATGGCAGCTGCCACATGCACAGTGTGACTAAGATATTGTGGTGTGAAAGGGAAGAGACAAGGAGATTGACTTTATGGGGGCAAGACAGCCGTGTGATTTTCCTGTCTCTCAGACTTTGGATTGTCACTTACAGTTGTGCTTTCAAATAAACACTCATTTTGTACACTTTGTGGTTTTAGACCATTTTAGGGACTGATTATTGAACCAACTGAAGTGGCTGCCTAGAGGTTTGGGATTATGTCTGAAATAGACAAAAAGGTAGTAAACTAATGCAGAAGTACTGCTAGCTGCTCTTTGGATTCCTTATCTTCACAGTTCATGTAAGCAGTCTTTGAAAGTATTACCTTCAGCATCATCTAGAGATGGTCTGTGCTTTTGCCAGTTTTCACTATAAAATGTCTAGCAAATTACTTTTTCTTTAGAAAAATATGAGCCCATATGTTAACCAAGTTAACTTTGTTACCTTCCAACTCAGTTTTTCATAGAATCATATCATTTTGAAAAACTCTCTATGGAAGCATTGTCTCCTCATATTGGGCCAGTATCCTGATTTTCTCTGTTGACCACAGTGGTGTGTATGCAACGTGGCAGGGAGGCTTTTCCTTCCCGTGAGGCTGAGTCCCTTCCAAGTTAAGGGGTCAAGATGCATGTTTATTTCCAGATATTCATCTTGTTGGCTGTGTGTGTGCTGACTCTTCTCTTTTTTTTCCCTCTGTTTTCAAATCATCAGAGTCCTGCAATGCAATGAAAAAAATGTTGCTTGTTTCTCAATGAATTCTGTGGAAGTACTAAAGGGAAAGAGTAAGCATCTATATTTGGAATAAACACAAACTATTATTAGACAGAGATTTTGGAAGTAGTTGCAATTTATCTGCTATCAGGAGCAATAGAAAACCATATGGATGATAAAAAACATAACCAGGGCAAGGTCCTTCCTGTGTCTGTTGACAGCTAATATGCACCAGGAGGGCACTGCCATATGTTTGCATGTACATTACCACGGGGGGCAGTGACATATGTTCACACGTATGCCACCCCTCTGGCCTGCTGTCATAAGGCTGTTTCCAAAGGAGGGTGCTCCCTTGAAAAACAGGAACAAAACCCATAAATGTGAGTCTCCTACATTCTCGTTGTCAGCAGCTTTTCTAGGACTATCACTGCTGTTTGGTGAGCAATCAGAACAGGTGCATCAAAGCAACGAAGGTTTCTGTAACTCTCTCCTGTATCTCTTCAAGGTGTTGAATGGGAAAGGAAGGAAATACAGACACCCCACCAGAACAGTCACACCTGCTGGAAAAGTCATACCTGGTGAAATACTAGACCTGCTGTAAGCCCTGAGGATGGTGAGAATGTGCTCCCAAAATATTTCATGGACTGTTCTTCTTTTGACTTCCTTTCAGGCTGGACACATCCTCACATCATGTTAAAAGCAGCTCTTGGCAGAATAAAAGAAAGAGTTTGAGAATAGAGTGACTAAGTGAGAGAATAAAAAAGGTGTTTTCCACGATACTACCTCCTGCAGTTTTGGGGGATTGGAGATAAACAGTACTATTAGATTATCCCGACCATTCCCCTGGCAGTGCAATATTATTCCTTGCAATGTAATTTCTAGTGTTTTGTTCATTCCATTTAGTACTAATCCAAGCAGATAGCCTTTCTGTTCTATCTCTTGGGAGACCATTTATCCCTCAATCCACTTATTCCACTATTAGGTAGATTTTCTGAAATTTGCAGTGTATTTTTCTCTTTTTTAATTTCCTTCCTCTCTTTAATTATCTCTTTTGGTGCAAATATGGCTCATCTTTATATATTTGCATTCCCTTAGAGGTCATCAAGTCTGGCACACAGAGCAGGAATGCAAACCGCAGTATGAAATCTGCTTTTAGGAAAGGGTAACCTGCAGGACATTTTGTTTGGTCTCAAATGACATGTGACTAAGAGTATTTTGGACTTTGTGGATATGCATCCATTAACTAACTAAGTCTTATTTGGTCTAGGTGTATTCCAATATTCTAAATTGACTTGAATGCTAGTAATTATACCAAGGGCTCTCTGTGAATGTTTTGAAAAGAGCATGCAAAGCTTCTTCCTCGTTTTCTGAGAGCAATCCCTTACAGGAGAAAAATGACAAGTACCTTGCTCTGAACTGTGCACTGTTTAAAGCCAAGTCTAACATTTCAGTAACTGATTGAATTTATTTTCCATCTATAATTCAAAATTAATGAAACTGTGCTTGTTTTGCACTTTTGTAAAGGTCTGATACTCACTAGTCTTTCCTGGAAAAGGACTATGATTTTGGCTTCCCTTTTTCCTTTTCTAGAGATTATCTACCTTTTCCCTTAGTGTTCTGAAAGCAGAATTGCAGCAATTCCACCTCCTTCAGTGCCTGGAAGCTTCTCTGTGCTTTAGGCAGCTAAGTTTGTAGCTCCAGCACCTGTCAGAAAAACTTAGCAGGAAGCTTTGGAAGAAATAGATAGCTGAGCCAAATCCAGGGCATCATCAGAGAGTGGTCCCTGAGAAAAATAACGGGAGCTGAGTTCAAGTCATGGGGAGGAACACAAAGACATCGTGTGCTGGGTGGAGACAGTCTTCCTGTCCCTGGGAGTAACTGAGTCTGCTCAGGATGGAAATTTCTGGATTAGAGGACGTGGCAGGCAGGACAGAGTCACAGCACAGAGCCAGGGTTCACAGCTCAAGACGAGGGTTGGAAACCACTGAGAGAAGCAACAACGAAACAGCTCTGGCTTCAGAGATGGCAGAAACAAAAAGTTCCTGGGGATCAGAGGTTTCTGTGCAGTTTGTGGCAAATTCAAAAGGCCACCAAGTTGATGGAAACAAAGCTACAAATGTCTTTCCTTGCAGGGACAAAGTAATCAAGAAGAGATTTTGGCAGAGATTTCTTTGTAAATTTTTTGCTGTTTCTGCCTTTCCTAGAAATCCCAAGTTTTCACCTACTTAAAAAAAAAGAAGCAAAACCAAAAAACAAACAAAAAGCAAGCAAACAAACAAGAAACCACCAACCAAAAAAATCAACCAAACAAACAAACAAACAAAAAAAACCCCAACCAAAACTCCCACTAAAGAAAACAAACCAAAACAGAGAAAAAAAAACCCAACCCCCCCAACAAACAAACAAACAAACAAACAAAAAAATACAAACCAAAAATATCCCCAAAGATAATCTCCTTTACATTAACAGAAAATACAGGTATTTGAAGTTGAATGTGTTTTTTTGTTCTTCTCTAGGTATCCTACCATAAGAGAAAAGTCCAGAGCTCCAACTCAGAGAGTTTGAACTCCAGAACAAATACCATTTCTTAATGAGGCCACACTAGGTAAGAAAAAATTTGAATCCAGTAATTATTTGTGAATTAATTTTTTTAAATTTATATGCCTTTTTTATCTTTTTGCTCAGTGTTATAGAAGACTTGAAACGAGTGCTCAGCTTTATTTAATTACCATGTTGTTATGATCACATTACATAGCCTAACAACATAATGTGGATTCTTCACTCTTTCTGGAGTGGACAAACAAAATAAATTTGGTCTCCAAAATTTGGTCTTCTCATTAGCTTCAATGAAACAGCATTTTACTTTACTTTTGGTTCACTCTCCTACATTTGGCTTTAGGCCATCAACACCATACTTAATTCGAAATATCAACAAGCTTCTTTCCTGACTGGACAAGAGGGTGAAAATATCTCACACAAAATTAGTAAATACTCTCAAAACCAAATAAATTAGACAAAGCTGTAATTGCCTTCTTTATGGATAGTCTACAACAAGAAGGCTGAACTTGAAGGCTACATTACTTATTCAAAGTAATTTGCTTTATCAAATAAAATAGGTTGGAAGTAGAGATGAGTAATTGGTAAAAGTAGATGGTGGATAAGGATATAAAGCCAAAGAAAAGAAGAGAAACATATCTTTGTTCATGGGAATGATTGTGAGGGAGTGCAAATTGGACAGGAGTAAACACCTGGAGCAATGAAGGCTTTCAGTATTGCGGCCAAAGACAGTAATATAAAGAAACACAGAAAAATTGTTTAAATTTATTGACTTTATTTCAAGATATCTTTAAAAGTCAGAAGAAAAAAATAAGAAGTCTAAGAAATCACTGAAGAAGATTGTAGTCATATTAGGAGTCATGAAAGATAATCATAATAGCAGCGTATTTTTGCAGACTAGTATTTTGAGATATAAACTATGATTTATATAACTTGAGATTTATCCTTAAGATGACTTTGTTAGTTTACCTAAGACCTTTTCACCAATGGAAAATTGTTCCTCCTTTTATGTTGAATAGAGAATTGGTTATGACTGTGATAATCAAGATATTCTTTGAGTTCTTTCTTATCCATATTATGACTTAGATTCTTCTTTTAGTGCATGTATATGCATTTCTAACAAATGGTAAAAGCATTTATTTTGTTAATATATGCTATCAGCAGCATATCATAAATTATTTTAATAACCCAGATGAATATTGTTTCTACTTCTGCTGTACTTGTACTTCCTACTTTTGCTTTTGTGGATTTGAACCCCCATGGACAGAAGAAAAAAATATGATGTCGCCTCACCTGAGTTTTGTTGTTTGCATTGAATTCTGATTTATATTGAATTCTGATTTAACATTTAATTTTACAATTTGTTTCATCACTTCCCTATTTTTGAAAGTTGGGTAAAAAGTAGACATTTTTCCTCCTGTATAGAAAGCAAGTACTCATTTTTATCACCATGACTCAAAAATTTGGGTTAATTTGGGGCTTGGCCAGAACTCTGCAAACATCTGTCTTTTGCGAACAGGTTCTAGAGCATTTAGACGGACTCAAGTTTAAACAGTATTTTACTACCTGGGCTCTACCTAAATGTTTTACTCTTGCTTCTAGTGTCACAGCAGCAGTAATCCTATGAGCCTTGTACTTGTTCCTGACAAATGAGCTGTCTCTGATTCACTTGACAAAAGAAATGAACTGTGTTTTGCTGTACTTCGTTTCAGATACACAAATGCCTCATGTGAGTCTATCTCCACAGAGATTGTGATTCAACACAGCATCTGGAAATGCATTTTGAAACCTTATTCCTCCTTTTCTCCAGGACAATGGGCTATCCAGAATCTTCTGTGTTTTCTTAGCACCATTCATCTGATTTCAAACTCCTTGCAACAAAGCTGGTGTCTTGCTAAAAATTCTTTAAATGATAAATTTGGGCCACCTTCTTATTCCTCCCAATATTTTCATTGTCATCTCAATAAGCAGGCATACTCACAACCCTGGCATATGCCAACGTTGTTAATAATTTTGTATTTATTTAGTTTTTGAAAGAATTCTCTTGTAAGAAATGGTAAGTATTTGTTTGTGTTAGGGAGAGTTAGATTTCTTTGTTTGTCGTGTTATTCCTTGGTTAGGTTGCATCAAGGGACAATGAATCTGTTTTAATGATGGAAGTGGCAATTAGTGCTGCTGAGCTATGGTTTCAGTTTTTTGACAGAGCTCCTGAACTTAATAAATTATGGATCAGTAGAGGGGGAAGGAAGATCTCAAAACCTGCCTGAGTAGCGCATGAACTGGCAGCTCACTACATTGCATCTCCATTCAATAAATGTCCATTTCAGTCTGGTTTTGCGGTCAAGTGTGAAGAAGAAACATCATCTGTAATTAATAACAGTTAAAAAAAAATCCGTATGAATACATGCCAGCACAAGGAATGAAACAGGGAGAAAAAAAGGGTTGGAAAAGAGAATAAAAAGTGCTTCAGAATAATGGTGAAACAGACAACCAGTCTGTGGGGTGAATAGAAGCCTCCAACACGAAGCTTTGTGAGATACATCTGAGCTAAAGGCCTTTTCAGATCCATGTTAGATTCCACAGAGATAAAAATATATCATCTCACAGGTTATTCCAGTGTGTCAGGCAAGGTGCAAGTTGCTTTCTCCATATATCTGTGCATTTTCCTTGCCACAACTGTGAGTATTTTAGCATTTTTAGTTGAAAAAAAAATACAAAAACCTGTTATTCTGTGTGTTCATAGGGGCAATATTTATATTTCACCTGTGTGCAAAGTATAACAAACACTCTCTAAATACTACTTATTTATTAATACTGAATACTACTTTCTTAGTAATAAAGTCAGATAAATTTGCATGGCCACTTATTCAGACATGGATTTTCTGGAAGAGGGTCACTAAAATATGGCTTCAGAGAGGCTCAACAGAAACCTGAGAAAAACTATATATGAGTCAAAAGGATATATGACTGTCTAGCTTTATGGATCTATGTGTCCTTTTCCCTGCATCTTTTTTGTCTGCTTGTCTTTGTTAAGTTTACTGTACTAACAAATTAAACAAAGGCAGGGTATAAGCTCAACTTGGGCGCTGTATTTATTGTATGAATTAATAATTAGCAGGCTCACTGGCACAATATTGGCATGGTATGGCTTGCAGAGTGAGTTCCCATCTGAGGAATCAGCCCTCAGCAGACAGGCTGAGCACAGCCTCCCTGCTCCAGAGAGCAAGGAGCAAAACTGGCTTCAGTCATGGCTTCCTCCCAGTGTTCATGCTACCACAAAGATAACATTTACAGCCTCTTTTCCTGAGATGTCTTATGGACTAAAACTCTTCACTCTCTCTGAAATCCTCTGGGGAAGGGGGGAAAGTGTATTGTTCCCACTTGGGGAGGGAAGCACAGAACTCCTGAGTGGTAGCAAGAGAAATCTCTTCACAGTGGTGAACCTTCAGCACCCAGGAATTTTTATATTATTTTGGTTGGTGTTGGTTAGTAAATCAGAATTTGACATCACAAAGAAATGTTTGATTTGGAAGCCTGATAAGAAATGAAAATCAGGCTGAGCTCTTTCATATACAGCAGATTAACATTCATACTTCTGAATCCAGTGTAGACATTATCATTATGCTGACATATAATATTGAAAACCCAGATTCAAATAATTTAGAATAATTTTGAAAACCAAAAATTCAATTGCTGCTCTCCCAAGTGCCAGGTGGATCACTGAGATGCCACAAGATTGGTGGGAGATGTCGCTGATCAATCAGTCCCCATTATCCAAGCTTTTTTATTCATTCATACAATTTTTATTCAAAATTTGAGTTTTGAAAAATTTTCAGTTTCTGATTAAAAAAAAGAAAAAATACTTTAAATATCTCGGTCACTGTCTTTGCTGCATTACAACAGCAACACCGATTTCAGTTTTATGACTTTCTGTTGAATTCAATAGTGTTCTAAATCAACTCACCCTTTATGAAAATCCAAGTGAGCCAGCAAACCAGTACCTGATGGGGCTTGAAAAGTGAGGTTTTTTTCAGACTCAAGGTATCTAAAAGAAGTGAGCTGCTTTGCATGTAAATTTTGATAAACCGCTGTCCAAAAGTCATCCCAAGAAGTTGCAGTTATCTTGCTTTTATTTGCTTGTTCAGTATTTTATGATACACACATATTAGACTGCCACAGCATAGTATGAATATTGCTCTCTTCACAATGAGGATATGGTCTCAGTGTACTGGGTCTAGGTTTTTTTTGCATGACTTCACTAGTAACACATTATTTCAGGTCACATTTTATCAGCTAGCTCAACAAGAATGCCAGTGACTTTCACCTCGTTCCAGCTCCCTGTAAACATAGTAATTGCCAAAATTATATTGTCTTTTATTTACTTAACAAGCAGTACTTTTCAAAATAAATAGTCTGCCATGAACAAACACAAATGCTAGCAGTAGTCATAAGTCTTCCATGCTTTCAAACACATCTTCTAGCATTTTAAAAGCAGACAGAGAAAAAACTGGTGTGAGGAAGAGATGTCTCAGCTCATTGTCTTGCTTGAACTCTCCCCACAAATGTCCTGTTGCCATTATTCTGGGCATGGCTCCACCCACGGCTGGCAGCAGTAAGTACTTGCAGAGCAACAATACTGTTATCAACCTGCCTAACCTTGTCAAAGTGTATCAGACAGTTTGATTTCCTGAGGCACATTTTTCTTGCCATTACCCTGATCCTTTTCTACAAAGGATGAATGGCCACAAGAGGTTTCTAGTAGCAGGCAGAAAATATCTAAGGAGCCAATTCGTGGGTTTACTGTCAAGTGGACATTTGTATTTTTAACATCGTTTCTCTGGAAACATGTGCCATCACCTTTCCCTTTTACTCTGCTTAGGTCTTGGTCTTGCACACATGTTAGCACTCCATGCTGCGCAACATCTGACTAAATGCTTTCAGCTCATGGCTTCTCTGTAAGTTAAGTTAGTGGGTACTTTCTGGGTAATTTCAAAAGGTGCATGCTTGATGACTGTCTAACCTAATATGTGCTTTGTGGTAGGATTTTCAGCTCTACTTTGCAAAAATTTTCTGTACAGGTATGAGACAATGAAGGTTCTCTAATTTTAAAGCAATTTTTTAAAATTAAGAAACATATCATCTTGCTTTAATACAAAATTAAGTATAGTTATTATTTTTAAGTACCATTCTAATTTTTGAAGGTGATAATTTAGTAAGTTAGACTGTCATGATCTGGGGAACAGGCAGAATCCTCTCTGACAGAGTTCTAAACAATTATACCTTCAAACCCCTAAAAGTTATGATACACAGTTTTCCCATTTCCCTCTATCCCAGTGAGCATATATTAGCCATTCATAGTACAAGCTATTGAAATTATTCAGCCAGTTCACAGTGTTGTTTTTAAAATGAAAAATGCTATGATCTTTTAATGTCTTCAGTGTTATAATATGTAGTAAATTAGCAGAACCCTGATGCTCTGATAATTTACACCACAATGTGCTATTTAAAACTGGAAGCCCAGCAGGAGATTTTATTTTTATTAATTTAGTATAATTTTAAACATTACAAAAATAGCTGTCTCACAGCTTCCCTGCTGAGCCCTAGATTGTTGCCACAGCCTGTGCAATACTTTATCAGGAGAGTAACATCACTATAAATACTGCATAGTTGATTCTGGTTTCAACACAGAATACAAAAGGACACGGAAGACTGAAGAAGAGACAAAGAAAAAA
>VXBU01015030.1:72419-98511 GCA_013400315.1 Bombycilla garrulus
TTTTTTGCCTGCCTGCTTCTAAGACTTTGTTCCTTACAGGTTTTTCTCTAAGGGTAGTTGTGAATTTGCAGTCAAAGCCAAAGTCTGAAGTTCCACATTGTAGTTAACTTTAGACGTATCACACAATGCTCCTGTAGGAAAATGAGTTTTACTCCACCTCCCTTGTCTTTTGCCCTACCATTCTTGTGGACTAAACATTAGTGGAATTTTATTGTTCAAGTCTAAAATGTATTATTATGAGCAACCTCCTATGAATCGCAGCTTTCCAGTTTTAAATACACAACTGGCTCACATCTGCTCGCCTTTGTGTGCGTTTAGTGAACTTACATCTGCCTGAAAAAACCAGGCAGCAGTCAGTTACCACATCCAACCTCTTGGCAGCATTAGGGATGTCAGATCCAGTAGGCATAACATCCACAGGCCCTCTTATGATGCTTGTCACTTCGTTGAAAGCGCTGAGTTGACCAAAATCTCTCACCAGGAGTGCCTTCCAAGGAACCTCTGCCCTTTAAAAATGGAGGAGTCTTGGCACTGAAGCAATATTTGCTGTGCAAAAGATGTGGTTTCAGGTACCACCCTCTGCTGTTTGTAATGGGAAGCTGGGATGGACTGCTGGAGGGGAGAGCAGAGTGTGATTGAAAGTTATTCAAAAAAGATGTGAACTTCTAAATTTAAATTCATTGTGAAACTCTTCAGTGCCTATATTGTTTGCATTTATTTACTGATCAATACTACATTTTTTATTAAAGAAATTTATAGATTAATTTAAAGTATTAATTTTTTTTACTGTCTGGCTGTACCTTCTACCTGGTTTCCAGGTAATATTCTTAAAATAAAATGTGAAAACTGAACAAAACTCAATTCCAAATGTTTAGAATTTACCATGTGACTCCATTAAGGCAAAGCATATTTCACTGGCAGGCAACTGATTTCCTCTTGTAGTTGTCACAAAAATTTTGTGGCCTGATAGATCCACAGTAGAAATGTGATTAGTGCATATGTTCCCCATTTGAACAAGGGGACCTTCTATTCAAAACATTTGGTGCTTAGGTGCTAAATGCCACATAGATTTTGATTGAGTGACATGCAGGCAATTCATCTGTGTCTCAGAAAGGAGCTTCATGTTGGCCTTTCTGGCCTTCTTCCTTGATGAGCCATCAATTAACCTTAATTAAATCAATAGTATTTTTCTTTTAATAATATTACTGACTAAAACTCCCCCCTCAGCTAATTAACAGGCATTTAGCCACCCCGACTGTATGGGCTGAGGGCTTCTAAGGTAACCATTTTCATCACTGAAATATTTGTTTAAAATTCTTTATCCATTGTTCTGTGATGTTTACACCTGTGTACACACATATAGGAAATAGTAATTCATTTGCAACTCTCTTCTTTTCCCACAACTGCCAGGAGAATGTGAGTGAGGTAAGTCATTCCAAGGATATTGGAAGAAATGAGGCATGAAATAAAAGCCTTCCTGCACTGTCTGCTGATCCTCAGGAATGTAAGGCAACCTGCTGTATTAAAGAGAAGCATCCAGGCTATTAAGTAAGGCACTAGGACAGTGAGGAGCGAGTCCTCTGTGTGAGACACTCTCCTGAGCTGATGACATCAATGTCCTCAGAACTATTGCTCTGAGTTCACGATGATGAGATCTGCAAGATGTCTCACATGTTATTCTTGTTCTTGGCAATGTCAGGGGACTTAAAAACAAGATTTTACATTATTTACTTTTTTTTTCCCAGACATTGCATTAACTGAATGCACCCACTGACAGTATTACAAATAATGTAGTATTGGGCAACTCTGTGCTATTAATATTATTAGTCATACTAATTAAGTGAATCAAGTGGATCAATCTAAGCAGTGATCCAGCTGTTTCATGAAGAAAAGCTGAAGGACTCTGAACTACTTGTACTGAACAATGTCCTGTAGAGAAAAAAGTGTGATTTTGCTACTTAACACTGGAATTTTCTTTTCACCTGGTGGAAAATTCTTGTCCAAATTAGTTGTGCTGTTCACTCAGTAGGCTTGCATGACAAGATAACTCAGGAAAATACTGCCACAGATTGGTAGTGGAGGAGATTTTGGGTTAGGAGGATTTGGAGGTCTTTCTCTGAGGACATTGAAACAGCCCTATAGAATGATAACTCTCCTAAAAGGAAGATTGATATATTGGTGTCATTGTCTTTCATTAAACTGCAATAGGAAAGATGATACTGCAATATTGATTGGACCAGCATGATTAAATTCAGGTTTAATATTGTCTTCATGTCGAACCAGAAATCTTCCTCCTATAGCACAAGTTATATATATTTCAGCAAAAAGATCTAGCATTGCACAGTTGTTCCAAAATACATGGAAAATATGTATTTTTGTAGTTCTTCTTCTTTTCATACCCCACTACAGAAGCCAAAATACGAGAAGATTTCTGATTTGTCTCTCCAAGAACCAACCCACTGAAAAAAAAGATATTTTTGGTGTGGATAGCCATGTACTTCGATATGAAAAAAAAGCACATATAAACTCAATGTTTTGCTTTTGTCGTAAAATCAGGATTTTTACAGCAGAATATGGACAGCAGGTTATGACTTCTGCCAAGAATACTTCACATGTCTATATAGTTTGTGAATACTACATTTTTTTAAAACTTGAAATTAAATGTGTTGTCTGTGACAAACACTAGTCTGTAACTCTCCAAGACTGGTTAACAATTCGCTATATTTTCATGAAGAGTGTACATATAAAATAGGTTTAAAGAATCATGCTGTTGTTTGTCATAAATTATATTTTTTAGTAATCTATACAAATGATGTATTAGACTAAAGGTACATATGTTTTGAGCTATTCACATTTACTTGAGGCACAGTTTACCTAAGACCACAGGCATTGCAAAAAAATATTCTAGATATACTAAAAACTGCTTGAACCTTTTTCATTGCTTCTTAGTAGGGCACATACAGCTTTTTATTAAATTATTTTCCAAATGTTATTTTGTAAAGAAATTTAATAAAATTTACTACTCTGCAATCCATTGAGCACTTCCTAATTTAATTTTCATATTCTGCATTTCCTGGGATTTACAATTAAAATTGTGATGAGCCAGACATTCAAACTCTTACATGTGTGAGATTTTATTATTTTTTCAAGCTAAAAAATATCAACAGGATTTTGATTTTATAAAATATTTTTGAACAAAAAGGTACAAAATGTGAGGCCTTTTATATATAGATTATGAAGTTTTTACTAAATCTGACAAACTTTTTTCCTCTTCTTACTTCTCTATCCACTCAACCCACTGGCAAAGTAGACTGCTTATGCCAATGCCAGATACAGTTAATAGAAAATAATAGTTCTGATGTTTCATACTCTCCAACATTGATCAAATAAAATTAAAAAATCCTATTCTCCAGAACAGACACTGTCATTAAAATTCTTGCAGATTTATTTCCATAAAACTCAGCATGTTTGTAACCAAGGATGAGCCATTGTGCTCAAGAGTTAGCTCATTTTGCAACCATTTTATTTTACAAAGTTCCTGGAGATCCTTACAGATGAATACCTTTATTTCTTTTACAGTAATGCCTATTTTTTGTTTTGTGTTTTGGACACATCCTGAACCTTACAGAGTATTGCCAAATTTGTGTTCATTTCTTCACCCATTTTCTAAAAGACTATGTGGTGTTGCACCACTAGCCCAGAAAAAGAAGCACTCAAAACAAACCTTAGAGGTACTGGGTCACCTGGACCTTCTTATGATCCTGCTAGGTGGGCTAATTTATCCTATCCTGAGCTTGTTGAGGACATTTTAACTAGTCTCTGAACTGAGTCCTTATGCACTAAAAGCAGCAAATGCAGCAATGCTTGCACTCAGTCATTCAGCCAAAATCTTTCACTCAGGACTCCAAGCAGAAACCTGCAACTTATGTTCAAGTCGTCACTATTCTCATATACACAGACTTCTTCTCAAAGTTTTCTAGTACTTTAAATTGAGGTTCTTTTGTATCTAGCTTCTCTTCAGTATTTTATTGGAACCAATAATATATCTAGTTTATAGAAGGATACATTTAAGGATTGAGAACCTTCTATAACTTCCGTCATACAGGAAAAAAATGCAAACCCAGATTTTGTAGATATCAAGCAATTGGCTCCAAAAGCCAAAAAAGCACACAGGGCAGTGCAATGCCAGAAGAATTGTAGATTTAGAGTAGTTTTACTGCAGTTCTGAAATAACATTTGTTACAAAAATACAGGTCTATTAATTTTCAGAGCTGTAGGCCTGCCTAGGCTTCTCTCGCGGCATTGGAAGGCAGCACTCTGTCACTGGATTTCTGTCAGCAGTGAGTTGCTTTTCAGGTATTTAACTGGGAGAGAGCAAAATACAAGTCCCACCCATTTGATGACTGGGACAGGGGATGTCTTGGTATAACAGGATACAGTCACAGTCTTGGTCGCTCATGGTAGACTGGATTGGAGTGTGCAATGGGAAACGGTGTCAGAATGAATAACATATATGTGTACATAATGTTGACTCCACTCTGTTGTTTCTAGACTTTCCAGCACTATTTCAAGGTCTGTTTCAAAGCATAAGTTTGCTGAAAAAAAATATAATTCAGATCTCAAGCAATAATGGTGTATATGAGCTAGGGCCTAAGGAAACAAGTTATAATATCTGGTTCATTTCTTATGAATATTATTGACAGCAGACTGTTCTGCTTTTTTTTAATTTTTCTTTTTAAGAATTATCTTTGAATGGCTCCTAAACTTTGCCTATAACTTAAAGAGCCAATTTCAACATAAAGGTTTTGTAAGCAATAAGAGAAATTATACCATACTTGTGCTAGATTTCATCACTGAAATGAAAATTCAGCCTTTTGATCTTTTCCAACTCCCATATTTATAGCATCTATGGTCAAGATGCCTATAAATTATGGAGAATAAATGAGCTGGGGAAGCAAAATAATATTGTTGTCCATCTCTAATCACTGTCTCAACCACAGTAATTTAAAAGGAGGATAGAGGACAGATGCTTCTAATACTGTCCAAGTTTTTGAGGACTTTACATGCGACTCAAAAAACCCCAGGAATAACAACAGCACAACCTCTTAGAGAAGTTATGATCTTTAGTGTCTCTCTCAGCTTTCCATATGCCTGCTTATATACATTTCCAAGGAGTTATGCTGGTGTGCAATTAAAATGAAATACTAATTGGTATTAAAAAAAGAATACTGCGCTTGCAGAATATAACTGAGTTCTAATGAATTGCACAATACATTTTTCAGTGACAAAAAGATGTTTTTAGCCAGAAAAATCAATTTTTTTGATCTCCAAATGGACATTTTATCCTCTTATGTTCTGATCTTCTGGTGGCATCATGAATTTCACAGACAGCTTTGTTAATCAGCAGAGTGCTCCAGAAGAGAGTTTTCTCAGCTAATAGTAGTTACTATTTCTCTTTAAACATCTATGTTTTAAGTTTCTGAATTATAACTTTGAAACTAACATTCCTACAATATCATTGTACTTACAGTGTGCAAGAGGCTAAGGTAGAGTTAATTAGCTCAGAGAATACCACAGGTGGTTCAGACTATAATTTATGTGGACTATATTGGGTTTTTTTTACAAAAGTTATATAAATGTTATCTGGTTTGTATCTCAATTCCTGTGCCTTTGCTGTCACTTTCCCCAAGTATTTTGCTGAAATTTCATATTGTGTTATGGCAGGTTGAGACATTTAAATTATATTCCAGCTGCCAGTGGTGTTCAAAATAGGAAATATTCTGAAATACGTGTTTTCATTTGTTGCCAACTTTAACTTTTTTTGTTTTGTTTTATTTCTGTTTGTTAGTTTGTTTTATTTCTCTGACTTACTGTTGAATACTGGTATTTATTCTGGTCTGCTTGATATAAGCATTGACATCAAACTATTCTAAGAGAAATTGTTCAAGTGAAAAGATGGAAAAATATTCCCGTTTGAGAGCATCATGATAAAAAGATTACACGTGCTCATATAAAATGAAGGTTTATGTGATTCTGCCTCCAATAAGTTCAGTACCTCTGTAACTGTCACAGAGGGTAAGACAGAGATCTAGATAATTGTCTAGAGAACAAAAGTAATCTCACATATTCCAGAAGCCTTCAGTGACACCTGTGTCACACAACAGAATAATCTTGTGTGACATGGATTAAGGTGTACTGTGACTTTTTAGCTAAACTAGAAACATGTTCTGACTTAGTCTTAACAGCCGAGGATGAAAACATGCCAGAATTTCAGAAGATTATGTTTCATCTTTACTACTTTTATTTCCTTAGTTTTCCCTATTGTGATTGAAAATTAAAGAATTAAGTTTTATCTGAAAAAAATTATAACTATTTTCAAACACTTTACATCCAGCTTCATCTGTTTACATATTAAACAATATTCTTTTTCCTTTCTCAACATTACTGAGCTTATTTCTACCAATGCATCACAACTATGTACTAAAAAGCATAAACTCTATATTGAGATCTATGCATTATGTAGATACCACCAATGTTTATTTCACAGGGGTTTTGTTCTTACTTTTTTTTTTTTTTCTGTGAGATTGGAATAAAGAATGAACACTTTGGTTTGCAATCTAATTTGGGGGAAATGAGAAGTGATGAAATGTCATGAAAAGAAAACAAACCTCTGAAATAAAGCAGAACTATTACACAACACAAATACAATAACTCCTTCTCTATAACTCGTAAACAACACTAATGTCCATTCCTATTATTCACTTATTTGTAAATAACTGACATGATGGTTGTGTTTAAAGTCAAGCATGTCACTATTGCAGTAGTGCGGACACCTGTTGCTCCTTACCCTGTAATTCCTCCACTATGCAGCCTTGTAAAAGCGATCCTGACTCTTTTGTCTGCCTCCAATCAGCAAAATTGCAGCAAGATGGGCGAGGAGTTTGCTGAGCAGAAACCTCCAGGACCACCCAATTCATACTGAAAGTAAGGGTATAACTGTCAAAAGAGAAAGGGCTAGAGCTGCCTTCTGTCCTGCGCCCTGTGATCTTTTCCTGAAGCACAACTAGTACCTTTCCAGGCAGTGGGACAGAGAGGGCAGCCAGGCTTTAAGTGTGCTCCAAGGAAAATGCAAATACTGCCACTGTGGGGAAAACCTGGTTGAAGCTGATGCTTCTCCAGGCAGATTGCTCAGCCCAGTCAAGAGTCAGCTGAAGAATAAGAAACAAAAATTCCCTGAAGAAAATCTCTCTGCATCATATCAAGTAAGACACAAATCTGTAATACTTACAAATTGCATTGACACCATTATAAAAAAATGGCATCAAGCAGCAATATCCAAGGCTTCATCAGCACAGTTTACAATGTCTATAGCACACTACTGCAATTTCAGATGACACATATAGCTAAAAGGGAAAACACATTTCTTTCTATACCTTTAGGTTGTAGGTACATATTGGTTAAATCTGTTCTGTTGACAGGGATTTCCAAGGTATTAGTCTCAGAAATCATAAATCTCAATAATACATAAGGAGTGGAGACACTCACTATGTCTTTGGAGTGCTTTTGCATTTGAAACTCCCATAAATGCGTTCCCAAAAACTCTCTCAATTTTCTTTGATATCTAAAAGTGCACATATGATTTAATTCATAGAAAAATATTTCAAAGCTCTGTCCTTTTCAAATCAGTAGTAATACCTTTATTTACTCAAAATAAGTAATTATCTTATCCTAAAAAATATAATCATCCTACATTTTCCTAAATCAGCTTGTGGAAATTATTTTTAAAATTGCTTCTTTTCCCCCATTAATTATTTTAGGAATGTTTTCATAATAACTATACTTTCATAGCTGCAAGAAAGTGTATAAATGCATTAGTCTTTAATAAAGAACTCATTTTCTGTCCACTGGAAATCGTGGCTCTGTCCTACAAGATATACAAAACTTAGAGTTGCTGTGTTTTGGGGTGAGATTTTTTGAATGTATGTTTTCCTCTTTAAAAACCAGGAAAAATAAAAATCTATGTAACAGATGAGTTGCATATACTAGTGTCTCTTGAGAGTTTGTTTTTATTTATTCAGTAAACACATTAAAATTTTTCTGTTAAACATTTTTAATGGTGGAAGCCAAAAAATATGGACATTTTCTGTGTGTCATGACTAGACTCACGATTGCCTTCTGAGAAGTACGTGTAATACAATACTTACCTTCACTTTGTGATATTTATTTGTGGAGTATAATTTTATATGGTATTTTCTTATAAAACAAATTCCTGTCAATAAGGCCTTTGCTTAAAAATAGTAATAACAAACCCTTGTGTCTCAGATTGATTTTTCTGGTGAGAACCTTGGAGAAAGCTGTTATTATTTTTTAATCCAGCACATAGACACTATATGAGAATAAACTAATGCTACAGTTTTAGTTTATTGTGTACCTCTTTTTCATGGCCTTTCATTTTGTTCATTCCCCACTAAAGAACAACTAGTCGATCAAAATTTATTAGCTAGTGTTGACCTATTTGGATCCAGTTAGAAACTGTGGTCTCCTACCTTGGCCATTTAGTGAAATTTTCTATGTAGCTGACCAGAAATACTATTATGTTTGAGAATTTGCATCTACTTTAGGGTTCCCCTAAATTTAAGGGCTTAATAATAAGTTTTAGACTTCCTGTATTGCTATTAAAGGAGCCCAAAGGTCCTGTTTAATTTATTAAAGATGATGGACTTGCTTTACTATTAGAGCAGTACTATTTTATATTAAAGTCAAAGGAGGATGTTCATTTATAAGGCAACTTTTCCCAGAATTTCAATTGGTGGTAACAGATAATGGACAGTTAAAACGTGGTGTTAGTCACCACTTAACATCATGAGCTATGGCTGAAGTGGGTGAACACCTCTGAGTGCTCAGTGATCCTTGGAGTAGGTGAGGGAAGAAACACGTACTAGGATTGCACTCTACAGATATTAAGATATGTCAACATCTTACATTTAGTTTAAAATAATAAGGCAGTCCTACAAGTGGAGGATTGAAAAACTATATGATTTGACCCTGTCTTAGAAAACAAAAACAGGAAACACTAAAAACTATCTTGCCTGTCCATCAAAGAATTAAATAATCCCTGTATTTTCCTTTACCCATGCTGACTGACTAAGGATGACTCTTTCCATTCCTCTGATGGGCAGAGATACTATATTTTATTTTCTCAATACAAATGTTTCTGAAATAGGATAGGTTTTTTTACTGGAATTGCCCTTATTTTAGAACTAAATTTTCTAATCTGATATATTATTTATTAAATAATTTCTTAGGTGACTCTGCGTATATCTTAGTGTAAACTCCTATAAAACCTGCTTTTTTTTCGTGCTCACAATGCTGCTTTTCCTTTCTGAAAAAGAATTTTTAAAAAGGCAGAAAAAAAGTTATTATGCAAGTGAAGTCCTGAAAAATAGTTCTGGAAGTAATCACAACTTTGGATATTATTAACACACAAACAGGAGAATTCCTAGTTCATAATGACCTTTAATTTATAAGATAGATACTCCAAGTCAAGACTGAGTTTTATCCTCAAAAATTAATTATATTAAAAATAATGTACTGAAATTAAAAAAAATAGGAAAAAATACAAGTACAATAATTTTTATTCTAAAATAGACCCTAAAATGACAATGATTATTTATTTTAAAAATTGCTTTGGGCAAAATATCTTGCAGCTTTGCCTGCCTTACATCTCTACAAAGTTGCAGTTGAATGTCTCTGTTCTCAATATTGCATCTCTCTTTTAATATTGACGATTTCAATTAGTGTTTGTCAATATTTGTAATAAAGGAACCTGGGGGAATCTTCTGTTGAGCAGTTTCACTCCTCAAACTTCTCTTTCTATCCCCTTTTCCCCAATAACCCTGTGTAGATCTCCTGCTTGAAACATAACAGCTGTTAAATCTGACACCATTGTTGTCACTTCCAAAAAAAAAAAAAAATTCTAAAAAAAAATTTAATCTCACAACGGATCGATATGAAGTTCATCCATACATAAATGAATCAAATCAATATAAGAACCCTGATTTTGTTAAAATGCTATTCAGAAGAAAAATATCTTTTCCTTTAGGCAGGTAGATGCACATATTGCAGATGTTTAATGCTGTACAGTGCAATATGAAGCATTAAAGAAAGGCACACACACATGTAATGCTGGAGGAGCACGGGCCTCTCAGGAGGGAGCTGGGAGGTGGTGCAAGCAGTGCTGCTCTCAGGGGTTCTCTTGGAGGAGTCCAGCTCCCAGCAGGGCTCAAGTCAATGCTTTGCACCAGCACAGCAAGGCCCACCCTGTCAGTCTGCAATCTGGTGGTCTGTGCAGTGCGTAGAGCATCTGCATAACCTTAAAATCCAGAAAAAATAACAATGCATAAGGATGAGCCCTCAATCAAAATGGGAACCGAGTTCCAAAATGTTTTGCTTTTCGATTGGTTTATGTCGTTAAGTTGTTGTCTCTAATTACTTTTCTTATAATCTCTTTAGTATGAGGCTTCACAGGAAGTTTGATGACATGTTTGTTTACTTGAGGCTTCAGCCCTTTGCCTTTGGCCAAAGACACACAGCGAAATCAGAAGTTTAAAAATGTTACCCTTATCCTTGGTTGCTATCTTAACCAGATGAGCCTTTTGAATGTGTCTTGAAGACTAGATAAAGAAAACTTTAAGGAGAGGAGGAAAGATAATCAAAAGTAAGCAGGATGCCTAAAAATGTGTTTCTTATTTCTTAAAGGCAGCAGGACTGATCTTTTACACACAATGAAGCCTCAGTTCCCAGTACAGAGATACTTTATAAAAGACAAGTTTCAATGTTGGTGGTTGAAACGCCACATTCAGCTCACTCTTGACCCACCTGCAGTGGTGAATAAAGTTACTGAGAGAGGAACTGCAGCCTGTTTTTCAGCTTGTTATTTGCTGGTGAATATCCTAAAACACTTGTAAAGCTGTTAATTCTTTGGTATCCTTTCAGACTATTATAAGTCTTTTTGCTAACAGTATGACTCTCACTCTTTCTGTAGACCTCGAAACTTCTGGCCTCAGACACATTGTGTGGCAGCAGGGTCCAAGGTAGCTGCACTAAGAATATAACAACCTTCCCTAATTATTTCTAAAAGTGTCGCGACTGAATCCTATCTACTCTTTGCAGTATCAAAGACAGTTAATATCAGGATCAGATTTTCAATCCAAATACAATGTACTATTTTATATAATTCTCCTGTGACTCTCCTGGTGTGTGTGTGTATATAAATGTATGTATAAATATCTCTTGAAGTAAATTACATCAGTAACATCCTAAATGATGTGAAAATTGAAGGCTTTTTACAAAAAATACTGGACTTTGTATGTACAAATGTATATGACTTTTTGAGGAAAACATATACAACATATAGATAATATGGTGACCTAACTCCAAAATCCACCTGTACTAAATTTACAGTTTTATACCTGTGACATTAAGTAGAGTGAAAGAATATTGCTCTGCTATTCCCTAGTTGCCAGTTAATTTTAAGAAATAGTTTTTTAGGGTTCATGAACCAAATGAATAATGACTTTGGAAAAGAAAGAAAAATGTCTTTGCTGTGTTTTATGTGCATGGTGGAATTGCTGAAACTTTTTAAAATATCTTGAAATAATCATAGGAGAATGTGTCAGAGTTCTTCTGGCAATGGCTCAAAAATGTGAAACTATTGTCATCTTGACATTCACCACTGATAAACATACTATGCACACTAAATCAGAATGGGTATAAAAGTGTGCCATGTGACAGGATAGCCTTTGCCAAATGGGCTGACCTGTAATGAAAAAGTCAATCCTCTTCCTCTTTTTTTTCATTGAAAAAAAACATAGCAGCAATAATATGGGTAAAAGCCTCAATAAAATCTGTCAGAATTGATTTTTAGTGACACATAATGTCTGGCAATTTAAAGCTTTATTTTGCCAACTGTTTAATCTGTACTACAAGTAAAAGCGTTCCATATGCATAACTTCCCATTTCAGTGATGATCCTGTTTAAAGATTTGTTCCAGCAGCATTTATTTAATGACCTTTATAAAGACTTTTCTCATTCTTCTGTGAGTTATATTTAAACTAGGGAATAATAAAATTAAAGTGCACATTGGGAGAAGAAAAATCTCCATTACCCACTACTTTTTTTGTTCAAAACAGTAACTACTTCTTAGGCAACATTAATGAGGAAGGCTGGGAATACAGGCATTCCAATGTTAGAAAAAATAATAAACTAATGGTCATTATTTTCATCCTTTTAATGTCCTATCATACATTTTTTGTCACGCAGTACCTGTGAAAACACTCACATGCACTGCAATATCCACTCCTATGGCTCCCTTCTTCTATTGATTTAAATATCTTTTTGCTTCTCCCTACTCAACAGGAAGTATGAGGTCATTGCTATAGCTGAACCACGTCTTGATAGAGCACTATTCAAACCAGATATACACCATACTTTATATCGTATTTTGAATTATTTATCTGTCATGGGAAATAACAGGAGAGGAAGGAGTTAGCTGGGTGTTTGAAAGGAATGTGGCAAAAGCATTAATGTGCAGGTCCAGCTGCACAAAATCAGATGTCGAGTCCTGGTACAAAGGGTCGGAGACAGGGATGGTGGTAAAGCCCTTGGAAACACCAGGAGAACAAAGAGGCTCATAAATCCAGAGAAAGGCTGTCACATCCTGTAAACCAGGTACAGGTGAAACAGAGTACAAATTTCCAATGGACCATGGAATATGGCTGCCTAAAACACGTTTAAAACTGACACGTACGCGCAACCCTGCCGTTCAGAAACTTTCATATATCTGTATAAAGTACTGAGGAAAAGGTTAATCAGGAATGCTGTATGGCTTAAGGAAATGCATAGAGTGGCTGGCTGGTTTGATTCATGCATCCCAGTGACAAAATTCTTTCCTGGAGATCCATAATGTCTGGGTTCTTAATTATCTGCTCTTCTGTGCATGTGTGTATGTATTAAAAAATGGCCAATAAAATTTTGGCCAAGAAACACACTGTTCATTCCTTTCGGGTTTATTTTAAACCTATTGCACTTAGATTTCAGCTAAATCAATTTTTCATGAATATCTACCCTAGCAGATTACACCTCAAACCAGTCCAGATCTCCAGAGAATTAAAAAGGAAAGAACAAAAAAAGAATAAAGAAAGAAAAAAGATTTCTCAACAAGTAACACCCCAGGAAAAAGAAACAGGGTTTTTAATTGCTTTGTGCGCTCCATAATTGAAGGCAGGCACCTCCTTGAGGCACTCACTGCCAGGAGGAGTGTGACTCCACTTGGCCCTGCCTAATTAATCCTGTGATACAAACCTTCTGGCTTCAATTTTCACATTTCTGTCTCTTTTTAGAGGTGATAATAAAACTAAAAATTTATGTTGGTTACTGTATGACTATAACGGTGCCAGCAGAACACAAATAAACCCATATGGATGAAAGAGACCTTGCTTCCCATCTCTGGCTTCTCTGTTTTGTGCTGTGTACAGGGACACACTTTGTGCTAACAAGAAAAGGTAGAGAACGATTCAGTAGCAGGAAGGAAGTACAGGTCAACTGATTCTTGTGATAGTCTGCTCTGCTCAGATGACTCACTGAAGCATATGTCTTATTTGTTTATTGACAAGATCTCAAAATAGAAGTACACACTCTGGAAGCTCAGTTGAGCTGGCTACAAATCACAAAACTGCACAACAGCTCTTAATGAAAGACAAATTGTGCAGCTTAGCCTTTACAAAGCAGTCAAGGCTGTTTGCGCAGATGCCTTCAATCTTAATAGCTTGCATACTGTGACCTGTGCACACTCCCTTACCAGTGCCTAATGAAAGTAATAGACCATCTTTATTTTCCATAGAATGTAAGGACACCACGATTATTATTATTATTACTAGCATTATGAGGCAAGGATTTAATTCTTGGACACTGAGAAATTGTATTTACAAAATCACAGACACATATGTAGCAGTTATGAAATACAGTAAGACAAATTCTCTTTTTACTAAATTGTGTCTATTTTCATTGCATTATATAGAAGGTGGACTTAGACCTTACTGCATTAAAGTGGGAAGGGTTTACCTTGCCAAGCAAACTAGAGAAATATTCTTCCAGTAGAGCTGCTGCTCTTATTTAGAAGTACATTGCTGGTTTCGTTCTCTTCATCCTACTCCCAGGACCCAAAAATGTAGTTCTGTACATTCAAATTCCTTTATGCAGTTGAGCTCAGTAGGATTTGATCATTTTCATTAAGAGATGTGCTGGAAAGGGGAAAAAAAAAGAGAATTATCTTAATTTTGCTACTCTTGTTGCACCTGTTTCCTCGTCCTGTAGAATGCCACTTGTCTCTAGGGATATTGTTTTAAAATAAGTAATATATTTTAGGGTAACAAAATGCCTCAGTTTTGTGGTGATGTGCAAGCTGTCTGCCACACAAAAGTTGGGAGGATCAGTGTGATTGGAAAATTAGGATAATTTTGCTGCCAAACTCTAGCAAATTGCTACTGAGCAACTTACAAACTCTTTTTCCTGGCTTCACAATCCAATGCATTGGGACAAAAATTCTCTATGGATGGCAAAAACCCCAGCCCTTTGCAGCTCCTCAGAAATTTTAAATGCCTTTTCCAAGATGGGTTGCTGTTAACTTTTTATCTGAATGCTTTGAACAATTCCCCCTTGTTTCTGTAAACTCTGGTTTTGGAAAAGGCATTACTATTACAGCTGATTTTTTACCCACAAAACAGAATACCAAGAACAGAAAGCTCAGTTGAAACACTTGGAACAAATGCAAAAAGAAACATATAGCACCAAGCATAAAGCACATGTGGCATGACTCAGCGTTGAATACAAGGCTACACAAGACAGCCTACGTGAGACAGGTATCAGAAACAGAAAAAGAGAGGATTACCTCACAATCAGTGCTCTCATGGGGCAGGTCTTCCTAGGGAGCAACTGCTGCTCCACCAGTATGTTTTGGAGAAGGAATACAATCTGTTTTATCAAATATTTAAGGAGCAGAAATGCATAGATATATAGATGATAGCTAGATAACTAGCTAGAGTTTTTGTGGGGGCAGGATGGTGGGGAGAATCCTGTATCAGTAAAAATATATACAAAAAGAGATTAAAAAATTCTTATCACATAAATAGAGGATGTTACACAGAAAAGAACCTGCATTTATTTATTATTTAATGTATCTTCTACTGTAAGAGACTCTGGATTATATAATCTCCTTTTTAATAATGAATCTGAAGCCAATATAAAGTGTTCTATCAAATTCTCTATTTTTTACATATTCAGTTATTGAGCTGCATGTAGCAGACAGACCTGTCTTGAGCTTTCTTTTGTAGTAGAAGTGTTTCCTTTCAATTGTCAGTAATTCAATGTAGAAATGCATGTGCCATCTGGCTTTCTTGAACTCAGACTATTTAAGGCAAGCTTTGTTTCTAGAGCACAGCAGCAACTGCAGGATGTAGGGGGAGAGTTTGCCTTTATTCAGTTCTGGAGATGGCAGGATTAGGCCACTTTCTCTGAATGGAGACTGATGCTTAGTCTCCAAGAATGCCTTTCACAGTCTTCTCAAGAATAACGCAAATATTTTGCAGTATTTTGTAGTTTACCACAAATAATTGCACAGGGAATTGGGTTAAACCTGGTTCATTGCAGTGTTTAGTCTCCAACTTTGTCCAAACTTTTCTTTTGCTGGAAAACTTCTGCATTTCCTTTTAAAACAAAAATTAAATCTTCATTTCCTATGAGGAATTGTACTATTTCTAAACAAGTTATATCCTTTTCATTTTAAAGTATTTTTTCAAACAATTCCATTTCTATGCTCTCTAGCTACATAGGCATGTAGGATTTTATCTGGCCCTGATCAACAGCATATTTGTTACCACGAGCTGTGGGATAAAGTTTCAGTCTTCACAAAGCACATAGAAGTAAGCCCTCTCTTAGTTCTCAGTAAGTTCTGCTGTGGGTAGACCCCACATCATCACACCAGGGGTTAAAGATAAGCAAGCAGTGGCTTCGCAGCCACTGCAGGGAAGCCCAGAAGCTCAGAAGCAGCAGTAAAATGGGTCAGTTAATCCAGGAAGGGAATCAGATCCTCCTGAAAAAAAGTCCTATTGGTACGAGTGCTGTCAGCTAAAGACTAACAATGTCTTCAGTTATGTTGACATGAGTGTGTGAGAGGAAGATGCAAAAGAATGATAAAGTGCATTTAGCATAGCCTTTTGGTCCAGGGTTTTGAAGCCATCCTCTTTGACTTGGATTATGTGATATATTCAAAATATTTCTATGACCACTCTTTAAATGACTGGATTCTACATAAAATCATATTTCAAGCTAGGGCTTGAGTCCTATTCCAGTAGCACTTCTGCTTAGAAGTCTCACAAAATCTTTTCTTTTATATTGTTTAGTAATACACGTCACCAGGGTGAGAGGGGGAAGAAATGGATCATGGTAACAAAAAAAAAGTAAAACAGTGCCCAGCCTACAATAAACATTTTCCATGTAAGCATTTAATTTTTAAATATAGTTTTTATTAATCTACTTTAAATAACTGTTTTAGAGACTATGATATACATACAATTAAATGTCTGATGAAACTGTCATTGTAAACAGTCAAGAACGCTATATTATTTCATGTTAATAAAATCAAATTAGAGAAACTTTCTGATGAAAAACTACACTCAAAATTCTGGAGACATAATAACTTGCAGGAAAATGTATTACAAAATAATGTAAATAACATAAGATAAAATAACGAATCTGGGAAACCAGAGCAGAGGTTAAACTTTAATGTAATCTCATTACAATAAAATATGAAATCATACTGATTATCTCAGCCCTGTTGATGTTGCTATGCAGTGACACAAATGTAGTAAATATGATTATAATGAAACCATTTATGGTTTTTGTTCTCTTACAGGATTGAAAAAAACCAAAAGAACTATCTCTTCACTTTGCTCTCTCCCTACTCCCAAATAAAATGCTTGCAAAATTTATACAGTTCCAGGCAGGTTGAACTATGTAGATTATAACGTGTTGCTGGGGTCTACAGATGTGTTACAAATTATGGTCCAAATTGTGACCCAGTTTGCATGGCTATGCAGGATAGGAGGGAGAATAAAGGAATAAAATTCTCCTTTATTGTTATTACCCAGGGGAGCTGTAAGAGGCGAATAAAAAGAATAACCACAATAGGGAATCTTGCACTGTATGACCTAGTTGCACCAGCATGTAAGAACTCAGGCACTGAAACAGAAAGCCAGGAGACTCATTGTCTCTTTGAGCCACAATTTGCCTCTTCACTTACTTAAAGGCAATTCAAAAAATATGCTTGGCGTTGTTCAGGGCTAAAGAGTAGTCAAGACCCAGTAGTAAGCATTTCTGTGAAAAGTGGTTGATTTCTATTTGCAGCATTGGTGTCTCTTTGAACAACTAAGTTAACAGCACTGTGTTAGCCTCCATAATTAAGTATGACTCTTCTGGCTGTGTCACACCTTCAAAAATTAAACCAAATACATATAGCTCATTCCCTTCCATGCAGCAGTCAGAGACTGGATCCATTTCCTGCCATGTTATCGCAAACAGTTCAAGCTTCGGCAGTCTTAGCTTTGCAGATGAACAAATTGCTTCCATCACCATGAAATGTGATGAAGATACCTCAAGCTAAAAGGCAGACTTGTGAGCACACTATGTATCAGATTATGTATAGAACAAATTACAGAAGCAATTAACAACAACAACAAAATACTAGTTTTAATTGACTTGAAAAAGGAGGAAAAGCATTCTCTAGATATGTAATACAATCCTTTCTTTAAAGCAGAGCACTTAGGTAAAATTTGGTGCCTAAGAGTCAAAAATGGTTTTAAAACTATTTTACCCAATCCTTAATCATAGTAGTAGTTTGACCTAGGTCATTTAGATAATTAAATTCTTAATCTTATTACTTTCTCATGTCCAGGTTCTCTATGTTCTTCTGACAATATTTTTCTTCTCTTGTGCAGGGAGACAGCAGTCTCTATGTATGCAGAGCTTTAATCGTGCAATACAAAATGAAAAATAACTGTCTCTACTATTGAAAATCATTCTTAAGTAATGTTAGGAGGACTTTCTGTTTCGGACAGTGGAAGGTTTCTTTGGGTTTGGCTGGACTCTGGCTTTGTTTCAGCCGTCCTTTAAGGAGCATAGCTGTCTCTTACAAGTTTATGGAAGCTACGAGTTGTGAGGCCCACCAATTCTTATTACATTTAACTTACCATCTAACAATATACAGAATGCTTTAAAAAGTATTAATTAAGTTAATTAAATTCCAAAATCACTGGTTGTTATTACTTTTGCATCATCCTCCACCCACTGTATTATTTTTTCATATAATCAATGATGTCATCACGTGTTAGCATTAATGCCTTTCATCTGAACTCCCATTAATGCCAGCTTCAAAATCTCCTCCGGATTCAGTGGGATTTGACGTGCCTCAGTGTTGGTGGAAACAGTACCCCACAATGTATGCAGACTGATGCTCTAGAAGTCTTTCTCATATGATATTCTTGTGATGTGATTATTGCAAAGGTTGCACCAATCCTGCTGGGACTTCTAAATTAACTGTAAGGCACACTATAAAAAAAAATAATGCAGTGACTTTCATAAAATCACAATATTCCTTAGGCAAAACACTAAGTCACTCAAAGCAGAAAATATCTGATCTGCATCTAAACTTTAGCTGTGTTTCTGAGTTTCTGGTTAGAAAACATAATATATTAATGCCCTGCAACGTGCACTGTGCTCACTTTAAAATTTATATTAAGTAGATTGTTACATTATGGTAATGTACTAAATTACCTAAAGCAAAGTAATACAATGATTAACTGACCATAAACATTGGTTTATGGTCAGTTTATAAAGTATTGCAAAGATTAACATTATGCATTTTCATATCAGAAGAAAATTGCAGGATGAAATATCTCTGGATGGACTTGATGCTATTAAGAATAATAAAACAGTGGTATAACTCACAACAGTCTCAAGTTACAGCTTGCAACTAAACTTTGATTTAAATCATCTTCGAAAACAGCAGAGATAGTCATCGTTTTAAAAAATGCCCAAAGCTTTCCAAGCATAGAATAATGGTTTCCAGTATACGTTTTCTAATATATAATGTATTACCTTTTTTTTTTCTCCTTGTTATTCAGCATATCATGTCAGATTCTGACCGGGCATAGCTGCTCTGATATCAGGAGCATTTTACCACCTCAGCCAAGACAAATAGGGATCTCTTTTTATCAGACTGTAATATTTGTTCTAAAAAGCTAGAAACAAAGTTCAGTGCTTTTTGAGTTAAATTAATGTAATCATGCATAGCTAAAAGTGCTGTTCACCTGTTTTTTCAGGGTTTCATCTGGTCTGCCTGTGAGTTTAACCCTAGCAGCCCTGTGAGCTCTGGCAGACAGCACCCCAGGAGGCAGCCGAGCCCCCTGCAGCGAGGAAGGCTCAGCGCAGGCAGCTGCAGGAACCAGAGCACGGTCAGCGCGCCCGGAGGTGATTATCCCCCTGCTCAGACCTGGCGCAGGTTTGTCCACAGTCCGGTTTTGGGCTTACTGATGCGAAAGTGATATTTAGAAGCTGCAGAGTCCAGAGGAGAGAAGCCATGACTTGGAGGGGGCTGGAGTACCTGACCTGCACGTCAAAGCTGAGGAAACTGGATCTGAAGGCTGAGAGGGTATCTGTTTGCCTCGAGGGGAGTTACGGAAAATGCAAACAGATGCTTCACATGGGTGCACAGTGAAAGGAAAGAAGTCGCAGTCACAATTTACAGAAAGAAAATTACATAGGAATTAAGGAAAAAGAATTGTGCATGAAGGGAGCTGAGAAGCCCTGGAACAGGTTGTTCAAGAACTGTGGGAAACTGTCCTTGGAGATTTTTCAAAACTTGGTTGGACAGGTCCCTGGGTGACATGATCCAGTTTGAGATTAACCCTGATCCAAGCAGAAGGCTGGACCAGATGGCCTCCAAAATCTCCCTATAACCTAAATTTTAGATGATCCTATGATTCTCCTTCTGTGTTCCTTCAGCCTTAAAAAATGCCCTTGGCTACTACTGCATTAAGATGTTGATATTCTAAAGGTTAAAGCCAAAAGTAATATTCATTTTACTTCGGTATAATAAACCTTAACTTGTAAAGAACCTTTTGAAACTCAAAAAACTTAAATTAAGGTCTGCTTTCTTCCTTTTTGGAAACTTCAGGAATCTGATAAGCTCAAATGAACTCAGAAGACTTTTTGAGGTTTTTCTGTGCAATTGTGAGGTCTAGAAATATACTTAATTTTTAAATAAACAGTAAGGACTACTGGATCAGGAACTCTCAGAAAATAATCAGTTACCAGAATGCATGATTTGCTAGAACTAGTGAATGAAATTTCTTACATTCTTATATTCCTTATATCCATCTGTATCAATTCCCTGATGTAACCCACAGTTACATGCAGCAACATGATAGGGAGGATGTTAAAAAACTGAAAAGAAGGCAGGACTGCCTCTCATAATGATTCATTTAGGTGGCTGCAATATTTTCTGAAATTTTAGTCTAAAATTATTTAGGCAAATTTGCTTCTGAAAGTGCTTATTTTCCTCCATTACTATCTATACAAATACTTATACAGTTAAGCTTATACTGTTGCCTAAGGGCTACACTGCTAAAATTGGTTGCAAAGAACCAAAAGACAATTTAAATACCGGAAAATTTCTCATTGACTGAAATCTTGAGAGAGAACCAATGTTTTTGTTTACCCCACATAAATTATTAACATGGTAACTGAAAGACATATCGAAGATGCTGCACTTATTACTACAGTTGATTCCTAAACACCAAAATATTATACTATATTTATATACACATTTGAAAATGGCATATGTGTTATTTATTCATTATGAAATAACATATGAACAGCATCACCTGGTAACAGCTGTAAAAAAAAAAATTAAAAATCTGCTATATAGCCTTGTCTTGTTAAGAGTAGTCTTGTCTGGCAGCATTCCTCTGTCTTTCCACTCATACTGGCACTTTCAGGAAGGAATGCAAGATGTTTTCAGCCACAGGGACATTTCATTATTCTTACCCAAATTTTTCTGTCCAAAAATGGTTTGCCCCTGATGCAAATGATCATTCACCAATGCAAGCAATTGCATTCTCCAGCTCCTCTCAAGAAGTCACCACTTTCCAGAGCATTTCCATGAAACACTCTATCTTGATATGCAGTCATTAAAATATCTATAACAGGAATGTTTATGATCTAATTTGGCTCATTTCGTATTTCATACTGGATGACTAAATTATGTGGTAAATTTGTGCCTAAAATACTTAAGGCAAAGCTGCACACAGTGCAAGTATAGAAACAGGACAGCAGTAAATAAAGACCAGAATTCACAGAGAATATAAGGTAAGAACACTGATTTTAAGAGGTAAGAACAATGAAAGTAATTACAGACAGCTGTCATCAGCATAACAAACATCTGTGGGCACAAGCACCAAAAGGGTCAAGAAGTGCCATTAAAAATGGGGATTTAGAAAATTTTACCCCAATTTAAAGTTGTCACAAAAGAAATTAAGAAGGAATATGAGAAGAAAGGCTCTGTTTGAGGGAGAATAAAAAAGGAATCAAGAAGAGACTTCCATCTGTCAGTGCCTCTGTCCTAATACATGAGAATAGATCTTGCCAATGGTGGGTGCAAAGTATGAGCAGACGCAGGGGGAGTTACTGACTTTCAGGTGAGAAGTTATAAGATCTTATTACCATGCTGACTATTTCCCATTAGTTCAAGACTACATTTCTTTGTTCTCATCTAGGAAAAATTTATCCCACTTGCAACTGCCTCATCTATTGGCATGAGGAGGTGTCTGAAGGGCTGCACTCATCACATTTCCTTTCAGTTGAGTGGGACAGATTCCCACGGCACTCAAAAAGTTAGACACAGATACCACACTAACACCACAGAAAGAAATCCAGGAATAGCAAAATTTTCTGACTCTGGAAGGAATTCAAACTGAAATTATTCAAACAGTTGATAAGATGTATATCTGAGGCCCCTGAGTACAGTAGAGTTACTGTGAAGTTTTAAATTTCAGCCTCACAGATATTTCCTATGCATTAACTAAAAGACTTAAACATATCCAGAAAGTGATTTTTATTGCAAAAATTATTGTCATCACAAGTTTTTGAAAACTATTGCCTTTTAAATTGTTTATTAAAAGGGAAAAAATGGAACCAAGGTTTTTACCCAAAGAAAATAATGGTTTATGAATGTCTTACCTACAGTGTCTCTTCTTGTTATGCTGCCATGAACATGGACTTGCAATTTCCCTCTGCAGTTTTAACACAGTTTATCATTTATTAGTTTAGTTTAGCTTAGAAAATAGATTTGTGTGGTTACAGCCTGCACCATTTAATATTGGAGAGCCTTTACAAAACTGAAAAAAAAAGTGTTCTAAGCTTTCTTTCTGGCTTAGACTTCAGTGGTGTCATGTCACTGGCTCTGAAAATTGTCTGGCACCAGAATGACGATGAATGCACAGAAGTTCATTCTCTAGGGTACACCAGAGGATCTTATGAGTTAGCCCCCGCAAGTCTTACTATTTTTAATACTAAAAGTGTGTGCTTTGTTGACAGGTCATTACTTCTGCCAGAGCTGCTGCACTGAAATCTAATTTGTTGCAGTAGGGAATATTGTCACAACAAAAGTGGGATAATAGGTAAATACTTTGTGCTTTGTTCAGTGGCATTTCATGTGGTCTTGTAAGGTCTGAGTTTCATGTGTTTTATCAGCGATTAAGAAAAAAACTCTTCTTTGGCTAATGCTTACTTTTCAGGAGTAATTTAAAACCAGATATTTTACAGCCACTTTTTTGGCAGTATGAAGGACAGATACAAAGATGGCAGAGCCAAACTCTTCTGTCAGAATGAACAAAGAGAAATGATCACCATCTCATTGATTTGACTGTTGCTGTGCCATTTAAACTATTGGCACAAGAACACTGTCTCTAACAACCTGTTGTTCAAAGGAGCAGATTATGACCTATATGTAGAATAATATTGCCTTATTCCCTCTGAATGAACTAAATTCTTCTTCAGTTGAAAGGGGATCTCAGTAATGATGTTTTAATCACTGAAATGAGGAAAGAACAATACCGAGTGCCTAAACTTACTTACAATTTTTACAGGTATTGCCTGTGTTTTAGATAAGCACATGCTATTTTATATTTATGTGCTTCATTAGGCAAAATTTCAATGGTAGAATATGGAAAAATCATCCATGGTATAAGCAGATGAAACTAGACTGAAGACACTGGAGAGCCTGCATGAGTTTTGCCAGGAAAGTTTTCATGACATAACATTTACATTTGCAGATAAATTTTCTGTGGAAATGCAGTTTCCTGGAGGCTTCCTAGCAGCACCAGGTCAATGACTAATTTTAAATTTATTTATATTTTTTTTCAAGATCAGTTCACCTGGGGTTTTGCCTAGCCAAACTTTAGTCTCCTCTCCTTTCCTGAAAAAAGGACTGTGACCAGGGTTGAGATCTATACTACTGTAATAAAATTTAATTACTTTTAAAGACAGAGGGAGACCACAGGCAGATACGCAGAGACAAGGTGACTGCATATCTCATCTTTCCTTAGCACCATATCCTAGGAAATTGATTTGACCCCATATCAACATGGTTAAAAAATAAACTTCTTTCTTGATCTCCAAGAGCAATTTCTGTACTGAGTCTAGATATCTAAATATGCAGACTCTCTTATTTATCTCAAGTGGAGGCAGGGCATATAATAAGTGTTTGAGAAAGTCAGCTGAGTCTAATAAAGTTGTTTTATATGGCTGGCATTAAAAAAACGTGCTAAAGTTGTTCTGTCTCCACACAGTCAATGCAAAAGAGGAGTAGTGACGCACGGGAGTGGCCATGACTTTTACTACATTCTCTCACAGTCTCTTCTCTACACATACATAGCTCCTTGGTCATTTTGTTCTCTCTCTGCATTCAAAATCCCTCATTGCTGAATTCTCTGGAGCTCAGTGTTGTCAAGGTCTGGCATTGTTGCCTGTTCGTCAGGGTAGTTTGGGATTCCATGACTTTCATACCTTTCTAATAAATATCCATGACCTGCAACATTCTGGAGTCCGACTTGAGAGCCAGTGGACTGGGTGCATGGAGTGAGCCTAATTGCACAAAGTGGAACAAATATAATTAAGTGCTGTAAAGCTGAGCTAGGCACTGTTTGGGAGGTTAATAGAGAGGAGGAGTTCAGCCTGACAAAGGAGCTCACTAGCCTGGCTGTCCGGAGCTGAAGGACTGTGCATGGTTGCACACAGTGGGACAAATTTCATTACAAGCCTCACAGTCAACATTTTTAAAAGCTTAGTGGAATGGGTCAAGTTCACAAGAATAATTTGGTTACTACAAAAACGTATCCATGACAATTGACACTTTTTATGCAATCATAGTATTTCTGTCCTTTAAAGTCCCAGCCGTGCTATGACATTATTGTCCAAGTTCACTCAAGTGCTTACTGCGTTTGACCAAAGCATCCAATTAGATAGACTAATGACTGACTATTCCTACAGTTTCAACATTCAAAAATTGCTTTCTTGGGCCACCAGAAATAGTAGAGGGAGAAAAAATCCTTCATTTTTAATGTACTGAAGGAATTTGTAGTGGATTTGAAAGGCAAATCTGCAATCAAACATTCCCCATTGTTTTTGAGATTAAAATAGTGGAAGATGAAATGCAAATGTGATATAAATGTGTGTGAGTGCATGTATGCATGTATACACATGTATGTCTATATCTCTCTACATAAATCCGTGCTTCTTAATTATTATCTTTTTCTATTGATTTCTACTGTGACATGAAAGGTTAGGCCAAGTGATGTTAAACTCTTTTGATTCAGATTCCAACATTTCCTTTTCTTCTCTTAATAAACATTCTTTTGACATGTAACTGCAATTGCCCTGTGAGTTTCCTCTTTCAGTGATCGCATAATCAAGAGTATACCCTGGTTTATGGAACATGAAGGATCTCAGAATAGATTATCTTGCAAATCACAGTGGGTTCAGCACTACTGGTAATTATTTGAAAAAAATAATAATAAACAAAAGAGATATAACGCAAAGCCCCAAGTATTGTAGTAATGCAGGCTATTTCTTTTTTCTCTTTTTTTGGTTTAAAAACCTTCTTCCAAGCTTTTCTCTGATATAGATTACATAGAAAGCATACTGACCTGGTAGTATTAAAGGATGACAGGCAGGGAATATTTTCTCTGAGTATGCCATATTAAACAGAAGGAGTATATGACTCTGAAATTATTTATATAATAATTTCTTATAACACTTCACTTTTCTTAAGGATGCTAATATGCACTTTTTCACAACTTTTCAATAAAATAAAATAAAAGAATAAGAAACATTGTATCTCTGCAAAAACATGTATGCACAAACTTGGTGAAAAGCAGTTCCAAAGAGTAGGATTTTTAAATTTGCTTAAATTACCTAGTGTGTAATACACTAATACTTCTGGGAGGCATGGAAATTTAATTATCCCCTTCTACAGAATAAGAGCTGAGGTACTAACCTCAGGTTGGCAAGTGGTTACTGTCATGACTAATCATATTAAAATCAATGACAGTAGTTGTGCATGAAACTGCTCACCAAGCTGAATAAAAGATTTCACATTCTGACTTCAAGAGACAAAGTGGTTTGCCCAAGGTCTATAGTCTGGGACTCAAAAACCACTTAAGCTTGTCCTTAATTTGTAGCACTAATTTAAGTGTTTTTCTGCAGCAGAAATAAATAGGGAATTATCGATAGAATTTAAATCTAGATCTCTCAAGTGTTAGGTCATTTCCTTAATCATAAGACCACCTTGACTCTATGTGATAAATGTTAACAGGAATTGAGTATGTCTTATGTCTCCATATTTGCTGACTTTTGTTTTGTTTTATAAATCTGACTGCAAAGGGATAAATCCTAAATACATCTTTTTTTTTTTTTTTTTTTT
>VXBU01015030.1:106506-221771 GCA_013400315.1 Bombycilla garrulus
AATTAAAAATTAAATATCCTATGAAATATCAAAATTCACTTATTTATTGTAACTCTCTCTTTTCTGCCCCTTCCCGGCTACTTTGCAAGGCAATTTCACTTTTTTTTCTTTTTTTTTTTTTTTTATATATTTCTACTCCCTTAAAGCAATACAATTTTCTTCTTCATGTTAACAGGACAGGAAGAGGCCTAAGGTGGGTGGGAGTACTTTTCTCTAGTCCATGGAGTAACTTTCCCAGAATGACTGAACTCAGTGCCTAGGGAAATAAATGTTTAGTGGCCCAAGCATGAGATTCCAAGTGTACCTAAGCCTGTTCTGTCATGTTATTCTATGTACAGCCATTTTGCATGCTATAGGATTAGAAGACCTTGCTGATATACAGGAGAGCACAAAGGCTCCAGAAGAAAACTTATTTATTTAGATATCAACATGCTTCCAGAGCTGGCTCCCAGTGGCCCTCTGGTCATAAACCAGAATCCTTAGGCTTTCTAGTCATCAAATGAAGATCTTTTTTTTACACCCTCAACCCCACTTTTTCTTGCAAGTAACTGGGACAGGTTACGGAACCAGAGGCTATCACACGTTTGTGCACACAGCCAGCTCCATGTCTTCCAATGGATGGATGGAGGCACACGCCACCCAGCCAAGTGACAGCAGGGGACTGAATGAACAGCTTGCAAAGACTTCCAGATATCAAATATCTTCCATTCCCTTCCTCCTGCCCATGGAATAGAGACTATTCCGGGTATGGAATGAAACAAAGATAGGATAAGAAAGGCCCTAGGAGAATCCACGTGCCCCAGAAAGTGACAAAACTCAAGCAAGCTAATAGAATATCCATAGGAAGTTCCACTTTCAGACTAAGGTTAGACTCACCTCAGCTGGAGCCAAACCCATCCTTTTAAACTGTCTTCCAACTCCTAACCCAAATCTCAGGGTCTTTCCCCAGGTAACAAAAATCTACTCATATTAACAATTATCATGGTACTGTACTTATCTGTACTTATCTGCTGCCGTATGGAAATCATTCCATTGCTAACCCTTTGAAAGCAAGGTGAGAACCTGAAATCTCACTAAGAAAAGGATTCAAAGGAAAAAAAGTCATCAGTTCATGGTAGAATTCTGCCTAAGAAGGAGATTTGGGCTCCAGAAAGAGGAGCTTTATACAAGACCTCTCAGGTATGGAAGACAGAAAAAACCAAACCACAAATAAATTAACAAAAAACCCCAAACAAACCACCCAAAAAACTAAACCACTGCCACCAACAACATAACCCACCAAAACAAACAAACAAAAAAGAGATTTTGAAATTCCTGTTCAGGTCCATGTGGTGTAATTGCACAGTATCACAGAAAAAGCTTGGGATGGACTGTGTTTTTCAGCCTGGGGGTTGTTTCATAACTTTCCAGTTTCTTAAAAATATTTTAAAATATTAAATCAAAAGGATTTCCCCCTAGACCTGTATCATTTGGAGGAATAATCTGCGGCAGACTGTGACTTCTGACCTGAATCCAGCAGAAAATCAGCAAGTCCATAAAGATGAACATCCAGTCTGAAAACAAGATCAAAGTTAGGGCTGGAGAGTTGGTTTCTTAATTAAAGCAATTTGGGTATAAGTAACAAAGGCAGAAGTCACATTTCTGCAAAAGCAATTTGGCAGAAGGGCTAGGCCTCCTCTTTATAGTGCTTCAGATGAAAAAGGAAGATGCTATTAGTTGCTTTCTTTGTTAAGTGTTTGAATTGAAACCTTGGTGCCACTCGTTTACTATTTGCCAGTAGCGCTGAGTGAGTAATTCTCTACCTGTAATTTCTTTGACTAAATTAGCCTCTTTTTCTTCTTATGGAATATCCATCAGCAGATCATGATTTTCTCATTTAAACATACTCAACAAATATGTCTGAATTTTACCCTGCAAACAGACTGCAAATATTTGAAATTCAAGCTGCATCATTTATTTAGGATTGGTAAATCAGGTCATACTGTTTGTTCTCTCTGGCCGAAGTAGTGTGAGGAGCACTACTTCCTGTGCACACAGTTGTGTGATCTTCCTCAAAATCAGATTTTTATAAATGCTCATGGGAAATGAAATTTGCATTATTGCTTTTTATGTGCCTTTCTGCTAAAAGTAAAATCTCAGTTGATTGCTTCACCAAGAAGCAAATTTGAATGGACTCTGTGTGACTATGGGTAAAGAGAATTCATTTAAGAACTTTAATGATTACTTGTGGACATTTTTTTGTATTATTCATGCCATGTTTGTTTATTTACAAAAAATGAATTAGATAAAAAAGGCCTTCAGTCCTTAAAACATCCTTACAAAAGACAGAAAATAACCAAAATAACAGAAAGAAAAAAAAATATTTCCAGTATTCAAAGGGGGGAATGCTGAATCATACAGCAAATTTGGCAAAAGCAGAAAAACAGGAAAATCCGATCACTCCATTTTGCACCATCAATCAAAAAACACAATTTGACAAGCCAGGAATAAGCTCCAATCTACAGTTTTTGTTTTCTTTCCACAGAGCAACAGGATTCTGGTTAAGGGGGTTCCTTGTGGACCATAATTGCTATGCTGTTTGCAAATGTTAGTATAATTTGGAAATGTAAAATTATTGTCATGTGATGGTTCCATGCATTCAGCTAGTCCACTGTTAAATGGAGAACAAGCAAAAAGAATAAAAGAATATTCCAAGATGTGGTCATTTATTTTCGCAGGGGTTTAGTTATTACAAATACAAGCATGCATTTTCTAAGTATTTTGATAATTTAGAGAAAGATTTTCTGTGAGAGAACTGGGGAGGAAAGGAGTGATTTTACACAGATAGTGAATGGCATCATGGAAAATCTCTTAAATAAGCAAAATAAGCATGAACACACACAGGGCAGCTGTCCTAGTTCCCAGCTTCTCAGATGTCTCTTTCCTACAGGCCTTCTCTCCCCCGTTACTCCTCCTGAGCAAGGTCAGCTCCTTGCTTTACCTTTAAAGCAGCCATTGCTTAGCCATCTGACAAGGCAGCCTAACCAAGATTTCAAATAAGCAAAGGCAAACTCGACCACTCTCCCCTATAGCCACAAGGGCAAACAGACTCTCCAGTAACTGTGCCAGGCACATAAAATCCTTATAGAAGACGTGCTTTGCAAAATTATAGTCATCAAGAACATTCCATTTGCCCTACCAAAATGCTGACCTGATGTGGAATCCCACAATACTATGCACTAAGGGTATGCATTTTAGCATTCTTCACACTGAATTCCACAAAATTAAAAAAAAATACTCAAGTAGAAAATAGCAGTTCTTAATTAGTTCTTAGGCACAAAATCTGTCGTATCCCTCAGACAGGAGCAATCTTTGACTTGATGTCATTTAGACTTTGTGCAGCTTAAACCACTCATCCAGCACAGACCAATTCATGGCCTTTGTCTTTCAGTATTTTTATTAAAAAGTTGTTATTTAGCTGTTGACACATATTATATTTCAATACTGTCCCATTCTGAAGAACCAAAACTGTTCCAACTCCAGAAGCACCAACACAAATATTGAACAAACCTCACCCCTATTCAACACCAAAGCAATTATCTAAGTGTAAGTACTTTAATGAGCACTCTCCCAATGAGAACTACCTCAAACAGGGGTTCAGAAGAACATATAGGCTAACAACAATAATAATAAAAATAAAAACCATAATATTTTTGCCAGTTATCTAAATAGCACAGCTTTGTTCCTAAAAGAAAATCAATAAATCAATAAATCCATGAAATGAAATGTCAGGTTTCTCTGTGCCTATCATATTAAAACAATTATCCACAGAAAGTCACAATGGAAACATACATATATATATATGTATATATAAATGCATCCATATCTATATGTATCTATCTATCTATCTATTTACATATATATCTGTCTCAGCATTTCTGGCTTTCACATGTTTTTGCATAATGATAGGGCTAATATAACGTAACAAATCCTAAACTGTTTTCACAAGGAGTGGAAAAAAGATGTGTAAAAGTATGCTCTGTATTGCTTCCTTCTGTTCACAATGTATCTAAATACAACAAATGGTGTTCTTGCTCTTTCTGTCTGTTTCTCAATCTGTTTGGAAAGTAGCCATCATTCTGCAGCCAACCATAATATTTGACACTTCCTGACATCATGAAAGCCACCATCTGTCTATCATTGAAGCCCTGTACTTTTTAAAGACTGCTTGGCTTGATCTTTAATGAAGATTCACTGTGAATGCACAGATCAGTTTAGATAGAAAACTGGGGAAGTCTGACAAAAAGACTGCAAAATCATGTTTTAGTTAGATTCAGACACAAAACAAAAGGAATAACAAGACCTTCTTTCAGATACCAAAGAAAAAGTTCGGTTCATTTTCAGTGAGTCCCAGATCCAAACTCATCATAGAAAGTTTGGAGCATAAAACTGAATTAAGACAAAAATTCAAGATTATCCAAAAAGCAGTTTTCCTTCCTTCACCTAACTACTGTTTTGAAAGATAAATATAAACACACTTCCAGCACTTGTGAGAGGCATAAAATATAGAGTATGCTATTCATTGGGAATCATCATGCAATTTTATATTTAGGTATTATTACTATTTTCTAACATCCAAAAAGCAGGCTTGCTATGGTTTTGGCTTGATCCATAAGTTTTAAAAGCTCTCAAATACCAAAAAGATAGAAATCTCTGCTTTGTAAATATGTACAAGAAGGAAAGCATACGCTTTTTTTTTTTTCCCCAGGACATATCTTAACGGGGAAATTTATTCCCTGTGATATTTTAAGGCATGTGTTTCTACCATAATTTTCTGCACAAAACAGTGACTCAAGGTGTAACGCCTCTACTTGCTTTACTTAGAAGAGATCTGGATGCAAACCTTTAGAAATCTGACCTGGAAAACCATGACCCTTGAATAATACCCTATGCTCTGTTTCCCTCATCTAAAAGTTAATTCAAGTGTCTCCACATGGCTACAGAGGCAGAATGCTCCATATAGCCTTCAAATCTTCTGTTTGAAGATACTGATCTACAGCTCCAACACAAACCAATTCAAGGATGGAGGGCCAAGACCCTTGTCCTCTTTGGCTACTGACTCCCCTCTCCTCCTCCTCCAGCAGTCTGCCCTCCCCTTTACTGATGCTGAGAATGGAGATGAAGCATTTCCTGTGCTTTTCTCAGCACAGCACCAGTAAATGTGTCTGGTCCTTCAACAAACCATTCAGGTCAGGAGAGAGCACTGTGTACAAGCTGTGCGGGGCTAAGTGCTCTGCAATCACAACCAGCCTCACAGGGGGACAGTGAGGAAGCAGCATTCAACAGGACAGAAAGCTGCTTCAGGTCTCAGAAAGAGCATCTAGAAAAGAGCTGCAGTGCACTTCTCACCACTACTACCTCGCTGCTAAGGCTGAAATTAATGGGCATGAGGGCATGAAAGGACCTTTCTTCTTGACAATAGATGGCAATTACAATAATTATTGTTTTCACTTTGGTAATTATCTCAGAGCTAGGCGTAATAATTCCCAAAGCAAAAATTGAAATGTGGTCCTGAATTTTGCAGTAAGAACTAATGAAGAGCAACATGGTCCCACTATCTGTCCAAATCCCATTTTTAGCCCCATGCCTATTCATTTGTGCACCCTCCCATCCAATGCCACAGTGCCTGGAGGTTGTCCCCCCATCCCCTGTCAACACTGTTCTTCCTATATTTCCTGCCCTCTCATACCATCCCAAGGCACAGCTGCAGGAGTTGGTCTGCACATGCAGTAGGTTTGCATGGCAATGTTTTGGCAGAGGAGAGGCTACAGGGAGTGGCTGGAAGAAGCTTCCCTCGTGTCCAGCTGAGCCAGCCAGTCTGAAGACAGAGCTACTGTTGCCAAAGGCTGAGCCCATCACCAATGGTGCTCGTGCCTCTGAGATAATGTATTCAAGAAGCAGGGGAATAAAAGCTTTTCTGTTGCTTGTTTGGAATATACGGCCAGCAGGATGCTCTCTTTCACCCTCTCTCCCTCCTTCTCTTCTTTCCCCATCACCATGACACCTGAACATCTCAGAGTCTTTCATTAATTTACTCAAACAATACTCCTGTGAGGCTGGAAAGTGCTGTTGCCCTGTCTCATACTACTATACTGATGGCAGGAAGGCAAAGAATGTGCCCAGCACTGTTAATTCTCAGTAGCAGAGCAGGAATCTGAGAACAGCTTTCCCAAGTCCTAAGCTAATTTCCTCATCACTGGTTCCCACTGAGTTTTCGTGTTCTCATTTCTCTTTATTGTTTTACCAACATCTTCAGGTTTACTGCTTTAAAACTGTATGTGATGATTTTAATAATCAGGTTTTTTCCATAGATATTTTTGTCCTTTCACAGCTTTTTCTGACACATATTTTTTTGGTTTATAAAAAAGGTATCTTCTAAAAATATTCTCTTACATTCCAAACAAATATAGAGCAGTGGAAGTTGATTTGGTTGATTGGAAGATTTCACTAAAAGAAAAAGTTGAGTTGGTTTAGAGCACAATAGGCAGAAGAGTGATGATTTGTTGTAAACTAAATATTTTGCAAAATATAGGTACAACGTCACAGTGTGGAGAAGGGATGGCTTTATTTTACCCAGAATGATAAAGACACAATCATAGTACCGTGACATTCAGTGTCATGGAATTAGCTTCTTCAAGCCCAAAAAGGCATTCAAAGAATGCCTCAGGCATTTTTTTTTAATTTACTCCTGAGAACAGGGCTAGCTACACAAACAGCAATACTAACTTCATCTAAACCCCATACACAGAAAACTTTCTCCTTAAGTGTTGTAAACTGTAGAGCAGACACAAAACTCAATCTGGATTTTTACTTTTCCTTTGTGAAACACATTGAGTTGCTCAATAAATGAGGTGAAACAATGTTTATCTATCACTGAAGTGCAAGAAAGAAAAGTAGCAGCCATTTGAATGGTGTCTTCAGAGTAGAAAAAGGGGAGTGAAGAATAACCCTCTCTAGCTGACATTGCAAAGTGGTAACAAAACAGATTTTGTCCTTGGTACCTCTTTTTCTGTCTTTGAGAATGTCACTGGATTCCAAATCATCAGCACTGATCCAAGGCTCTGTTTTGGATACTCATGTCAATGACACCAACATCAAAATGATCCATAGCTTGTCTCTTCAGTGGGTAAGAGAGAAGGGTGCCAGCTATTCCAAAAAGCAGTGTCAGACACTTCCAAAGATACCTTCAAGTGCTGGGAAAACAGACAAAAACAGAAAGGCGAAAAGGATCTAGAAACAACAAAGGTAAATGTGACTGTATAAGAAAACAAATAAGTGATCCAGCCACGTATACCTTCATCCTCTGCACATGCCTCATTTCTATCACTCATCAAAACAACATTTAGCTGGTTCTAAGTTTTCACGTACAAACCAGAAGTGAGATGAGATTGTATACACTACTTCCATTTACCATGGATTTAAGACGAGTGCCTTTAAATATGGGTGTTAAAGGTTTTAGGAGACTAAGCTGCCTGAAAAAATGATGCATATTGGTTAAATAAAGAATGAATTATTTGGAGCAGCTGTTCTGGTTAGAACAACATTTTTCAATATTTATCACAAACCTCTTATTTTGTTTTGTGTGCCCAAAACAGAGGCAGTCTAATCAGTATAAATTCAAGATTGCTTTGTGCCAAAATTTTAGGACTAAAAAAGTGTGTCAAAGACAGGAACATCGAGGAAGACAACAATACATATTTTTATTATGGCCTTGATCACCAATTTTTTTCAAGTTATTCTCCTATGGACTCTTACCCTAGGGGGGAAAGAAAAAAACTAAAAACAAAAAAAAAGGCAAGGCAAACAACTCCTGCTGCAAATAAGGATTTCAAGGTTGATGTATTCAACCTTTGAATCCTGATGCAGTGAAAAATTATCGTCAGTTAATAACGGATGTCATTCTTTCATTTTAAAGGCATTTTAAAGAAAATTCAGAATACGCCTCTACTGAAACCATGTTGCATGCTAGTAGTGAGAGTGAGCCTTCTTGTATAAGGTTCTATATCCTGTCTGCTTCCAGATGCGGCACAAGACTTTTCTGCTGGCTTATTTTTCAGATTGAATGAATAATTATAGAGAGGGATTGAACAGAAAGTCAGGAGATCTAATTTAAATCCTACAGCTGCCATATACTTCTGCATGACCATGTGCTGAATGCTGAAAATCTCCTTCCATTCTCTCAGACAGGGATGCTGATATTTCTTTTTGTCTCTTTCTTTGAGAATCATGTTTCCTTAGAGTATAAAACCCTCACAGCAAACACTCCCTCTCCTGTATCAAACAAGTATCCTACATATCCTTGGTAGGATATGTTATACACGGTTGTAAGATAAGCAATCATGCTCCAGTTCCTAACTCAACATTCATAAACTGGGAAATTGCAGCTAACTCCTGAGAACATTAATTTGAATAGATTATGAGAAAGGTTAAAATGATAACAGTGACTTTGGCTAGTCCTTTTAGGCATCCAAGTGTTGCCTTCAATGTCTGTCACTACATCTCTTATTAGGTGCTGAAAAGATCTGTAAAATGAAAGTGTACATCTAGCACCATCTTCATTTATACTTCAAGTCTCAGCTCTAGAACACTTTCCTGCACTGTGGGGGTAAGGAGAGTAAAGAGAAAGGAAAGGAGGAGGACTTATTGAAAGTTAAATTAGTTCTTGCTAATGTCTGAGTAGTTTCTGGGGTTCATCCGGTCCTGAACAACTACTCTTCAGTTCAGTCCTGCCATTCTACTTCACTGTGGTCAGACGATGAATCAATTCTTATGCTCTTTTTGTCCATCGTCTGTTTTTCTTCCTTTTTCTGTGTAATTAAACATGTGAAAGACTCCTCTATTAGCTCCCTAGAATGGACTTAAAAGATAATTGACCTGATCCACAAAATGGCAAGGAAATTTTATATATAACACATCTATCTTCACTTTGCCGGAACATTCAGCAGGATCTGGAGATGCTGCCAGCCTGGTGCTTCAAAGGATCAGGCCCATAAAATGCTCAGTATTTATGCAACAGAAGCTATATTCTGAGCTAGCTAATCTGCTGTATTCCCCATGGAGGCATCCCAGCATCAGCTACGTTTGCTATCTCTATTCCTGTTTAAAGGTGTCAGCCTAAATTCACGCAGCTGTCAGCTACCTAGCGGGCTTGGCTCTTTTCTAGTAGTTAATTGTGCAGACACCATTGATTGGGAGTGTAGGCCAGTTGCACGGGTTCTGATTTGCAGGAAAACAAAGAGCAAGAAAGAGAGGAAAATAAACCCTTTAATTATATATAAGCCAGACAGAACAAATATAACTTCGAAGTTATTTGTAAAATTAGCTGAGCATACACGGTTAATGTGCAGATTATTTCCCATATTTTGATTGTGCCATGGCCAAGATATGCTGCAGAAACAGAAATGAGATGCAAGCAGTTTCTTTTCAATCTTGTTTCTGATTTCAGTTATTTTATTTTATAATGTTCTGAGGAGACAATGATCTATCAGAGAAAACAAAATTCAGTTTGCTGTCCAGAAGGGAATATTGGTATTACCTTTGTAAAACACAAGACACTTCATGCTGTTAACTCCATGTCAATAATGTCTTAATGTCTGATCATGGCAACCATTCCATAAACATCTAATAATTTTCAAAGTCAGAAAATGGAAATAATAGAACACTGAGTGAAAAGAAATCTAGGCTTGTTTTGGAAATTTACTATACAGATTTAAGCTCCCAGCAAAATACAAAATGCTTTCATAATTTTTCCCTGCTAGTGTAGATATATGAGACATATTTTCCTTTTCTACACCATGAGTAAAGACTTTTATATGGAAATAAGGGATCCTTCAGCATCTTTACTGAAGTTGTAACCAGTATGGCTCAACACAGTAGCCCTTTTGGGCTCTGTTTTCATGTCCTGGCATAGGTTTGAATGAAGGTTTAAGGTACTGAAGTTTTAAGGATGTTGTTCTGTTAATATGCAAACCTTTCAGCATTTATTCTAAAAGCTGTACCATAGAAAAAAGCTTTTTTTTCTTTTTTTTCTTGCATTGCCTACTGTAAAATAAATATGTACAGACATGTATGTGTCTATGTGCAAACTAAATATTAACTTAAAATGCTCAGCCATGAAGAATCACAACATATCTTGCTTTCATAATGAAAAGTATAACATGCACATTTGACAAAAATTCATTGCAAAGCAGTGCATACCCCTTCAAATTCACTGACTCTCTGTGGGATGTCACTCTTCTCTCAGCAGTGACTGACTGAGTGGTCAAATACACCTGACATGCTTTGGGGACTTAAATCCAATAAAAATGGATAAGGCAATGATCTGGATGGTGACTTGAAGAACGGTGGATTTGTTAAAGAGATCAAGCTCAGCAACAAGATTCATCTAACTCTTCCTCCCCTCCCCACTTTTACATGTGCTAACTTCCCTAATTTTTCTTCTCCAGCGACTCTTAACATGTTCTGTTCTGATACCTCCAGCAGGGCCTTAACCTGTATAATTTTCCACTATCATCACCCACATGTTTTGTGCAGAAAGGTATTTTGATACAGGTTTAGCAGTCTCCAGACGTCAGTATCAAAACATGGTGTTTGCCTCTAGAAAGATTTAGAGGACTTCCAATGTCCAAAAATTTTACTTAACTAAATATTCCTATTCTTAAAAGCTGACTAAGCCAAAAAGAAAGGTGAAACAAGCTTAAAGGATCTGAGAATCCTATTCCTCCCCCATCCCTGTTCTTTTTAATTTCCCCTGGAGCGGAATATGACATTTGTTTTGGTACACACAGAATCTTTTTGAAAATCTGACTGATTGCATATTGAGCTTTGTGTGCAACCACTTTGATTTGAAAGAAACTGCATTTTCCAAAATAAAGCAAGGAGCTCTGAGAAGGGAGAGACACAGCTGTATGAGGCTTCATGTCCCAGCAGTGGGTGTGTCAGGTCCCCCCCACTCCTCCAGATGCTTGTTGCTTAGCTTCTGTGCTTTCAGCACAACTTCAGGGGAGTTTCAGTCTTATGGCTTCTGACTCTGCCTAGCAACACTTTTAAGATTTTTTTTTCTGTCTGGAATTTTGTCTGTGAATCATTTAAAAGACCATATTTCTGGTGATACACACTATCAGGCAGAATTAGCAAAATTTTGCCTGACGCAGGCAAACAATATTTGAGCTAGTTTGCGGCATCAGGACGAACACCCACAAAGAAAGTGCCACTTTTTGTATTGTCTAAACTCTCCTTAGGCAATTGGCACCTAGGCCTCTTGAGAATGGCGTCCCACCTTTGTGGTGGGCACAGTGCCACCCTAGCAGATGGTCATGAGTGTTGGCATGCTGAGAATCAGTATGTGCATCACGTTTGAGTACAATAGGTCAGCCTCCCATCCAAGTATGTGGGAATGAGAGTGTCTGTGCTGAGCTTCTGTGCCAATGGGTAAAGGAATATACCATCATTAAGCCAGCTGAAGGAGAAGATTCATTTTTTCAAAATTAAGTCATGTTCTCTGTAGCTATTTGGGATCAGCACTTCTGCTGCTGTTCTCTGGTTGCTGGGTCACTAAGAGAAGGCAGAATGCATGTATCATACATGCACACAGATAGTCCAGCCAGGGAGACACCATCTTGTTTCAACAAAGATGTATTTTTGCCCTATTATGTACCCCTGCTGAATAGCTCATCTAGGTACAAAAGCCAGATCCACAGAATTTACCATATAATTTGAGCTCAATAGATCCCTAAGAGCACTAGACTATTTGGCATGAAATTTACAATAGAGCCCTTGAAGGGCCTTTCCCATTCTGGAACCAATGGAGCCTAATTTTGCTTCAGTAATGGAAAAAAAAGCACCTTGCTGACACAACAGAATGGACTTGTTCAAGCTCCTTTTTTCAATCACATTTAGAAAGTTATGGTAACAGTAGGCATGCTTTCTTCACTATCTCCTACCAAAACTGTGAAAATTCTTCACAAGTAGTATGGAGTCTCAGGGCATTTAGACTGAATTGTCTCATCACAAGCTCTTTTAGTGTAAAATGTGGTAGGAGATAAGAGTGCCATTGTCTGTCAATGGCTTCTCTAGCACAGGACATATACTAAGCGCAAGCCAGGAGCATTTGCTTCTCCAGAGAGACGATGACCACTCAGACTTATTGATGTTCTTTGGCCCTATGCACTTGGAACTACATCACAAGATGCATAGCAATTCATCACATTTCTTCCTTATGTCATTGAATATTCTGTTTGTGCTTCCAAATGTCACTCTTATTGGAAATGTAGATAGTTTAGTCCACACTAAATATATATGCCTGTTGTCATCAATTTTAAGTAGACATATTGAGGACATTTTTTTTTCCTGGAGAGTGAACAAAACCACCTATTTTTTTACCTAAGGTATAATCATTGTATGATATTTTAAAATTAACTTTATCATGCCATCAGGAAGCATAATTATGATATTTTTTTCACTACTGTATTAGTTCTTGAGAAAAAGATAGACTGACTATAGTGAATCAGTGAGCAACTGATGTGGAAGAGCCAGAGTTAAATTTCAGACTTTACCTCACTTGAAATTATTTGGAATTATTAAAAGTAATCATTAACATCATCAGCTGAAATCAAATAAAGGACTCGAGTCCACTTCCAATATCTGAACTCCTTGAATCTGTTCCCTGGAGGAAGCTCTCTTAATGAAAATTATCAAAATATTTTAGATTGGGAAGAAGTATATTCTTGATTACAGCCAACAATAATCAGGTTTTACAACAGAACACCAATTACATCTTACATAGGTAAATCAGTCCTTCTCCTTGTATCATCAAAAAACTACCAAGCTTTCATGGCACCATTCTCAAAGCTACCCATGAGGGTTGAGTAGATTACCTAAGTTGTTCTCATTTTAATTTTGAAAATTTCCCCTATATCCTCACGTTACTAATAATAGCTAGACAGGGCTCAGAATCACAGAATTATCAACATTTGGAAGAGATCTTAAAGGTCATCTAGTCTAACCTTCAACCCAGCACTGCTATAATCACCCCTAAACAGTATCTCTAAGTGCCCCATCCAGACACTTCTTGATGACTTCCAGACATAGTGACTCCAGCACCTCCCTGGGCAACTTATTCCAATGTCTAACCATTGTCTTCTTGCAGAGAATATTTTTTCTAAAATCTAGTCTGTATTTCTCCTGGGGCAATATCTCCTCTCATCCTTTCCCGTGAGACACGATAGAAGAGACCAATCCCCACCTGGCTACAACCTCCTTTCACAGAGTTGTAGAGAACAACAGGGTCACCCCTGAGCCTCATTTTCTCCAGACTAAATAACCCCAGCTCCCTCAGTCCCTCCTCACACAAGAGGTTTTCTAGACCCTTCACCAGCTCCTCTGCCATTCTCTGGACACACTGCATCCCCTCACTGTCCTTTCTGAAGTGAGACACCCGAAATGGATCACAGAACTTGAGATGCAGCCTAACCTGTGCCAAGTGCAGAGGCACAATCACTTCCCTGGTCCTGCTGGCCACACTATTCTTGATACAGGCCAAGATGCCACCCGGCCACACTGTGTCCAGCTGGATATCTACGTCTGCTGCTCATCCTACTGTGTCTGCTTAGAGCAAAGGAACACGGTTCCTGCATGGCCTCCCGTATTTCTCATAAGAAGGAAAAGAAGAAAGCATAGAACTAATCACCATTAACACCTACATTTATTCATCTTTATGGTCTAACAACTTGATTATTAAAAGCTGCACAGGGGTTCACAGGGAAGGAGAAGAAGTTTCTGATTACATTATGCCTGCATTCAATGACAAGGAACTAATTATATTAAAAAACCCAAGAAACTATTATATAAAGAAATAATTAACATTCCAACTACAACTTTTGTTTATAAGAATATTGCATATCTAAATGTACATATAATGTATAACCATATATAGTGATAAAATTTGATACAATAAAATAGTAATATATTGCATACCATCACATAATAATTAGAATGCTAACCTATGCTAGATGGTCTTGCAAAACTAACAAAAACACTAAATAAAAAACTGACAAATAATTCAAACCATACTACAACAGTGAAATATCAAATCATTCCTTGAGAAGCTGAGAAGAGAGTTCTTTTTGTGTTAGTTATGCAATGGGCAGATTAACTAAATGAAAAGAAACTTTTACTATATTATTTACTTAAGTCGGTATTTCAGACTTTACACAAGTGAAGAGCTCCATCTGAAACTTATAGTTTTAGTAGCACTACCCGTGAAATAATTGTTTCACCGTTTAAAAATAAAAAATTAGAGTTAGAGGTACCACTACATTGCATCATATAAATGATTTGTTCCCAATCTTTAAAAACTTGACTGAATCTTAATTAATTTTTAAATAAATAAAGTTATCCTTTCACTTACATTTTTAAAAGTATCTGCAGTGGTTCAATACACAGCTTGACTTGTTTTCGTCTCTTTTCTTTAATATCTTCCCACACCCTTGCCAAAAATTATTTTGTTACTTACAATAAGCCAATAGAGAAAGAGATGAGTAGTTCTATCATGTCTTCTTGGGACAGTAAGTGACACATATCTCTGTGCCCTCCTATGTCTTGAGAAAGGAAAGGAGAGGAAGATAAATTAATATGGCTGGACCTTCCTGTTACAAATTAAGGCAGAGTCTGGACAAATGACAATGAGGTTATGACAATCTCTTTTTAGTGCCCTCAACAAGATTGTGGAGGAAAAGACCTTGCTGAAGTGAAAAGAGTAACAGTAATGTATTAAATACACTTTCGTAAAACACTTTGAAAACCACTAGAAAGGCAGACCTCACACCTAGAAGGCCATTGTGCAACAGGACTTATTTAACAGAATAATAACAAGGAATCTAAAGGTTCTGAGTTAGGAAGGACAATTCTCAAATATGACCATGTGTGCTGGTTTGAAAGCAAAAACGGTGAGACTCCAAGTCAGAAATACAATTTAATAGGAAAAAGTAAAATACATGCAAGTAATACAAAGAAAACAAAAACACTGACAGAGTCAGAATACAACCTGATACCCTGCTAGTTAGGGTCGTGGCAGCAGTCCAGATGAGGTGGTCTTGCTGAAGTAGTGATCCTGTAGACAGGTCTGGTAGCTCTTGTCCTCTGCAAACCAGTGGGTCAGGGCTCCCTGTTCTGTCCCAGTTCCCACATTATATCCAGGTGGGAATGCTTGGCTCCTCCCCCTGGGTGGAGCTTCTCACAATGGGATTATGTAATTCTATGAGTCATGTGGTGGATCCTCACAATGGGCTGATGTCATTGTATGAGTCATGGGGTGGGTCCTTAATTGCCCATTAAATACAAATGGCTCCCAGAGGGAGTTATCCATGAGTCGTTGATGGCCCATTAACAGGAGATGGTCCGGGGGAGGAGGCAAAGAAAAACACTGCCCCTCCTGGTTTCAACAGTTCATGAAGATGGAGATAGAATACAGACCCTCTGGCACATTTCTACATTGTAACCTAGGACACCATGACTAGAAAGATAGATCCATCCTGGCATCAATTTTCTGTTCACTATTTTATTGAACTGTTTTGCAAACTCCCAGGATGAATGAATCAGGCCTTTTCTGCTGTCATTGGTCACCAAAAGAAAGTTAACAAAACCACTTTTAAGCTGAGAGTGTAAGACTTGAAATTTTAGCAATGATAAAGGCATTTTCTTTGTTTCTCAGACAAAACTGTTATTACTACTTCATGTATTAAGCTAAATTATACCATATCTCTTGTACATCTGCTTAAAAAAATGTAAATCAGCTTCCAATGTTAAGCCGCATAACAGTCAACTAGCTAAGTTTTCTGTGAGAATAATCTGTCCTCCATCTTTCCCTGGAACTGGACATCCCCTCTTCTAGGCAGTCCTCCAAAGATTTAAAACAGCTAGGACAGTGACAGAATAGTAGAATGCATTATCAGAAAACATAGCCAATTTCATTAATAAATTATTAAGTTAATTAGTATATTTGTGTCCCTCGCTAATTTCCTTTTTTTTTTTTCTCATTAAAGGTAATATCACACAACCTTCAGTGAAGCACATGACATTGTCATAGTAGGTTCTTTAGTATGCGACCCCAGGGCTATCACATTATGCATGAACAGGCACCCATGAATAACAATGTTTCAGAGAAAGAAAAAAAGAGATTTAGACGTATTCCCACCGACCACTGCCAGTAACGTGATGACTGACATGATGCCTGTGCGTGGTTTTGGCTGAAGTAGAGCTAATTTTCTAAATGACAGGATTTATAATCAAGTATATCAAAGAGTAAACATTTTTTTCTGTCTGTCATGCTCTTACATTGGTCTGCTTCTGAAAGTTCTAATTCTCTTTCAAAGTGTTTTTGTGAGAGTAGCATCAAAAAAAGGATTGTGAAATTTGAATTTTTTTAATCAGAAATATTATTACAAAAACAGTCATTCATAATACATCTTATCCGCCCTGTATGACTCAGTTAAATCCGTGGAGGATTCCACAATTACGCACATTGTGCTGCAGACACTTCTGACTGATATAGAGATATCTTATTGTAGCTTAAGGCAATCTGGCTCAAATAGCAGGTAAACTAGAGAAGGTAAATTCACCTAAACCTATCATAGGCTACACCTTTCTCAGAAGCATGATGAAAAGTTATTGCTGAGCTTTGCTTTCTAGACTCCACCTGAAATGTAGAGGTACTCTCAGGCTGAACAAGCAATACTCAAAGCCACAATGATAAATAAAATACAGGCATCTCACTGGCTAAAAAGATGTTCCATTCATGCCAGGAGAGAAGCCAGAGCACACATGCATGCTCTACACTGAAAGAGGGTAAATTTACATTGCACATCAGAAAGAAATTCTTTCCTGTGAGGGTGATGAGGCATCAGAGTAAGTTGTTCAGAGAAGTTGGTGACACCCCATCCCTGGAAAAGTTCAAGAGCAGGCTAGGTGGGGCTCTAAGCAACCTGGTCCAGTGGAATGTGTCTCTATCCACAGCAGTGGGGGTGGAACTAGATGATCTTTAAGGTTCCTTCCAACCCAAATGGTTCTATGATTCTATGATGCCCAGCTCCCTATGTCATTTCTGAAGAAAGGCAGATGTGTTTACTAGGTTTTGTTGACAAAGGTGTCTGGTTTACAAGGCAGGGCATTATGCAAACTCAGTAGGAAACCAAGACCTAAGTGCAAGGCTATGGCTCCAAGTTTTATTTCTGAAGTTTTCAAGAACAAGAGACCATGACCAGCTGAGTTACAGCAGCCCTCAGAATTGCCCATCTGGCTAATATAAAACTACTGAAAAGTCTGTTCCTTTGTCATAGCACAGCCTATCTTTTCACTAACAGTCACGCCTATAAGTCAGTGAAATTGTGTTTCAAATCCCTTAGCAGCTTTTGAGACGTCCAGGTGTAAATCTTCGTCTCCAGAAGGCAGACTCCATGCGGCACTGAAGACACCTCAACAGCTGTGCTACCTTGCTGGGGGCAGGCAGCCTTTCAGTAGCTGCAGTCTGGCTCTGCAAGGCAGCAGTGGTCCTTGATGGTCTCTAATGGTGCCTATCTGAGAAGTCAAGGGCCTTTTCTCACAGTCTGGTCTCATTTTTCTGTTTGTTATTCACCTAGACCATTGAATATAACGAGGCATAAGTAGTCCAGGGAACACAGATCAAAATCCAGATCTCACATACACCGTGCCGGCAGCCTTGATCAATAAGATAAAGATTTGCTGTCCCACTTATCTGTTTTCATTCTGGCCATCATGGTTAGGCAGTGATGGAAAGTAGACTCTCTGACTCCCTCTTTTGAATTTAGGTATCTATGTTTTATCAGACAAAGTAGCCTTGTCTGTACAAATGTCATTAATTGTCCCCATTCATTGGGAGCTAGGATTTCTGTATGTGCCAGTGATGCATACTATCATCCCCGAAAACTGTCTGGCTTCTGGGGGCTTCTAGAAGACCTGCCTAGTTCCCAGTGCAGGCAAAAACAAATCTAACTTTCAAGGGTAAGATCATTTATATGGAAAGAGTGAGGAATGAAAATCCACTGGGAATTTGTAGTAAATCCTCCTACTTCTGTGAAAGTATTGTGGAATTTTTTTAAGTGATGAAGTCTGTTTTGTTTTAAATGTATATACATTATCTAAAGGAGAGCATTCATTATCCAGCACTTTTACATAATTTTTGCTGTCTTCCTCATAAATACATTAACATTGTTTTCAATACTGGAATTTAAAGAGGTGAAGGTAGTACACTGAACAATCTGCAGTATTGCAGGCCTTGTTTAGATCTCATCTGATCAGTACTAAGAGTAACACTTCAGAAGTCCAAGTCAAACTGACCTAAAACTGGTGCAAGGCCTCTGGCTGGAGTTTTCTTACATACAAAATTAAAATTGTCATCCTCTGCTTGGTTTACAAAAGTGCTGTGCATTAAGGAGAGGTCAAAAATTTATGAAGTCAGTGGCTTCCATGTAAACAGTTCAGTCATCAGGGTGAGAACAACCTGACATTGTCTTATAACAAAGTTAAAATTTCCCTGTATCTTAATGTACTCTTCCTGAGCCCTTTGAAAAGAATCATAATTTATCAGATTCAAGGTAATTAATAAATCAGAGTGCAGATGGAGAGTATGACCCAGGGCATGAGCCTCTTGCAACTATTCCCACTATTGCTCATGCCAGGCACCTCTAACCCCCACAGCTGGAATCCCAAGAGCTGAGCTAGATACCTAACCTCTCAGAGCCATTTACATGAAAAATTAGGCACCACACATATCCTTAACAAAATCATATAGTGAAGGGAAGCTTCCTAAGGAGCTAATCTCCTATGTCTAGCTAATAGGAAATGTCAATCATGTCTGCAATCCCCTCTCTCTCTTCTGGAATTTTGATTTTCTGATCTGAGCTGTGAGCAGACAGATACTCCCTTTCCACTTGGGACCCTCAGTCCCAAATGCTCTTCCGAAGGAAGCTTTACCAATTGCTCTTTGTGCAGAACTCATTGTTTTATTTCAAAAATAAATCCAAAGGAGGAGCCACATGTAATAGCTCGGTGGTTAGAGGCACTCCCTAAAGAGAGTGAAGGGAGACCCTGCTCTCTTCAGCCTGAGGGGGCATCAAATTAGCAGCTCCAGGAGCTGCTGCAGCCACCAAGCCAAGGGGTGTCTCCTTCCTCCTGCTCTCCTGAGCAGCATGGGGCCGGTGGAAAGGCCAGCACAGCTTCTGGGGCCAGTTCTGAACAGCCAGGTCTGACCACACTTGGAAGTGGTGACTGGCCATGATTTGTACTGACAATTTGTTTTGCCTTCCTCACAAGGAGAACTTGTACTACAACACCACTGTCCAACTCTACAGCAAGAACCCCTGTAAATATATTTCCTACGGCAACAAACTTGATTCACCCAGTAGCATTGTGGAAAAAAAATGCAAAAAAGATAGCAACCTCTCAAGATTCTTCATGTAATTCTTTTTATGTGCTGTATATTAACTCCAGCAAAGACCCATCTAACTACATTTCATCATATTCTCTAAATTCATTCGTTATGTATTATGTCACATCAAAGGTCACAGTAACTTTTTTTTTCCTACTCAAGAACAGTAGATTCTAATATCAAATATTTTGTTCAAAGAAAAAGTAGGTAATTAGTGGATAGGATAAGCAGAAGTTTTATCTCTGGAGAATTCACTCCTCACAGATCTCTAATTAAAGCAGAAGAAATTGCATGATGTGCATATGCTGTTAAGCGTTAGCACAAGCAAACCTTGAAGAAGGCTGGTACAAAGAGATATAGGATATTTTATTTGCTTGTTTCTTAACATTTCATGCAGACAAGACCTCTACTTTTGCTTCAGCTGCTAATCAGCTTGTCTGGTTACAGGATTTTTTTTTTTGTTGGCATTATTGGTAATTATTTGCATTGCCCTGGTACTTAGGAGACTTATTTACAAGCTGAATTTTTGCTAGTCCTGCCAAAAAAGCAGGCTCTGCTTCAGCGAGACTGCAATTTAAGGATATGTCTATACTGTACAGGAGACTACTGTTCATGATAAAGTCATTTCATTTAAAGATATTTCAGATATTTTCTTTCTATTCTGCATCCAGCTCCATAAATATTATGGAGATGTACCTGAAGTATGATAAGAGGCAACAGACACAGAACATATGGGGAAACACACAGGAAAAAATGAGACGATATTGGTCACTAAGATTGATAGGGGTCAAAGCACATTCACATCATAATTGCTGTCAGCTGTTCACTAAGATTTACGGTCCCAAAGAAGAGGGCTTTAAGGAGGGAATGAAAAGAGGATGATAAAGTAGTTGTGCATATAGTAACTGGAAGCTTTTCCCCAGGATGAAGAGCAGGGAGAGAGGAAGTTCAGAGGTGACTGAAGATAAAACCAGTGAATAGTGAAGACTCAGCTGTGAATAGGAGGGATATCGAGGGTGGAGACAGGGTCTGGAGAAACCTAATGGTGAAGGCAAGCAGCTGAGACCTTTCATAACAAATGTAAGAAAAGATTCAGAAAAAGGAAAAACTTGATCATTTAAAGGATTGAAGAAAGAAGGTAAAGAAATGATTGTAAGAGCATTTTACATGAGACCAGACTGTTGTAAAACTTGGACTAAGACATCCTATAGTACTACATTGTTTTTAGTTATTAAATATCCACAAGTTTTAGATTCATGCCAAGCTTAAAGTTATATTAAGCCAGTGGTTGAAGCTACATGCACAGACAGAAGAGTGAGATTGGCAGCTCAAGAAGATAATTCATCTACTCTAACAAAGTTCATGTAAGTCTCCTTTTGACTAATAGTCACAATCAAAATCTTTCTAAACATATTTTCAAATGACTTTGTTCAGTTACTTTTTTTTTCCCATTTTTAATGCACCATCTCAGTTACATCCAGGCTTCCTGTCTCTTCCTGTTCTCTAAAGGTTATGGAGTTAATTTATCAAAGTGGTTTTAAACATGAAGTGGTGATGAATATTTACACATGCTATGTCTGTCTTTGATGAGATAAAATGTGAGGATTTATTAAACAATTTTCCAATTAAAGACAGTCTACAAAGAACAAAAGATACATCATTGGGCAGAGTAAAGTAGCACAAGTGGAGATGTTAAAAGCTTATGAATTTAGGGATATTGACTGTAGTAATACACTATTTCTTAAAAATCCAGCACTGTTTTCTCAGACACTATTAACTTTTGGTAATCATTGCCCCTTCTAGGATTCTTGGTAGGTTTGTACTCCATGATGCAAATTCCTTAGAAGGCTTCTATCCTAACATCTGTGGCAACCTATGGATAGTTTTTCACATAAAAATGTACTTTCTTGTAGATCTGCATGCTACAGGAGAATGAGTAGAAAAATGGTATTACTAAACCTGTGTTTGAGAGGTGTTTTCTTTTGTTGGTGGTGGTCATCATGCACAGAGATGTCAAGAGCTGAATAAACAGTTTAACTTCCAAACGACTTATTTTACTGGCCACACAATATCTAGGGAGAAGTGCTGTTAAGTCCTACATTATGCCTGGTTTGTATTGAGCAAAATTCTCATATACACAGCAATATCCAGGACTCTTCAGTCCTCCCACTTGTAAGAAAGCCTAAGTAATGTCAGTGTTCCTGAAACCAGTGGGCAAATTCACAGAAGCACTGTCAAGTTGAAGAGCTTCTTCAATATTTTTCCTTTTTTTATTCCATGGGTCCTAAATGTAAAGGATCTGTCATTTCTCTACGAAACTAGCTGCTGGTAGGAATTGAAGAAAAGAGAGTCTCTCTTTGAACTCCAAATTACACTCATGTTCAAGGAAATATTTATGTTACACAACTATCAGATTTGCCTTGATCTAAAACATTTTTGTAATATTTATCAAAGATGAAAAAATAATTTTGTCCTTGCCTTCTTTCAAATCCAGCAGTATTCCTATTACTAAGAAGGCTGCAAGAGTTAGTTCACATTCCTAAACCTTTGAAATAAGTCCAACAAGTACAGTGAAAATTGTTTATTTTTCAAACATCACTAACATACAAGGGCCAATAGGCATCTGTATATTTTAATGTTGGGAGGGGGCAGAACCCTGAATTTACTATTCAAATAAAATAAACACTAAATATTATAAGACTAGGTTCAGCTTCAGGTTCAGCTTACCTATAGGCACGTAAAATATCAAGGCATGTTACCTCATACAGGAGATTTCTTGCCAGTGGCTGATCTACCACCCACGTGTGAAAACATAAGAATAGACACAGCTGAGGGTTTAATAGGCATTGACAACATATTGCACATTGCTGCTCTAACTCAACCCCCGATCAAGCATTACTATGGTTTCATGGTTTTTCACTAACAATCTCAAGACATGCTCTGTCTTCTCAGAAGATGATATGGCATCTCAAAAAGGAAGATCAACTGTGTTAAAATGGAGCAAGAATTTTCTTCAGCAAAATTAACACCATCCAATTAAAATTTTTCCAGAATCAGCTGTTGGATTTTTTTTCCTCGTTTCTTTCACCTGCCTTATTTCAGTCAAAAAAGGCAAAATCTCAGTGTCAGCTTCACACATACTGTCTGCAGCTGATGCAAATGAAACTAGTTATTAGCTTTGGATAAAGGAAATATATCTTGACAAATAATGTTTTTGTCAGCTGTGTATAAAACCTTTGATACATATTCACTACTGAGCTAAAATCTAGATGCACTCTTCTCCTTATGGGGTAGAGCACAAAATGAGGTTAAAATCTTTAAGGGGTAATTTACAGTAGAATGAACAATTGATATGATTTTTACCTGCCAAAATATGAGGGTAATATCAGACTTTTGACTTAATATGGCCAAAAGGAGTAAAATTGTTTCTGTGTTCTTGTCAGTGAGAAGCCAATTGTCAGCCTATGTTTGTATTAAAATAGTTCTTAGTGCATAGATCCTAAAATTAATTGCTGCATTCAGAAATCTCTTATTCAGCAGGATTGATCCTTGCTGTAGGTTGAATCAAACAAAATATACATTTACTCGTTATTCAGTAACATTTTGACATTTCAGACAGAATATGTCCAGTCTGGTGAAATCTCAGCTGGGGGTCAGAGCCTGGTCCATGATGATAGAGATTCCTAGCATGGTGTGTCAGGCAGCCTCTGAAATCTGTTACATGATGGCTTTTCATCTGTGGGGTAATTTCTGTTTGCATCTACCATTGCAAGTTTCTATAGCAAGTCTAAGAGGCAGCTGGGCCTCAAAATATTTCACTTCCACTTTCTTTAATAAATTGCCTTTAATTCACTAATACACTTAAAAATTAATAAATGTAACCATTATTTATATTTTAATTAGTGATAATTATTAATTAAGTCATAAACAGGTATAATAGTAAAAATATGATTAATGCAGAACATAGCTACTGGAAAGTACTTTGTAGTTTTTCATAAATATTAAACAAATGGGAATCATAACACATTTTAGAAAAAATATTGGCAGGTAAATTCAAGAGGGAAATGCCTGCAATTTTACTCACTTCTGGCATTTTGGAAATTGTCTCTACTAATTATGTCACAATCTTTCAGGTTCTCCATGGAGATCGTAGTTGGCAGCAGAAAGATAAATATGTACCAGATAATATTATTCTAAATTAAAACTGCTGTCATCGTAATTGAAGGAAATGTGAACATAGGCAAATTCAGCTCCCTGAAATTCAGAGCCATCACCTATTGAAGTCAATGGGTCAGCATTAATTTTAATTTAAGCTTCTATTCCAGTATATAATGAAATTTTAAAAATCAACAGAGAAAATAATTATATGGTTAAAGTTTTAAATCCAAAGAGATATATGCATCAGTCCAATCTCACACCATCCCTGCTGCCCCTCCCTACGCTTTCCATGTTCTTCCCAGAGAATACGGGAAACTGCTGCCTTCAGTGCTGTGATCCTGACAACTGGATGGTCTTTGCACATAGTCCCACCCCAGACACATCTGCACCAGAGTTCAGATCAGTCCATAGCATTGCTGACATGTTACAACCCCAGGAGTTTCCTGAACAGAAGCTGACATCCCACAGCACCCTGAGGGAACTTAAGAATAAACTCTTTTCTGCCTTCAGGACTGCCTTTTGCACTTACAGATTCACACACGCCTCCTACTCTCACTTTGAGAGAAAAATGTAATAATAGGGTCAGTTAACCTTAAATTGATTGATTGTGAGACTAGCTCTTGGAAAACATTACCTCTTCTAGTCATCACTACATTGTTCAGGAAATCCAGCTCAGATCTAAAGAGAGTACAAGGAGGCTCAATCCAGAACTTAGTCCCATCTGAAAGTGATGAATGCTGGTTGGTGAACTTATATGCACAAATGCATGACCAGGGAGCTTGGGGCAGTGGTGTTGATGTCCATTTCTTAACCCACAACAAGGATCCTTTGCCGTAAGAGCAGGAATAAGGCTCCATAATCTTGATACAACAATATTTGTCTCTGATTTCTAGTTCTGACACAGACCTCCAGAGGGAACATGGACACATTCATGGACCAAACTCTGCCTCAGTCACCTGTTTTAAACTAGAGGCTGTTTTTCCTTGCTTCTGAAGGAGTAAATCTTTCAAAGTTATGCTATAGTAGGAAAACCAAATCAAATAGACATCCCGTATTTACTTTTCAGAGCAAAATATATTAACCAGGATGAAACTTGCAGATAGAATAACAGAATCGTTCAGGCTGGAAAAGACCTCTGAGGTCATCAAATCTACTAACCCAGGACTGCCACATCCACTACTAAACCACATCCTCAAGCCACATATACGCATCTCTTGAATACCTCCAGGGTTGGTGACTCAGCCACTTCCCTGGGCAGCCTGTTCCACTGCTGGAAAACAATTTCAGTGCTGCAGCTGGATTGATCCTAATTCCTTCTTTGGAGGTAACTCAGTATTGTCTACATAGTGTTTTATACTCACAAACATCGCTGCACAGGCTGAAGAACCAGCAAACCTACTATCCTGCTAACAGCTTATCTCTGGCTGGGTATTTGCTCCTTTCCAGCATATACAACACCCATGTGCTTATATTGGTTCAGAGGTGACCAACCCCCAGGCAGCACCAGTGCAGACTAATCCACTGAGTTCAATGGAAATATTGCTGTTTAGGTCAGCAAACACAGGGTCAGACTCTCTTACATTCAAATGAACAATTAACAAGCAAAGAATAAACTGACATGTGTTCCTGAAGGCTTCAAGAAGAATGAGGAAGCATCTCTTACAGCTCAATTATTAAAGTTTAAAAGCTTAGGACATCTGATTATAGGACTTCTAAGCCTCATTGATCTAGGAGATATTTGCACATTAAGCAATGAGAAATATTTTAATTGATCATCCTGATTAGCCATGAAGTGTAGAGCTGAGCCAGCGGGGCACTGAGCACTGCCCAGGCTGAGTATCAGAAGTTGTCTCTAATTTAACTGGGTTTGGGGTCTTTTTTTGTCCTGCATTTTACTTGCATATGCTGTGTTTATTCCTATCTGCCAAAAGACCTAGCTCCTCTGCAGACTATCAGCTTGATCTCAACATTAGCCATTCCAAACTCAGCAAAAGTAAAATCAATTTTTCTACCAACATTTGCCAAGATACAGAATCTGTTGGTGTCAACTTTTTGAGTTATCTTTCTTTCTCCCATTGCCTTGTTTGCAACAGTGAGGGGCTCAGCATTTTCGATTTGTATTAGTACAATAACTTTGGTGCAGATATCTTTAAATGTTTTGCAACCATGCAGTAACCTTCCTGCATATCATGGGGGGTTGTGTGTTTATCTATGTATAATTTACACACATTATATATAATCAATGTAGCACATACACACGTATGCACATATGTAAAATAATACAAACATTAAAACACATTTTGCATTATATGATTATACCACATTATATGTGGTTGCCAGATAGACATATGTAATCCATCAAGGAAGTTATGGAGTAAGAAAATTGAGTGGTTGTAAAATATGTGAACATTTCTGAGTCAAAGATCCTGCATATACAAAATAATTTTATATACAATCATAGTTGTCTCTACTCATGTCTGGATGAACTATAGCATATAGCAAATTCTCAAGATCATTCAACAAATCATGAGCACAATTGGGAATAGTCAACCCTACCACGAGACACAATTTATGTTTGGCGCATTGTATTGAGAGATGGAAGACATTAGAGAGAGTACTGATGTACCAGTGCTAAACAAAACTGTTTCTTTCTTCCCTGACTTCCTCATTTTTTGGCAGAAGCAATTTTATTTTTGAACATTTATATTCTTCTTGTAATATAGTGCTTCAAAACAGGAGTGTCAGAAAGTTAAAGTGCAGGAAGATCAATGAAGCTTTTTAAATGGGTTCTAAAAATGTGATAAACCTTTCTTCTAGTTTCTTCTATAATAAGCACAAGGTTTAGCAAAGTAGTTAAAGCAATTTTGGGCTCCTGTAAATCTGATTTGAACATTAATGTGGAGAGGAACCTTGAAGAATTAGAGGCATTTTTGTTAGCAACTTTGCAGCTGATTTACTCTCAACCAATAGGCATGTTCTAAGGCACTCAAGGTATTCTCTTTTCTCTCATTAAACCACAATTAAGAAAACAGGTAATTAAAATAGTTGTAGCCTATGATTCAAAATCAATATTTAGTAAGGTAGCTCAGAGATTTCTAGGGCTAAGTCAGGGATACATGGCACTTTCTCTGCAGAATGTTAGTGCACATGAAAATAAAAAAGTATTATCATATGTTGGTGGCTAGGGAATTACCAATCCTCTGCATTTCCTGCTCCTCATGATGTTAGTACCATAGTTTTCCAGCAGTCTTTTGGTCGCTGCGTGCACAGATGTTCTTAAATACAGTTAACACTACTTGCTATCCACGTCTCATGGTCTCCATAACATCAAATCACTTAAGCGGTATGAATTGGTTAACGTATTTTATGACTGAGCCATATTAATGAGTATTAAGCATATTTTAACAAAAATGAAAGAAAACCAGCCCAACATGTTAGATTTAATAGGTAACTTGGAAAACTAAATGCTTTTTTTCTGCTTGAAAATAGTCATCTGTTTTTTTGTTACTGTGTGAATATGAATATTCTGATGAAACTGGTGTAGCTGTTGCTTTCTGTTGCTCTCTGTTACTCAGTGTTTTCAGAGCTTGGGAACAGATGGTGCACCACCTGACTCTGCACACTCTAATGTAAGATTCATTGTGCTTCACAGGAAATCAAAGATCAAGCAACATTGCAGAAGGTGAAGCAGCACCTCAGCAACCAGCAACACAGTATGATATAGTCAAGTGGTGGAGCAAGAAAGCAGGAAGAGAGGAGAGAGGTAAAGAGAGATATATTAAAAGAAGGACAGATTCTTGAGGTTTATTTTGCTTTGTTCTTTTTCTTTTTTTTTTTTCCTTTATTTTCTTCTTTTTTCAGTCTTGAGTCTATTCTTTGGAAAAGGATCATGTGATTCCAAATGGGAAACTTTAATACTTAGGCTGTCAAAAGTTCAGATCTGCCAAGCAAGACGTGAATGCTTAGAAGCAAGAGAGTTATTTGATTTGGTTGTTTGCTTCATTTCACAGCAACAAATGCCTGTTAGAAACATTAAGAGCTTTAGAAGTATTTGAAAGTTCATTTCAAATTTCAGAGGCTCTTATAGCTGTAGAGAATCACAGGTATTAGCTACCTGCCTCTTTTCACTTGCTACCCATTCTTCCCTCCCTTTGCCCTGACTTTCTATTCCTGGACTTAAGCCTAGGGCACTCCTCTAAGGAAATTCAGAGGAAATTCACAAACAGAGGAAATTCCCAAACAAATTGTTGCATGCCTAGGCTGTGTGATACCAACAAGGGAGGCTAAGCTCTGGATTGAAGGGCCTTCCTTCAAAACACTTGCCATCCTTAAATCTTTCAGATGAAAGCTGGGAGCTCTTGCCTTGGACACCTGTGCTGGTGTCAAATGACACAATTTCAAGTGAAGTTGAGCGCTACCCTGATGTCCCTTCTTACACATGAAACCAAAAACATTGCCTAGACCAGATGGCATTTTCAGGTACCCAGGACAGCACCATGCAGAGCACACAGAGCCTTGCACTTCACTCATAAGAGGCAGGTAGCTCTCTGAAAGGATCATCCCTTATTTTCCCATTACTAAAATACAGGAATTTACATAACTCTGTATCTTTGTAATATATATCTCATCCAAGCTTCTAGGCCTGACCTAAATACAAGTGAAGTGAATAGGAAAATTGCTTTATGATCAATTTGAAGCTCACCAGAACAAGCCTTTCACTAAAGTACGATAGGGCTGTCTGTTTGAAATATGCAAAGAGTGAAGCAAAATACATGGCTGAAACCTTTACCACAGCGAAGAAAGTAAGGAAAGTCACAGATAACCTAAAAAGGAGGGCCAGGGGAGGGTACATAGCAATGAAAACATTCACTCAGTCCTCAAACTGTTTGTGTGTCCAGCTTGCATCTGGGTATCTAATGTTCAATGAATTAAAAGTGAGGTGGCCCTTGAGGGTCTGATCAAGAAGACTAGCAGGTCAGCAAAATTATCAAAGTCATTGAGAAAAACAAAAACTCTGTTGTAGCTCTACTCCTATAAAGATCAGATCTAGGCATAAATATACAGCTGCGGACTAAAGCATGACTGCACTTCCTCTTTGGCTTATACTGAGTCTCAAGAAAGCCAGGCTTGTACCTGTCACATAGGAAGTTTAGAGCTTATCTTCTTAGTTTTCACTTCTAACCCTAATAAGAGAGTCCTGAATCTTGTCCCTGCTCCTCATCCCTGGAAGAACCAAGGAAGACGGTAATATTAATTTTGTTTGTGGAGGCTTAAGATAGATCTGCCTAATACTTAAGATGTCTGGATACTGTTAAGAAGAAGTGCAAACCCAAAATAAAAAAAAGCTGATTGTCCCACAGGGAGAAAATGTGTGTGCAACTCAGCACATTGAAGTAGCAGGTGAACAAAAGTTACAGCACTCTTAAAGACAGTGAAACATCACAGGAGACAAGGAGCTGAAAACAGCACCTCATTCATTGCATCAGTGTTTCGCTGGGCTGCATAGGCAGATAAGACCAAATCTTACACTCCTCCTATGGCATTCACTCTTGAAACCACCTGATTGCCTCTACACATATGCTTTCCAGTGACATGTGCCAGCTTTACTGCATACTCTTCTTTCACATCTCTAACAGACCCTATATTTATTGGAATGATGCATAAAGTGATGTTTTTGCTCCAGCTAGAGCAGTGCAACAGGGAACTGAGCACAGCTGACGTGCTGCCAGTTTCAGTTCACAGCAGTGAAGCTGTATCTGAGAGGATTACAGTGGTGTAGCTAGAGAGATTAGTTTAGTTATCCTACCTATTTTCTTTATATGAACAATGTGCACCTAGTCCCCTTGGTCAGGCAGTGAACAACAGCTTTGATGTTTAAGCCTCAGGATTTATAAAGTATCTAATACAAGGGGGTGCAAAAACAGTTGTGCTATCAGTATGCTAACCATAAGAAATTTCATTGGTTTCATAGGTTTAAAATGGCCCCTTTGCCCCTAAGCATAACAATAACAATAGCAGCTACAAATTTTAGTTATCAGATTTTTTCTGAAATCTTGATATACAAGACAGCTTAAAGCAAATCCTTATTTGCAGATGGATTATTGTTCTTTGACATACAGAACCTGACACAATATTTTTGCAAACACAGCAGGCTTGAAACTCCCCATGTAGAATCAATTTGATATTACCAGTATACATTATCTTACTGTAACCATTATTTTTTTTTTTTAACTTCAGGCAATTATAGTGTAAGCTTTGCAAGTAATCCTTCACAAATCACTGCCCATGTAGGGTTCTACATTGAAAAGTGATGTGGTTGGAATAATGATATTTCTATAAAGAAATAACAGGCAGGAATAAAAATTTGGAATATACATGACATTAGGGAAGAGATACCTCAAATTTATCCCGGTAAAATCCAAAGCATCTGAAATATAAAATTCAACAATCTCTTCAATAATCAATTTTTATATTCTTAAAATATTTTCTCACATTAGTAATGTAGTTTTTTTACTTCAGAAGTCACTCCAGTAACTTAGTTTGACTCTTGCAGCTGAGCATGACACAGAATGAAAAACGATACTTTAGCTTCAATTTATCCATGATATTTGAAGAAAAATACTTAACCTCTTACAACAAAAACCTAAGTGTATTAACCAAAGATGATAGTATGAATAGAAAAGATCTAGCTATCAATTGGGACTATTATCTAGCTACCATTGTGTTCTACCCTACTCTGCAATTACAACTGACTCTTTTTGAAATTCAGTAAAGATACCATAACATTTTTCTTACCTAGATGACAGAGGCACTTTGTGGACTGAGAGAGGAATCAGCTCTTCATCAGTGAGGGGAATAAAGTGTACTACATATTTTTCCATTTTTTTTTCAATTCTCCACCTTATGTCATTTGTGACTGCTAGGTCATACTCAAACACAAACAACAATAATCCTGTCTACTCCTCATCTCTCCTCTGGCCACACAGTTTCAATCCCTCCTTCTCATGCTGGCATTTCTGTGATTTGGCACTGAGTTAGTGTTCATGGAACTGAGTCAGCAGAATATAATTTTCTTTTGAAAGGCTGGGGAAGAGAGGCAGAGCTGTGACTTTGGTTGCTTGCACACCGCTGTAAAACCATACTCTGAGGGATGGGGCAAATACTTGCTCACACCAAGGCTCTTGAGTCCACTTGCAAGTTTTTAGTGATGCATTGTGCATGTTGGTGTACAGCTTGCTCCTTCAGTAAGAGATACACAGGGGAATGGGCAAAGCACTTCAAGAAACTCAAAAGTGTTCATTCTTGGAGATATTCAAAAGTTGTCTGGATGTAGTCCTGGGAAACTGGTTCCAGGGGGGTTTGAGCCAAATGACCTCCATAGGTCCATTCCAACCTCAGGCATTCTGGTTATGCGAACATTATTATATTATGTTATGTGAAAATTATCTCTTTTTTCCCAAATGTGGTGCTCATAGCATCTTGTTCCATTCCAGCTATGTATCTGAGCTCTATAAGCATTCTATTGGCATGTCTTATGAATCAGTACACACTCCTTAACTAACATCATTGGAAACCTAGTTAGACAGCATCTTAAAGATTGAGTCATGGGTCTTGAATCAAATTCCTAAAAATACAGAATTTAGACAATTTCTTGGTAAGCCTGAACTGTTCATAACCAAGCACAGCTTTCAGAGGAAATTAATTTACTTTTTCCCCTTTTACCAGAAAAGCATTTATTACCACTGCAAAGAAATTTGCATGTATCAGCTTTAGCATGAATACAGAAAGGACTGAGCTTTTCAGGAAAAAGCTGGGATATTGTCACATATTAAGCCCAGACTGGTCCTTCTGCATCACCTTTCCTTGTACACATAGCAACTCTGAAGCACAGGGTCAATAGATTCCACATATTAAAAACCCAAACTGTACATTGACAATAAGGTGAAAGCCATCAATATAACTAAAGTGGCTCTTTCTTGCCACAGATATGAGGCAAATATTTAATCTAAATTTGGTGCTGGAGAACTGACTTTCTTTGGTTATACAGCTCTTTCTTAAGGTACCTCTGTACAGGTACTAATGATTGCACTCTGCACAATCAAAATAATGAAGAATTTACAATGAGAGGATTCCAGAAGTTTTATTAAAAAATAGCACCTGGTTCTCTTAATCTAAAAATATTACTTCCTCTCTTGAACAACACAGCTAAAAGTAAGCATGAGTGGATCAAAAACCAGATCTGTGTTTCCCAGAGTCTTCAAAAAATGATATTTTTTGGAATAGAAAAGTGAAAACTCTTCTCACAATGGCTTCTCTGGAAACAAAAAAAAATAGAAAAAAATCCCCTAAAGACCAAACAAGCAAACAAACAAAAAGTAAAAAGCGTTACTGGAGTCATGTCTAACTGCTTATTAGATAATTTGCAGGACAATAGCTTGATCAACCACAACAATGCCTTATTTCTCTGTCATTTTTAGCTTTTTATTCCCAATGTCATTAAAAATACTGGAAACTCCTGAATTTTCATATTCCCTTGCCTATAAGGACTTCCACTTCCACTCTTCCCTTCTACTATTTTATCCTCTCCATTCTGTCAGCTGTTGACTGCTTTTTTGTTCACTTTCCTTGGCCTACCCACCTGTCCTGCATGACTTCCAGAGATTTCCTATCTTCTTTCATACATAACTCATCATCCACGCCCTATTTGTCTTTCTCAGTCAAATATAATCTCACTCCAAATATTTGTCTTTCACTCTATCAAGACCAAATAGACTTTCTGTTATCCTGGCCAAACCCAGACAACAGCAGTAACTACACACCACTGCTCTCATTCAAAGGCTGGGTTGAGCCCTGCAGGTCTCCACCCCTGCTACATGTCACCGTCCAGTTGCCTCTCTTGTCCATACCATGTCTGCTCCTGTCAGGTTTCAGCAGCTCATTGCAGCCATCACTTCTCCCTTCCCAAAATATCAACCAAACAGAGGACACATAGCCTCAGGACTGGTTTGATCAGTTCTCCCAAAGGACTGGGTGAGCAGCACTCTCCAGCTCCTTGGAGAAAGCTCCTGAGCACTCCTGGTAATGCTGTCTTTGTGTTGATTTTCGTACCAAAATGCAAATGAGTGGAACCACGTCCCTAGATACTGGCATATCCATTATTCAAGGATCACATACTCTCTGTTGCTTGAACCAGGACTAGAACCAGCAGAATTTTAGAAGACTATTCTTTGCATTTTATTTATTTATTCGTGCATTTTGCAAATGTTACTGTTTCTCTTCTACGTTTTCCCTCCCCGAAAGATTTCTTCCTGGTAATTGAATACAAAGGCTGACAGCAGACCAATGTTTCAGGAGCCTCTGGAATATACCTAATGTAGCTGCATATGAGTGCATGCAGGCAAGCCTCAAAATCAGAAGATGGGAAACTAAAAGGAGTTGCTAGATTCCCTGACTCAATATTTCTCTACAGACAGCTTGAAAGTCCTGTCTTTATGAAGGCAAGGAGTGTGAGGCTCTGAATTTTATCCAAATAGAATTAATAGCAACCACAATACCAAAAAAAAGTAAAGAAATTAATACCTCACCTCTTTGAGAAATGGGAAATTCTTCAGGATACATCCAGATGTTAGGTTCTTGTTCCAGCTTCTTCTTTTTCTGCCACATTAACAGCTTTTGCAATTTTATGTTGCTCAAGAACAAAATTGTTCCAAAAGGAAATTCTGCTTTGTGATCTTCAAGACATAGAAGTACTACAAGCCTGACTTGCATTCAGACTTCAGACAGACTGTTGAAATATAGAGAATGAATATTATAACACAAGCTTATAGGTCATAGCAACTTCTGGCTGATGTTGCTATTTTAAAAGTCATTTTCACGCTGTCCTTGAAAGTGAAAAACAGAGCATACTAACAAAAAAATAATTTTTTCTGGAATCTTTAGGGCTGTGAAAGTCATGATTTGGGCCTTGACTTTTCTTATGTTGTCACTTTGTTCTCAGAGCAGAGGCCTTGACAACTTTGCTTCTTGGAGGATATTGAAGTAAAACAGCCGAACATCAGAAACAGCTCATGATGAGCTTGTCATTTGAGTTCAGCAGCAGGGCCCCACACTTGGTAACCATTACCACTGCCTAATCTACTGCATGTTTTCTTAGTCAGTAGAGATTAGAGCAATGGTACTTCAGTCATCTATTGGGAATAGAGCTAAAATGGAATAATGAAAATTATGTGTAAAAATAAGAATGTATAATATAAACAATGTTACTTTGCTGAATGTTGGCCTAATAAAAATGCTGCTTGTTGCTATGCTGGAGTCCTACCTTTGGGAATTGACAGCAGTCTCTAACAGCAAAACATAGAGACTATGGGCTTTTGAGGCATCTATAAATTTAGAAACTCATTGAGAACACTTATCCACACAGGGGGAACTTTTCTAAGTTACATGCTTGGGATTAGGCTGTGTGACTGCCAACAATGTTAATGGGAGTTATTCTTGCCTCTGAAAATATCAGCCTAACTCTGTAATAAAGTAATTTCCTCCACTATCGGTTTAAGAGATTTGTGCCAAATTTCTGACCTCAGTCACTTATTTGAAATCCAAGGTTGTTTTTTGGATTGTGTTGTAATGAATCAGTGCCTGTAGGCAAGAGATGCAATTGCTCAGTAAAATTCAGAGACTACAAGTACATTTAGGACTAATATTGTCTGCTTCTAATACCAAACACCAGCTTTGTATACTCCACTAATAAACCACCAGTAGGGGACATTAAATGCATTATAAATAGAAAGACTGTGAAATAACTTCATAGATTAAGAAAAGAAATATCGGCTGAGAGAACTGCCAAAAGAATGAAACCAGTGATTAACCAAGGTTAGTTTCTGGCCCTTCTCCTTGGGCCAGGCAGAGCTGTTCAGTGTACAAATGCATAAATGTTCAGTGCAATGTACAGGAGACTAAAATGACAAACACCAGCTTTGCATTCCAGAAAGTCCAGTATCTTTGAGACATTGTGGCTTACCACTGCATTGCAGTGAACTAAGCACTGGCCCACCACAGCAATCCAAATGGCCTGTGGGAGGCTGCTTTGCTGGTTTAGAAAATGTTCACTGAGATGAAATAGCTCTGACAGACCAGGAAGAAAAGTTTTTGAAACCTAGGTAGGAATGGGGACATGTTTGTAGGCAATAGATGTCAATATTTATCATGATGTCAAACTGGAATGACAACTTGAAACAGAACTACTCATGCAGTGTAGTGCAAAAAAAAATGTCATGGTACTAAAGGTGAAGCAATTTGTTTCTGGTCCTTTCAGCATCAAACAATTTCATCATACCAATTAGAAGTGAAGCTGGAAGACATTTTTCCTTCTATGAAACTGTGAACCTGGTTTGAATATGTCTTACAGAGCCATGTGATACTGTTCCACTCTTTCTGAATTTCCAAAGATGCTGTGATAAGTGGAAATTTCCTTTCCAATTTGGACAAGGCAATGCTCTAAATGACCTAGACCATGTAAAATTGAGCTACTTGTACAATTGTTCACAGAAAGCTAAGCCAGAAACTACTGTTTAATATTAAGTTTATCTAAAAAGAAATTATTTGATTGAAGTAAACAGAATAAATTATTTTTAAGAGATTGTAAGTTACCATACCTTAATGATATAAGTAGTTTTATTTCTTTTTCTGCCCTTTTTCTTGTGTGCAAAATATGCTTTTTTTGAACAGAATAAATATGTTAACTGAAAATAGTATGACTAGATCTAGTTTAAATGCTACAAGCCCTTTGGGCATACAAGGTGCTGGGCATCTTGGCTTTGGTGTAGTAAAGCAGAGTGAAGTATATTTAACTTTAAACACAAGGATAATCCTGCACCTGTACTGCTCCTGAATAATTTGCAGTTCACTGTGGTCTCTAGCTGACTCTTTTCCATCAGTGGAAACTCATTCAGTGGGCCACCACACACCTTGGTCTGATGATTCACACCAAAAGAACCTGTTGAGGTCACAGGCGCTTTGTTATTCCCTGTATATCAGTATTCGTTTACAAAGTAAAAAGGGGCTATGCCTGCATCCCATCCCAACATGCAGTCAGAAGTGGTTTACACCCTGCCAAACATTCACACCACACCATAAAACATCTAGAATGTAAAGAAATTTTACAATCTTCTTCAGCTTGGCTTTGGGGTAAACTACACTAGCATAGGTGTCCCTTTTTATCAGAATCAATAGAGCAGATTATCAGTGCTGCAGTTTGGTGGATGCTGACAAAGATCATCCAGGTGTTCTTGCAAAGGTCAGAAAAAGAACAAACTTGAGAAACACACTTTCTAAGTCACCACGACCAAAATGCTCAGGTGAGAGCAACACAGCTATGGAATGGAAGAGATGGACTTTTAGCCAATGCAGCGCTTACTCTACTGCCACTAGGTCCATTGCAGTAGTGGATTATCACTATTTTTAAAGTGCTGCTTCACTCAAGTTAATCTTTTGCCAGCAGAGACAAATCCAAAAAAAGTTCATTTTTTTCCCAGAAAAGTGATTTCAGTGTGTGCTTTACATCTCTCTATGCTAACCTAGAAGATCAGATGGAGAAAAGCAGTGTGACTCAGACATGCAGGCATCGATTCTACACCAAATACAAGAAGTGGTTAAAGGTGTCGTGTGCATTATAGACCGAATAGGAGACATCAGTCTGGTGTTTACACTCACCAGGAATGGCAACAAGGTCCCATAGTTATTATCCTGTTCAGCAAAATGTCAATTCAAGAAAATTAGGGAATTGGCAAGAATTAGAGCTTAGTAGCAAGTTAGCAATGCTAAATTTGTCTGCTGGGAAATTTGTCTTCTGTCAGTTTCCCAGCTAAAAACTGTGAAAATGCAAGTTGACTAGATTGACTGAAGAACCACCAGCATTTCCAAAGGAGAATGTTGCCTTATATCTGCTGATGAAAGCCTAGATCTTTGGTCTTCAGTCTTTTTACAGTATGTTATTTATGGTGTTCTCTCATGTCAGTCCTTTTATCTCATCAGGTTTCACATGAATTATTCACTGAAGCTCTGGCTATATGATTTGATTGCTCTTCTAGAATGTATGTTAAATTTAGTTATGCTGCACTTTTCTTAGTGAAGCCTTATTACTGAAACTCACAGTTTAGCAGGATACAATCCCCTCCTCCCACCTTCCAACTGTGGGTTTTGTTATGGGTTATTTCTTTTTTTATTTAACAGAATGTCAACAACATAGTGCTAGACAGATCCTCCATTTATACTCTGAGGCTGTATTTTCATCTAGGTTTTTCACTTCTCAGAAAGGTCTTGAATGTCTTGAACTATGTTCTATTCAAGTGTATTTCTTGTAGGATGCCAGCTGGTTTCCTGGCACTAGGCATGAACGTCACTGCTAAATTATGCTCTCTAACACTGTCTCTGACATCTTGAATGCAATGTTTCTAACCCTGACCCCCTTTTTGAATTGAAAGACATGCTGAGGATTATTCCTGTTCTGGCCCATTCTTTCTCACTTCCACTTGTATTGTGTTAAATAACTGAACTAATTGCTGTGACTCAAAAATGTCACAACTTTGCATGTAGGGGCTTGCTGCCTTCCTCCCAGACAACTGACAGCATGAATAATGTTGTATCAGCAAGGTTTTAAAATAAGAATTATTTAAAAATATTCTTTCTAACTGTGAAACAAGAAGATTATTTGGAAGAGATCTTTTCTATCGTCTGCCTAATGAAAATGTATTATTGACACATAAAGTTTGTGTATCTCTTACTGCTGAACTTGCCAGGACTGAAAAATCTGAAAGTCATGGTCTGAAGTGAGAGTGGTCAACAAATCCTTTTTTGTGGAGATACTGATTTAGTCAGGTGTCCTCACCTCTGCTTAACTGTGTTCTGCATACCCAAACTCTCTGTACAGGCATAGCTCTGAACTTCCCTTTTCTGACCTGAGCAATGCTGGGAGCATGGCTTTTTGCAACACTTTCAATGGGAGTGATGGGGAGGAGCATGGAATATGACACAGACAGGAAGTGAAAAATTCATATTAAAAAATTGCATACATGTTTCAATATTTGATGAAGCTTGAGCATGAAGGTCTAGACTATGAAGAAACACATAATGCTCATATCAGGAATACGACCTGCATCTAACTTTCTTTGAAATTATTTAGTACAACTTTTTTTTATAATTCCAGTTTGAAATCAAGAACATCTACAACCCCAAGCATCAATGCCCTTCAATATCTAATTTCACAGTTTTCTTAACACATATCTCATGTTATTTATTATAGTCAGTGTCATCCCAACACCTTTGTCTGTTCTTGTTACATTTTAAATGGTTTAGCTGGCAAGCCATCAATCACAAATCATGAGACATATTTTAACTTCAACTAAGATCAGTTTAGAAAGAAAACAAGTCTTCTATGGCCTAAATGTGTACATTACTCACATCTAAGTGATAAATGCCTGTTCTGGAAAAGAAAACTTTTTTTCTTTTAGAGTTTTGGTATATATCTATAGAAAGAAACAAAATTTTCCATTTCTGCATGGCCTGGAGCAACAATATTATTGATAAAAACAAGGCTTTTAATCTGAGGAAGCCTCTGCAGACACAAGTTTCAGTGTTCAGAAATACATCCATTAAACACAAACTATTTTTACTCCAGTTATATTTCAGTTCACTAGGTAAATGGAGGAATGATACAATCTTAGGAATAACTGCATTTCCTCCTCTGGAGACATAAAGAAGCTGGAATCATTGTTTTTATTTACTGAGTGTGTTTTAAAGTTTCCCTTGTACAGACTACTTCTTTAGTTGGCTCTTTGACTAACTTCTGACACAATACAAAAACAAAGATATTTTAAAAGTATGAACCCATATGTGAATTGCCCATGTGTTTTTGTGGTTTTCTCTACATGGTGTTAAAGAACAATATAACAAAAATAACAAAATCAAAATAGAAAATTATGAAAAAAACAAACAGTCATTCAATTTTATAGTGCGAAACAAACAAACAAATATTTGGAAAAGATGGCAGTCAATTCTACAATGCAATTTTAATTCAAAAGAAAATAGATAATTTTGTATATGCTATCAGGTCTATTGCACTTGCCACATTAACCAGGTGATGCTAATTTCATTTTACAGGTGATTTATTGCAACTGCAACACTAACTCCAGGGCAGTTCACAAAAAATAATTTACCTTAAGTAAACACCATTTGCCACTAATGATGGGGCAAAACAAACTTGCAGAGCATTTATGAACAGTAACATCTCTCTCTTTCAGTACACATTTGGAAACCAATCTCTGCTGTTTGCAGATGAATTAAGCATGGCTTGAAAAATCATTAAAGCCATCTGCTTTGATGAGAAAAAAACCTGCTGTGATCATTTTATTGCACTGACAGAGGCTAGGGACCATTTTGCAATATTTTTTAGCATCATTTACCCTAAATTTGACATCCTGTCTAAAAAATGATCAGTATTATCAGATCATGTCATGCCTATTTAGAACTACGTGTACAGAGAAAGCAGCTTTACCAGGTAACTCAAGGTATTTGTTTTGCTGGTCTCCAACAGATGGATAAGCCTGTTTTCCAACCATTAAAATCTGTAGTTACAACAAACTAAATGTTTATGGGTTCTGTAGAAAGCTTAATCTCCCTCCTAAATGATAGAAGCTAATAAGCATAAAAATATCATCAGTGTTTCAGTTACAAATTAGTTCCTATGATCCATTTAAACATAACCTGTTTTTTTTTCCCCAAGAATTCTCTGTAGTTATCCAAAGTATAATAAGCCAGTAGGTTAATATGGCTGGATTTTTTGCTTTTCAAATACATACTTTTGAGACCAAATCCATCTCATTTAGCTAGGAATAACTTCTAATATCTTTCAGAATCTCACTTTTTCCCTTTTTAAAATACTATTTGAACTCCTATAATTCGATCAGATTTTCCTCTCGAGTATTTTCAGCAGTATTTTAGTGACTGGATTCCACCACGACTGACTCCTCTGAAATACTGTACAAGATGTACAATTGCAGCAATCCTCTACCAATAACAGCACTCCCTATTCAGCTTTTGTACAAATAAATGTACTGCGCATATGGAAGTTGTTAGTAAAATTTGTGGCAATAAAGCCTCCTAACATTAAATGAGTCATATTATGGCGCTTTTTTCAATTCCACAGAAGGGTGGTGGATGGACCACCTAGAAATGTCACTTATTGCATCAACATCCTAAACTGGATGGGCCACATGTGACCTGAGCTAGGAACCAAGGAAGAGGAACCAAGGAGCCGTGGAAGGCAGTAGCTGCTGCCTGGAACCACACAAAGTATTTATAGGTTCTAATAATTCCTTTTTCCTGTAACTATTGTACTTACCCAAATCTTTTGGCACATAACAGTCTCTCCAGTCCCGGGCCAGTCTGGAATAAACAGGCCCTGAATATTCCCTTCTGTGCATTCATCATGGTTGCAAGTCCTTAGGGAAGTATGTAATTAACACTGCACAAAGCAGCAATGGGACTGATGGGTTTCAGTGCCTGATGATCATAGCTTCCTTGATCCAGTCTGGAACCTTATCTGCTTTTTCAGGAGCAGATCACATCCTCCTCTGGCAGGTAAGTACTTCTGCCTCAAGGCCAGATTGTTCTGGAGGAAATTAATAATACAGAGTCCTCATTCAGATGTGTCTGCCTCTTTTTCCTTTATGACTCTCCAGTTCTCTTCTCTCCATTCTAAGTCTTCTCTAGATATGTCCCCTAATCTCTATCCCTTTTCCAACAACCCTAATTCTTCATATGGCTCTAGTGACAGAATCATCTCCTTGTTTTCTTTACTTTCCCTCCATTTCCTTCTCACTTGGCTTCTCACTTTGTAATGCCTGGAGAAGTACACACATTTCTGTGTTCACCCCTGACTTGCCAGTCCTCTACTTTTCCCATGTGATTATACGTGTACATGTGTCCTATGGATGTCAGCAACCACACTCCAAAAATCACTCAACAGCTTAATAAAAATTGTTGGGTTTTCAGTACTTCTTGAATGCTCAGGTGTTCTTCTCTCAACCTCCCTTGTTGCCATTTCTGAAAAACCCTAGTGTTTGTAGCAGGTTGAAAGAACAATTGTTAAGGCTTTAGAATAATATTTGGGGATATCAAATAAATGCAATTACTCCCACTTTGAGAATGGAGAACTTGAGCACAAAAAAAAAGAAGATGGTGACCGTTCTTTTAAAGTAGGTCAGGTAAAGATCTGAATGAACAGAAGGTCTCTGGACATGTAACACTGAGGTTTGTTCATTTTCTCTAATGCATATGGCAAATATTTGACAACAAATTTTAAGCATATTTTCCCCTGATAAACATTAAAGAAAAATTACCTACCTGAAGTTTTCCGTACCAAGGTGAAAACAGATGATCTAGAAACTAACTCTACTGGTATGTATGAAAACAAACTTCATCATTGAGAACATCGTGCAACCAAAGGAGTTAAATTGACAAGAAACACAGCAAACTCATCATACATGCTAATGTTTCTGGGTTAAGAATGGAGCCCTTGGGCTCTTTCCCTTCTCATCTTTTCGCAGGTGGTTGACCTGTAATTATCCTCACTCTACCTCCCTTGTCTGAGAAATATATCTGCTGATAAAGACAGATATCTTTTTAAGGTCTTAAAAGCAGAATCCAGCTGTATCTCTAATGGTGCAGAAAGACTAGAAAGAAATAGCTAGGAATTTATTTGACTATGTAGAGGATCATGTGAAATGTTTGATGACTGCATAAGAAAATATTTGACATCTATTTCACGCACGCAACAGTAGCTGTTAAAGTCTGTGCAGTATCAACTATACAATCACAACTCATTACCTTTCTCTCATTATCTGTTCCACGCGAATTCTAAGAATAAAGCATCATATTTGCATAAGAATATTATCTCAGTTACTCAACATTGTTTTTAAAGGCAGACCTGGAAGTTAAATAGTGATATTTTTAAAACAGTACAATGAATATTGTATGAAACAGTCACATAGCAGAGAGCTGAGAGAGATAATGCATGTACAGTATTTTTCTGTCTCTAATAAATGATATTTACAAGCATCTGTGATCAGGCTTCTATATTCCTTGAATGACAGAATTGTGCAGTTGATCCCTGAACATCTTGACCTGCCTTTTAAGATCCACTCTTTTAATTAGGTAATGTGTTTTGGATCTCATTGCTTTTATCCCCAAAAATTCTCACATAGCACTTTCCTTTTAAAAACTTCTTAGGTTATGTCACAGACACACACACACACACAAACAGTCTTTCAAAATTAACTCTGAGGCAGAATGTTCTGCTACTGGGTTTGCATGGGAAAAACCTTGTCATTTCAAGACTCTTTAACTGTTCATCTAGTCTTTTTCTAATTAATTGATCTTCCATTCCCCAAAAAAAGCTGCTGAAGAAAAGATGAAAGCTACACTACAATGGAAGACCTACTACCATCTTACACCAGAAATTAGGATTCATAGTTTTAAAGGAAGTAGCAGCTGTTCCCTGTGTACAAGATGTAAAATATATAGTGTACACTGTAGAGCATAGGAAGAATTTTACATGTATATTAGTTAACCTTCTAATTTCCTTCATCTTCAAACAATTAGTTAATACATTTTCTTTTTTATTCTCCTATACTGAAGTATATAAATATTCTCTATCTGAGCTTACAGTCACAGCCAACTTCTCCCAGCTGGTTAAGAGTTTAAGGAGCACTGCCAATACTTGCTGATTCATAAAGTCATGTTACTCATTCTCTCTTTGTCTGTCTTCTACATTTTCTTTACTTTTTTTCTCTATTTTTCTTATCAGTATTGTACAAAAGATGCAGTCTTTTCTTTGTTTGCATATTTGTTCTGCAAAAAATAGTGTTGATGGTTCTGATAATGACCAGAGTATGATTTATATTGAAATATTTTATATTTGTGTTTTCATTAAGACATGTGGTTTCTTTCTGTCCACTCTCACATCTTCTATGTTCTAGACAAATGAGCTACCAAATGAAGGTTTTCTTCACTTTTTTTGAAGAGAATCTATCTTTATTTGCTAAGAACCATCCAACGATTTCCATCATCTCATGTATTTGCTCTTTACTTTTCCCAAAACTCAAACATTTGAGATTTCTTTGTCCAAATATGCAGGTAGGGTTGTAACGAATTGCAGTTACAAACTAGAAGAATTCAGAAGATACAACTCTAGGTTTCGCAGTGAAACTCAGTATTTACAAAGTACATTACATCACTGCTATTTTTAGTGCAGCAGCAGTATAAAACAGATTCCAGACCCCGCTTCTCAAAATACTGCATGAATATATAGTCAAGAAAAGCTTTTATTCAGAAATCTTGTTAACTCAGATCAACCTACTATAGGTGTTGATGGAAATAGTCCTATTAATCTATTTACATCCATGTAGATTTGGGCTTAATCTGTGATTAGAATTATAATGGTTGCAACTCATATACAACCTCCTGAAAATTCAGAAGACTTTTGTGAGCACTAAGACAAAACAAAAAAAAGCAGCAGAGAATATTTTCCTGGCAACTAATTTAAGCATGTGCATTGTCAGTGCTGCTTCTAAAAGCAAAATCAGAAAGCAAAGACATCACTGCCTGTTGGCTTTGTGGCAAAACCTCAGTTTCTCTTCAATACCCATAGTAAGACAAATGAAGAGAGAAAGTGAGGGATGAAAGAATAGAATATGACATCTGAAGTGGCATCTGAAATACAGGGCTCAAAATACCCCATGGGGACATTCAGAGAATTAATTGAATTGTTTTGGTTGAAAAAGACCTCTAAGATTGTAAAACCCAACTATTAATGCAGCACTGCAAAGTCCACCACTAACCATGTTTCCAAGTGCCACATTCACTTGTGTTTTTAAGCACCTGCTGCACCCAAGCAATTCCAGAAGTTGTTCCTTGCTCAGCAAGGGGCATCACCTACTGTGGTCAGGAGAAACCACAAATTAACCACTTGCTGCTTGGAGCATCTACAACAACCAGTGCCTCAGTTCTGCTTAAAAAGATGTTTCACTACACCCCAGAAGAGCTGGCATCTGATAGCAGACTGGACATGGATTTATAAAGGATTTTTTCGTCTTATGGAAAAGCTCAATAAATGAGAATAAAATTCTTCTGACACCCCTGTTGAAAATTACTATAGTCATCACATCACTGAAAAGATGTTTCTTTAAATCTACATATAATATTCTGTGTTCTGTTTCTGGTTTCAGTTCTGTTAAATTCTCCATGAGTTTTCCAAATGGAGAAGTACTGTTGTATTGATAGCAGTATCAATGATCTATGATAAAGTTTTAGTAATATTATAGTCATTTGACTTAGCCTACATATGTGGCACAAAAAACCTGGGTACAAAAACCCTACACTCTTTTCTGTGCTTTTTCTGTCCAAATTTTAAAAAGTTAACTAGATAGTAATTCCTTTGCTGTGAAATTTTACCTCAGGAAATTATAGAGGCATTAAATTTCTGAGTGAAGTAACAAAAGAAGAAACTCTAGGAACAATTTTCTATTCAATGACTCAAATGATTGCAATTAACAGCTTTCACATTTTCATGAATTTAAGAAATAGTTTGACCTTCTTAACAAAGAATCAGAAACTGAGTACTCTTTCTCTTAATCACTCTCTGAAGCTGAGCTAATTTAATTCCTGGATGACGCTGATTTCTTTGCTATAGCAGAAATTTGACCTTATAGCTTATAAAAATTGGTTTTTGGTATAAGTGCATTGGAGATGTTTTTATACAGTATTAATTGATGCTTACTGCAAGCTGGATGGCTGATCATTTAAAGCTGTGATATCAGGCATGCCTTGCTTGTGGGCCTTTGCGACACGACAGCAAGTACAAAGACTATTAAAATCTCTTTGTGAAAACACACAAAAATCAATCCTCTTCCAGAAGGAGGTGCCCTCCAGCACAATCAATACAAACTGGTACAACAATATCTTATGGTGCTTGTCAGCTGCTTTAAACCTTTTTGCTCAGCAGAGCTCACAAAGTGCTGCTGCGTTTCATCTCTGCTTCATTGTGCCAAATGAAGATGTATTTCTAAACGAATTGCAGGGGCAAATGCTGCCATCAGTTACCCCACTGCAGATGGCTTTAAATTCAGCAAGGTTGTACAAGACTGATCTCAACTTAGATTTCATCCACTAGAGTTAAAGAAGATGAATTTGTTTACTGCCTTGAAAGTTTTCTTTCCTCTACTTTAGTGATATTACTGGTTCTTGATGGAAATTTTTGCTCTACATTTTGATTCTTGCATGCTGGAGAGGCCAGAACACAAAAGGAATCTGAGTCATGACAATCTACAGGTTCTTTCACCTTACTTCTATTATTAATCAATGGTATTAGCTCTAATTACAAGGCAGTAGGTGGAAGCTAACTTCTTCAAGAGCTGTATGCCTTGATCAGGTGCACATCTACCAACTGCTTTAACTTTGCTTTGTCTCATTGGGGTTGTTGTGCGTTTGCCACATGTCTAACACATGGCTGTGAAAATCCTAGGAAAATTACTTCCTGGCAGTCAAGTATTTTCCCCAGATCACTGTGAACCCATGGCCTGATAAGTGGAATGATTTGGTTCCTACTGCATATCACCTAGTTCTATCAGTTTTATCTTCTGATATATATCCCTTGAAAATAAACATCACAAAAAAAACCAAGAGTGACAAAGAGCTTAACATAATGTTCCTAAGTGTTAGACACAGTAAAATAGTCCACCTGCACAGCACAACATAACTGCACACACAATCAATACAAAAAGACAGGCTTGTGCAGTGAAAAATTCAACAGTATTTTCTGTTCTTGTGCTGTATTTCTTTATGTAATGAGACATCAAATATCACGACTGAAACCAAATCCCATAAAACCTTGTCCAAACAAGCCCAGTCAAATCAAAATCCCTTTTATGGAAATTAACCTTCTGTGATAACAGAAAGCTCAACCAAATAGGCAGCTGCATGACATTGTGAATTAGTACATTAGCCTTTCAGCCTTGGGAGAACAGAGTTTAAGTTTTGGCATTAGGCACAAAAGCAAACAAATTTTGAGGTCTCATATGAGTCATTCTCATGATGTACTTCTGATAGCTCATGCTCAAAGAAAGGTCACTGTGATTTGAATGGATGGCACAATAGATCTTTAGCCCCTGTTATTATTAGCTACTTATTAAATACTTATTAAAAATAATGGTGTAAAACAAAGACCCATCTTCCTTGATGAATAAAGAATATGGAAATGAGACAGATCCTGGTTTGTGAGTCAGGGAATGGTAGTAAAAATCTTAGTTTTTCAGTATTGCTCCATCATTCCTTTGACAATACAAAATACCTTGGGCATAGATGGAATTGGAAGAGGATAGAAAAACCTCCCAGTAAGTCCACAGTGTAGCTAATATACAAGCACTTTGATTGATCTTTTCTCTTATTGAGTTTACAAAGCCTCTAAAATCTCCAACTTTATTCCATACTTTCCAGTTGAGCGGAGGTCATTATGGGTCCTGGTTAGCAGGACCCGTCCTCACAGCACTCCTGCAGATATCAGGGATTGGCCCTTGTTTTTCAAGTTGCTGGGGTCCATCAGTGCTGGTCACATTTTAAGCATCACCTCCTAAGGGTACAGGAGCAGCAATTCCCAAGTGTCAGAAGTCAAGCAGGTGAGGCAAAAGGCCGGCTTGGCTGAACAGGGATCTTCTGGAAATAGGGCAAAAACAGGAAGGTGCATGCCCAGTGGAAGCCAGGTCAAGTGACATGGGAAGAACAGAGAGATGCTGCTTTCTGCTCTAGGGAGAAAGTTTGGGTGGCCAAAGCTCAGCTGGAGTTCAAGCTGGCCAGAAATGTGGAAGACAATAAAAAGAGCTTTTTCAAATATATTGATGGCAATAGGCAGTGTAAAAATAACATCATCCCATTACAGGATGAGGATGGTCACCTCAAAAACAGGAACAGGGATAATGCAGAGATGTGTGAATGCTTTCTTTGTGTTTGAAATTTTTCTGTCCATGTTTCAGCAAGGAAGATGTATTTAATACTGCATAATATCCTTCTGTAGACTTACAGTGATCCTATTTTAGTGGACAGTGCTAGAATAGTTAATACTCTAAGACAAAATATTGCAGATACTTGCCTTTTGTAATGTTTTTCTGCCACAGTACTCTCAGTAAGATATGTTAACCTGTCTGAATATGTCATTATGTCTGCCTTAGTTTCCTGAAAATAGGATTGTCACAATGAAGGAGTATGAAACACAGGAGAAGAACCTAAGCAAATGGAAATATATGGGATAAAAAGCAAAAAGGATTTTTCTCATCTGAAGAGGTGAAAAAGCAGATTGCAGTATTTTGGTGCTGAGAGAGATACAGAACAAAAATAAGTAATAGTCTGTTACTGCTAAGAAACAGAGGCAGAAAAACTCTTATATTTGCATGGACAAGATAGAAAACAACTGGATACCACAGCCCATTTCTTTACTTTTTTATCTTCATTTGCATTTGTGCTGATTGGTTTGACCTTGCTCAATTCACACCCTCTACACAGGAATAAACGTATAAAGAAGGGACAGAGGCAGAATGAATCAGTCTTCTCATAGCAGGCAAACACAAAAAATCCAATAAGGCATATGAGATTAGCTTCATCCATATGAAAATGAGGTGGAGTAGGGAAATCTTGGGCCCAGTCCTATCAAATTCAATAAACTTCTGAGTTTTTGTTTTAACTAAACTCTACAGAAAAAAAATCATAGAACTACTGGAAATGCTGGAGAACTTACCAAAGCATTGAAGGGAGCTCTGCTGCCAGAAAATGTTCACAAAAACTGATGCTTCTTATTGTGTTTGGCCTTTGAACTCTGTCTCTTCACAGTTCAGAGTTTCACCTGTGCAGAGAATGTTCATGCATTCAGGAAATCATACATCACTTGCAGGTGTAAAAAAGTTAGAGGGACATAAAGTGTGTAGACTCAAGGCAGATTTAGAGAAAACACCTGAATTGTGTGCATTAAAACATTGTAACTAAACATTCCTCTCTTTAATTTATTTTGACAGCGCTGATTATATTTGCAATCCTAAACTCTCTGCTACTAGGTAATGCCACCAAGTAATTATTATACTTAAACTTCAGTACATTAATTATTATTCTTTTCCTTGAAGTCTCGTGGAGACATTCTGTTTTACAGTACTCAGTGTAAGATGAACATTTCCCTATCGTTATACAGAAACTTGCAAAAAATAAATGGATTGTCTTATGCCAGTAATGGGAATCTGTTAAATGTTTTTTCTTTCAGGACTGTTCAGTCCCTTTCTAATTTCCATAGTTATTTTGAAATTGGACAAAGGAAAACAAAAAAGTTTTATATTTTTAGGCTTTGAATATTTATCAGTGCAGTCCTTCCTATAGTCTTTTCTGAGAGATCTGATTATGTTTCAAGGCCTGACTAAATTTTAAGTCCTCCTTGATCCACTTCCATATCTTTTTTGCCCATTTCACCAAAAATTGTCCTGTATGCTTCATCTTCAGGGCAAAAACTGGCTACTTTCATAGACTTTTATTAAAAGATTTTATGTACTGGTAAGAATTTAGTGCAGCTTTTTTGTCTTAATTCTGACAGACCAGAATAAATGCCTTATGGGGATCACACTAAGTTGTATCTTACAGCTTCAGGATGGCAGAATCATTAATGACATTCTTAATAGGAGCACTTATATATTAATAATGTATACATTAATTACATGGCTATTGTATAAAGTGCCTATAGAGTCTATGTACATGAATAGTATCCATGTAGTAAATCACAAAGCTATATGTCAACTGTAATTATCCATTCATTTTTTAACTTCCTTTATCCTGCTCCATTGGGCAATCTCACATTCCAGCAATCTGGAAAAGTTGATCTTCCTGTCTTTTCTGATAAAGTTTTCCTTCTTTTTTCACAAAATCTGAAGTTTAGGCAAAATAGGAACCACCAAGTTCAAACTTATAAAAGTCTGAAATAATTGACAACTTTTTTTGAAAGAAGCAGTTTGAATATGTATGTGAGCACACAAATATTATGTAACACATCTGTGCTACTTCTCTAAGATTCTCTATTTTGACCTCACTTTCAGATTCTTTGTCAGGATTTCAGCTTTCCATCACAGTCATTAACTTTATAAGCAGAAAATTTAAGAAACCTGTGCCACTATTTAAAATTTTCTAAACACTTGAAGGATAGTTTTCACTTTCTCCTTCTTCTTTTTTAACTTATGAGGTTCAGGGGGAAAAAATGCTTGGGTTTATTGCTATAAAAGCCTTTTTATTTGGTCAGGGGGAAAGCTGTAAAATGTACTTCTGTCTCCAGAAACAAACAACATGGAAGTAACAAGCAGCTTGGGCACAGTAACACAACTCCATCTCCATGTCAATAAAAGCCTTATACCATATTGTTCTATGATTATTCTATAATTATGACTGTATTCAGTAGAGTGGGTTACAGGCTTAACTTTAAATCTGAATTGTACCTGAATTTTAACAAAAATAAAGGAAATGCTTAGGAATCTTGATAGCTATTGAATTTTAAAGGGGAAGCTTATTTTCCTTCAAAAGCAGAGTCATGAGAAAAGGAAGCTACCCTATACCTGCCTAAACATTTAAAACCTGAGCTATGGAGGGACTTGCTTTGCTTGGTGTCCTTTTTTGCTTTGTATATAGGCCCTTTTAAGGGCTTTTCCTGTAACAATTATGTTACCATCCATGAGCTGATTCAAATTTTTTTCTCTTATCAATTTAGAGGTTCACTGTCTTATGTGACAATGTTTTCTTTAGCATGTCTTGTTGAACATTCCAGATGGGCTTTATTTATAAGCAAATTTGAGACCACTTCATGTAGTGCATAAATTCATTGGCTTGAGTTACTTACACGTCCTAGGTGGGCAGTCCAACAGAAGCTGAACTCATCTGCTGTTCCAGAATCAAAGGTCTCTTAACAAGCCATTCTAAGTTACTTTCTGTTTCTCATGAATTACAATTACAGTCTACAGTTGCCAATTTGCACCAAGACTGAAAGTTTTAAAATTCTTTCCTTATGATTAAAGCTTTTAGGATTCTTTCCTTGCTCTTCTCTACTGGATACAGCTATGACAGCCTGTCCTCCTAATGTATGGAGCTACTGTCTGTCCCATTTAGGGCTTGTATGAGAATTCAGCTCACACTTGCAAAGATATTTTAGACTGCTACCATTTTGGGACAATGAGTCAGCAGGTCACACTTCTCTGGCTAAATCCTCTTATACAAATTTTCAGAAATACCTACTTCCCGTTATAGTTTATGCACATGGTCACCCTCAAGTAACACAAATCAGCCAGATAAAACTGTCTTTAGTCTTCCAAAAATATTACTAACTGAAGACATCACATATACAGTTTTTTGTATTATTTTACATGAGATATTTAGGTCTCTTTCTGTCTGTGTTCATCATAAGCATCCCATCAAAATCCAAACCTTCTTGTCATGTGAACTTTGGTCTTGGATCCACACCTGCTTTCAGAGAGTCAGATGCACTGCTCTGTTGATAAAATTGATATAAATGCATGAAGTCAGCTCAGGTTTTAAGGAAGAGTCTAAGTCTGATGAAATTACGATATGCGCTGCTTAGTGTTATCTGCTAAGGCTGGAACTTAGAGCATTATGGAATATGGAATTGATAAATTTAGAGGCAACATGAGAATGGAAAGACATTTATTGTGTTTTCCTTTCTCTCCTTACTTTTGGGGGTTATAACTTAGCTCTACTTCAACCCTTTATGTTACTACACAGCTTTAGCTTCCTTATATGCAAAAAATGTCCCGCAGAGAGCAAACATTATTGTGACATGTTAGGTGTTAAGTTGTAGGGAGATAAAATGAGTATTGCTCATTAATTGGTCAAATTTTATTCTTGATTTTTTTTTCATTTCTTCTTTGTTTAAAGACATACAGTTCCCATCTAAACATAAATACCACAATATTTCTCTTCTCTGTTTGAAAAATAACTCCAACCCCTCAGTAGCTTTGTAACCATGCACGGGTCTTTCCAATTTAGTGTAAAAAATCTGAACAACTCAAGTGAGTTGTTACCTCCTTTTCAGTTCAGTTAGAAGACCCAGACATAATGCTGTACACAGAATTACCTTGTATCAACAGAAATTTGTGCCCTCATTTCAAACACTACTGTCCAGGTATACCTAAGTCATCTGTAGCCAAAGGTACATTCCTTTGCAGGTCTAGCCTTTCTGGCTAAATCTGCAATATACCTTATTGTTGCCTCTACAGAGAATGGTGGGAAGCTTAGTGCAGCCGTTAAGACTTGTAAATGGTCACGTGGTCTTTGTGACAAGCTGGGCAAGCAGCCTGACCCTACAGATCTGAGACACTTTTGTAGAGACTAATGCTGAGCCCCCAGGAGCAGAGACTCCAGCACACAGAGTCTGCCAGCATTGGTCAAAAAAGTTAATTGCAAGGATTAGAGGTGTGTACAGAGCTCAATCAGAGAGCTTTATACAAAGGTGGAATGACTTGTCTACATCAGTAGAATTCAGAAGACATGTACTTTTGTTTAACTTCATGTTTTATTATTGGTCTCATGCTATGCCCCAGGTCTTGATCATTTGTATATCTTTCTGAATAATGCAACAAGTAAAGAAGTCCTGTGCATATACTATGCTAGACAGGCACACACATTACCAAATACAGGCTATAATCTCTGTTAACATAAAGCTACATAGCTGATTTCAAGGAAACCAATCTGAGTTATACCAACCCACAATCTGCCCCATTATCCTGAAAGGTATTCTTCCTTCTTTTGTGTTTGTGGGTTTTGTTGGGGTTTTTTTTTCAGCATAGTGGGATGAAAAAGACATTACATTTACAGCCCCAAACACTCTCTGCATATTCCAGTATCATGTTTGCTCTTTTAACAACTACTAAACACTATGCAGATGATTTTACTAAATAATCAACAATCAATTCAAAGTCAGAACTGATATTCCTGTCCTTGGGGATATGCTGCCAGGGCCAAACACATCCCCAGTGCAGCTCTGAGCCCAACACATTTGGCCCACTGACCACAAAGTGCACTGCCTCCAATTACCTTGCTCTTATCTCAGTGTACTGACTCTGCACTTATCTGAGTCCTTTCCTTTTATCTAAAACACTGCAATCTTCCAAGTCCCCTAATGCAGTTCATGGTTTGACTCCTGTTGTTCTCATCTAATATTATCATCCCTTTCTGTGTTTTACTTTCTCTCTTCCTTTTCCTGAAGCACTCCCACAAGCACCAGAGTCTTAAAAAATCACTGCTGTTTACAGAGTTTATTACTTTCCATCATTTCTTATGATTCTCCTGCAGCATGTCGTTCAAATAATTATCTGTGTGATTTACTGTATCGGTCATATAACCTCCTTCTTCCTGTACTAATCAGCTCTGGAACAGCTACTTGGTAGAGCCAGATTGCCCCTAACAGACTTTTTCCCATCTCTGTGCTTTCTCACTCAAGCATGCTGGGATCGTGCTCTCTCTGGTCTTCTACATACACACAGAACTCCTCACCAGATCTTCCAGGGCAGACTCACTCCGGCTGGCCAGGAAGCAGCCTAAACTGCAGATTTCAGCAAATGTCTCATGCTCTGAGGAGCTGGTGCCTCTGCAAAAAATCTCTCTGCCTCTATTTAGATGGCGTAGCCATATGCCACTGCCCATGCCAGATTTTGACTGAAAGCCACCACAGAAAGCCCTTTCCAGTACATCTAAATTACTCAACACTCTGTACCCAAGCTTCTGCAAAGTGCCACTGTACTGATGAGCAGATTGTTCACTAAAATATCATGGGTGAATGAAGAATTGGCTTAAACTATCTTCATATAGATCAGCTGGGTACTATCACTGAAGGAAGGGGAAAAGAAAATGGTGAAATCCCTTCAACTCTTTCCTTTTTTAGGGCAGCAGCAAGGAAATACCATAGCCTCTACTGTAAATTATACAGCAAAAATGCTATTTTGGACACCAGCTCTCTACCTGGTTACTTGGAAAGTAATTGTGGAAAGAAATACATACAGACATTCTTCCTGAAACAAAGTCAGTCGTAGATACTCAAAAACTACCAAACTACCTCACCCTCCAAATCCAGCCAGTAGCTGTAATTACCTCTACCACACAAGTAAAAAGCATTTATATGGGCATACGTGCCCACAGAGCTTTTTAAGAGCAAAGACAAAGACAGAGAGTTATGGCTTACCAGATCCAAATGGTCGATTGTAACCCTGCCTCAGGGGTACCTTCCTGTAACTCATTTAAAAGCTCATTTAAAACAAACAAAATTTCAAGGTACACAGAGTATTTTTGAGGTCAGTTCAATGAAACTATGCAATAAGGAAAAAACAGCAGTATTAAAGACATGATACATTGCCGGACTAAATACTACTATAGCTTTGGAGAACCTGATGTATGGATAACTTCTTGGAGTTTATTTATCCTTTCCTCTGGTGATGCGTGTTGTGGCATTTTCACACAAAAAAAGTTCTTTGGGAAAATGTCAACAAGACACTTCATAGACATTTTCAGACTATTACATAAGAAGATGGCACAAATATTTCCTTCCCACAGAAATTAAATCGGTGTTCAGGGAGGAAACCAGTATTTCAGCCTCCTGAAGATTGAAGTTACCTTTTCCTACCTACACAATCATGAAAGCTGGGAGGTAAGGGACAGCACCTGGCTGATGCATTTTGGAGAGTCTCAGACAGACAGATCTGGGTAATGCTGCAGCTTTAAAATGCTACTGCCCCTAGATTTCCATCCTGCTACTCTGCCAGAGATTATTGCTCTTGTAGCAGAAGAAGCAGAAGACAGTGCACTGTAGTTCCCTCTTTGTAAGAGCACAGGGAGGGCAGGGCTCAGTGTTGTATTGCAGATGCTCTCGCTCTCAGCCTGGTATCTTAGCAAAATCCAGCGGACTTTGAACTGGGGTTTCTGAGGCAGAGGCACCTGCTCTCAGCTGCTACCTCCTTTCCAAGCAGAGTAGCCCCTGATATAAAACCAAACCAACAAAACCAGCAAAAACAAAACAAAACAAAACAAACACAAGAAAACAAACAAACAAAAACTCAAACACACAACCGAAAAATCATCAGATAAGCAAAGAACTGAGAAATTAATTTCTTAGGTTCTTACTGCGAGATCCTAGGCTCTTATGTTAGTGGAATATTCCAAAGTGATGATTCTTAAGAGTATAAGGTACCATATTTAGTAAGACTCCCAAAAAAATCTTTGAAGGAGACTGTTTAGAAAAGTCCTCAGTACTATTAATGTGAGCACTGAATAGGGCTGTTTATGGGTGCTATTACCTGTAACACATGAACTGAAGCTAATGCTCTTCAGAGGAGAAAGTAGAGCCATTAACAACTCAAAGATTTCCTCATAATACCTTTTGTACACATTGATCTGTTTCCTGCTATTAAAAACCAATGAACCAAAAAAAAAAAAAAAAAACCCACAAAGAAGGCAAAAATATTTAATAGATGATATTGTCCTGTGAAGATGGACTTGAAGCCCTACCCAGTCAGATGTCAAGGGCAATAAAAATCAAAGCATTAATCCCTGGGGAATAGTCTCATGTAGCAGAGAATCCCAAAGATGAAAACATTCTGAGCAAAGGGCTCTTTGCAGGGAATTTCTGGAGAAAAGAATTTATGTATCCCAGTTTCCCCTGGTAACCTCACCAGACCACTGTCAGTACAGCAAGCAGATTTGATCTGAGAAACAGATGGAATTTTCTCTTTCAGTGAATGTAACGTTAAGGTTTGCTCTGTCACTGGTGTGTGAGAAAGTTAGACTTGGAGAGAAAAGGACAGGCTCTTTGCCATGGAAGCCATATCACTAAAGAAAAATCTGTCCAATTGTCTGAAACTTGTAACGTTAACTCTCTCAAATGGATTCTGAGGGAATCTGCCAAGTCCTTTACTAACTTCACCTGCGTTCAGCTATTGGTACAAGTGATCTGTGATGGCACATGGAGCCCGAGCCCCTTCAGTTGTTCCACAGCTGGGTGTTCCAGCGATGCCTCCCGACTTTGCTGCGTGGCAGCTCTACCCTGCCTGCCCCACTGCTGCCCAGCACAGAGACAGACGAGCAAACAGAGACGAGCTCATTCTATTACAGCTCCTACTAAAAACAGGTGAAAGCTGCAAATTCCCTCCTCTTGTGATACAGCTTGAAGACAAAACTGAAACACCTCCAAACCAACCAAATGAAAACCCAACCCCCTTACCCCAGCCCCAAACACCCCACATTCAAATCCAGTAGGGTTAAAATGCCCTCTGAAAATGTGTAAGTATTCTTAGCAGGAATCAATCCCAAAATATACACAGACCATCCTTCTCCCTTTTGTTAGTCAAATACAATGCTTTGGTAATCTAAGTCCTGGCTACAACTCATATATACATACACATGAATTGTACACACTCCTCACCTTTTTTCTTCCTCGTTCTTTTTTTTTTTTTTCTTTTTTTTTTTTTCTTTTCTTTTTTTGTTACACTTTGAAGCAAGCCATTCTAGGCACTGGGGACAGACCATCTTTTCCTCTCCCAAAAGAATAACTTTACTGCAGGGCCCTCTCCAATCCAAATGGTTAGGAATCCAATACACAACAATCTTGCAGAAATCAGCTGCCAGATTTATTATTCTACCTGAAAACCCCCAAACAAAACAAAAAAACCCCCAACCCTAAACAAACAAAAAAGTGGAATAAAAATAGACTTTAAATAAACCTCTTAGGTACATTTTAAAAAGGGTTAATCAGTTCAGTGAAAGACTTTTTTGTCTTCTGCTGAGAGATCATGTAATGTTGGTCTGACTGCTTGTTTTGTTCAGTGAGTCACTACCATATACAGATATATATATATTTTTTCTTCTTAAATATTACACATTCGATGCAATTTTAAAATCTTTTTTTTTTTCCTTTTTTTTGTCCAACCCTTTTCCCAAATACCCACATCCTGCCACAGGCAAGAGATGCTCTGTGCTGACATTAAAGAACCAAAACCAATCCAAAGATTTTTCATCAAAGCATGTTTCATTTTAACCTTATTTCAGTGGAAACCACAATTTTTTTAAACAATATTACTCAACATTTTCCCTTTCCTTTTTTCTAGTTCTGCAATTTTAGACTTCTTTTTCTCAGTTGATCACCAAGTATTTAAGTGCCATTGAGACCTATGGACAACAGAATTAGGTGGCATAATAAGGCATATATCATAAAATATATTGTCTCGTGGATCTGGGTAAATTAAATACCTGCCCAAATGCTTTTTATGCACCTGTGGTTTCTAGTGACCACTACTTCTTTACTTTTGATTAATTGTGTATTAAAATATTCATAACTTAAGTAGTGTCTTAACTGACAAAGGATGGAATATTAACCCACGCAGGACTGTCTCTGAAATCCATCCATTATGATGAAAATTATTCTTGGTTTTTTGTGGTTATGTATTTATTTTTCTTTCCACTTCTTGACAATCTAGGAAAATGAGGTACTTCATATAACAACTATTTTAATTTCACTGGGCAAAAAATGAAATCCAATTCTTACCTCCCTCTCCGCCCCTCCAAACTACGAATTATTGTATTTCAAAAAAGGTGCTCATAAATATTTTAAACTTTTGGGGGTTTGCCACTTTTTGTTTTTTGTTTTACGCACATAATGGCATGTGTGGTTTGTGTTCAACGCAACCCCTCTCAAAAAATAAACCAATTTGAAAAAATAACGAAACGACCAAGAAAAAAAACCCTCAAAATTTAAATTGTCTTCCGAGCATACCCAATCACATTTACATTTAGTGTCCAAAATAAGTTGATTGGTAACACCAGTGCCAGCACTACAACGTCATACAGCAACTTCATGGTATTCTTTGACAGTTCATCTCTGTTCCACCGAAAATTACAAAAGGTTCTGCAGAGCTTTCCTTAGCAAGCTGAAGCTTACTAGTCATTTGTGGATGCGCATAAAAGCTGCTTATAGCACAGCTATGGCGTAAGCTATTTTCTAAGCAATAAATGGTTCAAGTCATCTATTTTGTCCTGAAATGCTACCTGTAGTTACAGCATTGCTTATAAATGGTCATAGTAAATTCAGCATCAAAGAGAATATTACAGAAAAAGACAGCAGCAGAAGCATTAGCATTATCTAGTATTTATATATGTTATCAACATAACACAGCAGTAAAAGGTTTAAATGCATATTAATGGGTACCGTGTCTAAAAATTACTAAAGTACCTATTTAGTGTATTGGATATTTTTCTCAAGGAGTGCTTGCTGTGTCTAAACAGCATAATTAGATATGTGACTTAGTACAGTTAATTCCTATTGATTAAATAACTTATTTATGTACCAAAGGAAATGGAAGGATACAAAATGTTTTCTCCCTCCTGATCATGATCCTGTATTTAATGCTGACGTGATCATCAGTAAGCCTACTCCACGTAATTACTACCCTCAAATGGATCTTGAAAGATCAACGCCATAGCATGGGCCATATATGTATAGCAATGTGGCACCAGATACAGCATGCAGCTTGCAGTCTGAAGTCGGGGGTTTCACTGCTTGCTCGCTGTACTTATGGCCAGCCTGTCATTAAATAGGATTTTTATTGTTTTGAGGTCGTACACTGAAATAAAAAAGAAAAAAAAATTAGGAAAAATATCTGGTTGTTCTCAGAGGCAAGGTACAAGTTCTGCCACTGAAACTCCTAAATTAAATGCTGTGATATATGCTTTGCTTCTCTTTTATAACTGCAGAAAGACAATTAAGAATGTCAAGAAACAAATGCCCTAGGCATGCTGTTCTGATATCATCATCAGAAGTGGTTATTTTGCACAATGAGAATTAACTGTACTACGGATACCCAGAGAAAATGTACAATATCTTATGCCGATATGAAACAAAACAGACATGATATAGCTTTTGTTTTGTACTTAAAACCTGTATGTTCCCTTCCCAAACTTAAGTAAAAAGCAAACCCACCCTTTTCCTCCTTTTACACAGAATTACGTTTAGGTTCCAACCCTCCCCTTTCAAATAAAGTGCGCTGTCCATGGCAGACCATAGGAGTAATGCAACAGGAAAAGCCCCTTTTAGTGTACTATTTAAAAAAACAAACTGAAGTCGATTCAGCTTTCCTCTGGGTCTTGGGAAAGAGGAGAAGCTTAAGGGAGGGGGAAGCACCCCTTCAGCGTCACAGTTGTTAATAGACATAGCCTTCGTTGTAGGGGTGGGTGTTGCAGCAGCCTCCGTCCTGCATGTAGACCATGCTCTCGTCGAAGTGGGACAGAGGCACAGTGTCCTCCTCATTGATGTGGCGCTCCATGTCAGTCTTCAGTAAGGGGCGCTGGTTGTCGGGAAAAGCCATGGAGAAAAGCGCTTCAGGGTCACAAACAAACTTGTAGACGTATCTTTCTCCGGCCACCTTAGGACAACAGAAGGGGAATAAAAGGTGCACCGTAAGGCCTCGTGTTTTGCAGCTCCAAGTTCAACAGTCTTGTAAAGAACTCACCTTTGTTACACAATTAATAACGTGACAGCAGAACTGGTAAGGCAATGACCTAGCAAAGACAAGTGGGACCTGCCAAAGCAGACTGTGCAGAATGCTCTTGATTTTGCCACACGTGACATCCTGTTGGAAGATGAACTAAGTATTCTACTTCTAAGCATTTGTTTGCGATCGTTTCCTATACTTAGCCACAAATGGAACTGTTCTTATTGGAAAATGTAAACAAATTGTCACTACAGTGGCAAAATAAAATTACACAATGTGTGCGAAGTGGAAAAAAGAATCACGTTGCACGACAGAGATCTGGATTTCACTTTACACAGATTGATTCATACTCATGTATAAAAGCACTTTAGTTATAGTGCATGCTGATTGCACAGGGACAGCGTAAGCAAATACGTAGGCTAATATGTACTTAGCAATTGCTCATGCAAAGCTGGGACATTTGGATTTGCTTATGGAGGGGCAATTTGTCCAAAGTTCCTAAAGTTTTCCCTTAATCAGAAACAGCCTTAAATGACCATGCTCCAATTTTCTAAAGGCCAGAGAATGCTAAAAACAACACAGAACTGCTGTCTTACTACAAACAAAAAAATGAAGTCCATATAGTGCCTTATCGAGTGCCTTATTCAAAAAATTGTGCTTAAAAATATGCATAAGATTGCATGCTCACACTTTATTAAAATTATTTTAAAATAAAAATCATATTGCCTGTTCCTTGCAGCTCTAGCTACCATAGCAATGAAGTGAGTTAGTGAAGATGGAAACTTAAGTTGCAAACTTAACAGCTCTCTTATGGGTGCAAAATAGTTTGAAGCACCCTCTTAAACTTTCAGCTTATTTACTGTACAAATAGAATTTGGTAGAGACTGTATCTGCAGCAGAATTTTTAAAATCAAATTAATGTCAGCAAGTGTGATAAACTAGAGGTTGCATTCAAAAATCAGGCTTTTGCATAACTTGCTACCATTGTTGATTAAAAAAAAAAAAGGAGGGAAAATATGCATATAAACTTTGCCCTAAAGAAACCCATTTTGCATCTACAACTCCCATTAGTTTTTAACATACACGAGCTGGCCAGGTAGAGCGATCCCAGGACAAACCTGAAACATTGCTATGTCAGAAAAATAAGCATACAAGCTAGCTTTCAAAACACGTGTCAAACACATTCATGTGGATAATAAAGTAGTAGTTTAGGATGTAGAAAGCTAGCTGTCAAAAGTACTCGTGAACTTTCTGTGTTAAATGGATGTGTGGGTTGGGGCAGCATTATCAGCCTTCTGGTATTTCTATCCCCACCTTTTCAACTTGCTTCAATCTGCTACTTTTTTTTTTGGCTCTGCTGCCTTTGAAGTGTGCTGGCAGCTGAGCTGTAACCTGCAACAAGGAACTCCTCTCCCTGAAGCACCAGTCAGCAAAACCAAGCGCCTCTGCTTCTCCCTGATTGGACCCGGTTTCCGAGCCACTTGACAAAGACTTGGTGCACAGTTAGGTGACACACAAAAATGAATGATAGGTGCTGAGCTACTGAAGAACCATAAACCAATACTAGCCCAGATTGTTGTCCGAGCTGACTACTGGTAGGAAAGGAGTGCCCTACAAAAATCCCATAGTCTAAGAAAGAGAACTTGTAAGACTTCACAAAACCTACTGGAAAAGTTGCCCAGCAACTTGAGCTGAGAGCACTGTTTCCATTCGTGGAATTGGCATATGACAAGTTTAAACATGTTCATCATCACTGATCACAAGACCAATGTAAAAAGACATGGAATAAATTTTGCAGTTCAAGATGTTTATTATGATCTTTGAGAAGACCTGGCAGTTTTGTAGATACAGCAGACTGGTCTCTCCTATTGATTTCTCAGTCAATCTACATGGTACTACACAGCAAGATTTAAAAATCAGCAAGCCACAGTTAGGAGGATAGATTGAATACTGTCAGCAAGACTAGCCTGTAATATATAAATTATTTTAAAATATTTCTACTAATTCAGTCTATTATAAATATTAAATTCCACTCAAAACCAAAATTACTACAACACTATTGGTAAAAATATTAAAGTACTTGGTATGTTAATAGGCATAATTATTCTCCCCTATCTTGCACTCAATAAAGTACCCAAAGACTGGGCAGCTAATTTAGATCTGCAAAACATTAATCATACTGTACTCTACCGTTTGCATTTCCCAGCTGCCAGGAAGCTCTTTTGGATATTTTGGAATGTTACTTCTTTCCTTATAATCATGCATTGTGTGAATTAAAACCACAGACATTTTTTACATAGGAAAAAAAATAAAATCTTTATGCATATGCTGGACCTAGTAGGTCCAAAAGCTTAGTATTTGCCTAAACAGATGAAAAAAACTATCTAAGCCATACAAGTACTCCTTGTAAACTGACCTATGGATTAACATGCAAGACTCTGGTGAAATGTAATACAAAATTAGCTACTCACCTTTTGCATGATTCCCTTTTCATAATAATAGCGAAGCGATCGGCTAAGTTTATCATAGTTCATAGCTGGCCTGTTTTTCTGAATCCCCCAGCGACGTGCCACCTGCCACAAAAATGGATTAGCAATGATTTGTTAAATGCATTTAACAAGCAGATCTTATCTTCAGATACTTTATTTGGGGATGCAGGAGGGAAAACCCTGCAGGTGCAACAAATAGGAAAAGGCTGCCATGACCTGAACTTTCCATGTACTACTATGAATTTTAACTGGATGCACATCATCATTAAACTTGAAACAGACTTATTGGACAATGTGGTGGAGGGTTACGTTTTTTCTTTGCTTTTTAATAAAGAAAACCAGTGAAAAAATAAAGCCATATAAAGAGATGACAGACAAAAAACATTTACAAGCTCCACCAGAAAACTTTCACAAAACCTTTGTTCAGTTTGATACTATGAATAATTTTACTGTGTCTATCTTTTCCTTGCTGTTTGAAAAGAGGTAAGTTATTTTAAACACACATGCATACACAGTTAATAAACTAATACAGCCTATACTTGGAAAGACAGCAATGCTGCAATTATTAGGAGATACAAGTCAAAAGACAACTCCCAGTCTTAAACATTACTTCAGGAAAAAAAAAAAAGGCATTATCTGAGGAGGCAGAATAATCACTTGGAAAAACTATATGGCAGTATGAAGAATGGAACAGAAATTTCATAGTTTCAGTGGTATAATATTCCCTTAAAAATAACAATAAAAAGTGAATTGCAACTAACTCATGAAACTATTCCATAGAGAAAAATATGCTTTCTGTTCTGACTTATGTTTTCTACTTGACTTTATGCTTCCTGTTTTATTGCTAAAGATAGTTTTGGACAAAGTGACCCTTTGTTTAAAGAGCTTAACTTATTCCTCGCCTGAAATTTCACCGGCTATTGGTGACATTTCAATTACTGTCTGTAAAAATGACTATAATATCACCAGAGGAAAAAAAAAGACAGTTGATGAACTCTTTAAAGCACATTTTATAAAAATTATTGAGAAGTGCATATGCATACAGCTCTGGAAAAAGGACAGAGTAGCCAAGCAGCTTCTCTGAAGACTGCTCTGCGAAACATCCCATAGGTGTCTGAAGCTCTTTGATGCAAACCATGACAACATGCAGTACTGAGAACACTCCATTATTTCAGTGTCCACCTGGACAATAATTTCTAAAATTTCTTTTGAAAGCATTATTTCCTTTCAGTGGTGCAGCTTTTCAGGCTTATGTAAATTATCACGGCTCTGCTAACTTCAGCTGCATTTTAGCTGTACTGAAACACACCTCCAGTCACGTAAATTTATTCCAGCTGCAGATTTGTCCTAGATGTCTAACTTTGATTCACCTATTAATTTTTGTGACACATGACCACAGCACTCCTTTTTTATTCCTTCCAAGGCTTTTTTTCTGCATTAATAGGAGTCCTAGAAGTCCCCAACATAACAGGCTTGCAAAATAAATAAATACACGGCGAAGGTAAACAAGAAGTAATGGTGAAGAATATGTTACATTGTGTAGTATTTTGACACTCCTAAACAAGCAATAAGGTCCAGTTCCCATCCCTGAACTGCGTAACATTTCCCTAGTCCAGCTCTGTGGAAGGGACTCAGGCTTTTACCCTTCTCCCTTACCTTCCTGCTGAAGGTTGCTGCCCCTCTTACAAGCCTGCATACATGGACCTGTGCCCAATTCTCAGGCTCCATAGTTCACAGTTACTTTCTGAATGAACTATGGCACTCCAGGAGCTGATACATATTCATTTTTGTTGTCACTCTACAGGGGCATAAACCTCCAGTAAGGAATGGACGGAAAGGTCATGTCACTGACATCCTAACACCTACCACCACTGACAGCAGAACCAACAAGCTCTTTGATTTCTCTTCAATTTACACTTCGCAACCAACAGAATTGTGTAACTTCCCACAGCCTATTCTTATTTTAATTGACTGTTTCTGTCAGATTCATGACATTCATATGAAAAGAACTTAGACTCCTTTGTACTCCTAGGAACACAGAGTGAGGCAAGCTTCAAGCCTCCTCCAGATCTTGGATGCAATGCTGCTCAAAAACACAAAGCAACTTCTACATAGCCAGACATGCAGATGATCTGTTTAACTTAAATTAGAATATACGCTTCTTCAGAGAATTACACAATAAGGAAAACTTAGGGGTTTGTTACTTTCCTTTCCTTAGCTAATAAAATCTATAAAGTTTTTGCACCATCTGCTGGAAACCATTTCTCAATAAAACTCTTCAATCTTGAAAAAAATTGGACATAACTTAAAGACAAGACAAAACTAAAAGAGGAAAAAATATGAGACTAAGATAAGGGGAAAAAATCATGTACATCATTCACCAAACAAAAGACTTTCCAAAGATTTCACTCTGTTCCGGGACAGGTTACACAACTAATGAATCCACATAGCCTGCTAAGGCTGCAGACTTGCCAGCAGAGTTTCGGTATCATATTGACTAAGACTGTTCTGAGTTCAAATCCTCAGATACACAGTGCCAGGATGTGCCGTGGTGACTATCACTAGAGCAGGGGATACGCAGAGAAACGAGAGCCAGCACTGGGGTCCTTGCAGCAACCTGCTCCTCAGCCAGACCACGTCAGGAAGGAAAGGGACATCAGTCCTGACACCATCCCTATCTGCTCCAGCATCTCCACAGAGCTGTTAGCAGACAATGTAACTAACGTGCAAAAAAATTTTCAGACTGCTAATGCCAGTAGATGGATGGCAAACAGCAGAAATAGCTAGTGGAATGCAGAAGCAGCCATACACCCCCAAGCCTTCCCACTCAGCTCTAACTTGGAGGGGATCCTGTCAGAAAATTTGCTGTGGTGTCCTCTATTCCAAAACCCTATTAAAGGGGCAAAAAAGTAAAGCAGAATTATACTGCCTTTTGACAACCCCAATTAAATCCTCCACATCAATTTTACAACAGAATTCACATACACCTGATCTTCCAACAGCTTCCATGATAGTTTAGAATGCAGGCTAGGTTACATAACATTACCTAGTCCAAAATAGTTTCTGTAATAAAACATTCAATTTATTCCTGTTTATCACACAAGTGAACTAAGCCACGCTTCAGCAAATGTTCATGAATATAAGTAATTTTATCTACCCCATGACTCCTTCATGGTTCAGAAGAGCCATGCATGTGCATGAGCGTTTGCAAGCCTAGGATCTAAACCTGTACTAAAGAATCTAATGATTCAAACTAATGAATCTAATATTTGGTGTTGAAAGACTAGTGAGGGCCAAGTTTTCAAAATATTTTGGAATATAGTTCCATCCATAAAGTGATTCAGAAAAATGTGGACCCCACAATTCATGCAAACTATTTACTAACTCTAGTACTTGTAACATTTTTATTATTTTGTGAGACTGGGAGTCAAATCTATCTTAACCATACCTCTGTCCTAACTGAAGCACTTCCCTTGCCAGTCCTTTCTGTCACTCTTCTAAAGCACTGCTGAAGCAAAATGCTGAAGGAAAATAAGGCCTAAGTCCAAAGGAGCACAGTTAAATTTGCAGGACGGGGCAGTGGATGCTGTCAGTCTAACTCACCTCCTCTGGCTCAATCAGCTTGAACTCCATGCCTCGGCCAGTCCACGCTATGAAGTGAGAGTTTGATGGGTCATCAAGAAGAGCTACCAAGAACTGCCAGAGCTGAAGTGAGCCTCGCCGTTGATACGTGGGTCCCTCACGATACATGCCCGGCTCCTGTTTGACATCACCTGCAAAGAGCAGCAGTCATGTTAGAGGAGCAAAGCCCTGGAACATCATCAACTCAGTCTGTCAGATAAGCTGGCAAAGCAATCATTAGGGAGAGCAAAACAGAGGGAAGAATCGGCCACCCTCAAATGCAACATTCACCTTTTTGCTGGGGACTTACAACAACATATTAATATACTAAAAAGTGCCTAAATTCATTCATGATTTATGGAAGTCTCGCTAAGCCTCTCCCCATGTAGTTTTGATAAATGCAGATATCTTGAAAACCATTTAGTAATATCCTCTCTCTGAAAGAACATAAGCTATTTCTGAAGCAACATGAAGAACTTCTGATACCTGAAGAACTGTTTGTGTACCACACTTTGCACAGGCCCTAGTTTTGGTAAAGTAATGTAGGCTTCATGAAGCTGCAATACCCCACTGAGTGAAACTGCTCTTGCATGCAAATGCTTCTAAGGAAAATTTGACAAAGTATTTGACTTGGACTTAAACAGCATGTGCTTTATGTATAGGCATGTAAATCCTGCAGATATGAGAGTTCCTCTGTGGCGTACTGGACTTGCATACGAGCAAAAATTACTTTTACTCATATCTAAATATTAAATTAGCATTCCCTCTGAAAAGCAATAAGTTAATTTTTCTAAAATTTGAAGTCTAGAAAAACCTTTTAAAAAATATTAGTAACATTCTACTAGCTGTTCCAAAAATTGCCAATGAGAAAACCATCCTACTACATCCACACTTTGTTGTTTTTTAAATCATATTTATACTGAACAAAACATGCAAACAACAAGAGCTGAAAGGTCTGATGCTGAAGCAGACTATTTTTTTCCTCAACACAAGGACTGCAATCCTAGATATACTGGTAAAATTCCTCGTTTCAACTATCAGAACAGCAAAAGCCTCCAATAAACAGTGTGACCTGTTTAATAAGGAAAGTCAGGAATTTACATTCAACCACAACATTAGGATGCTCTGACAGCCATTACAGAATGGCTCTGTGTAGTGAAAGGGAGAATAATAATATTAAAAATTGAGCACTTCCTTTTGTAATCAGGAAAGAAAATTGACTCAATAGCTGTGGAAAACAAATAAATCAACACAAGGCTTTTTAGTTTATGTGAGGTTCAAGTTCCAGTCCCGAAAGCCTTTCTTTTTCAAGGACAGGTTTTTTTCTTGTAATTATAGCTGAGCAATGTGCAAATAGCCAGTGCAGTATTACACAGGATCAAATTCTTTCCTTGCACTGATCTTTGATTTCAAATTAAGCAGCTGAGAATCTGCTTCTGAAACACCAAGACTAGTCCTGGGCTTATCCAAATTTTGCTTTACTGGCCAGAATATGATGACACATCTGCTATTTTTCCCTCAAAACATCATGCTGCAAGCATAAACACACCTATTTGCATCACAAGATCAATCTTCTAGAGTACAAGGTGTTCTCACAATGGGCAGTCATAGAAACTAGCAGCAGACTGCTTGCTTTGCAGGCACAAAAGTACTTCTCAATATTTATTTATTTTACTGTATTTGTATTTCATTTTCATTCCCTTTCCTGTATAAAACCCAAATTAACCAAAAGGTTTTCCAAGGAATACATAGACAAATGCTACTGTTAATGAGTTTTAATTTCTTATAGTAGGATCTGATCCCATTCCCATAAATGTACATATAAATTTGACACCGCTACTCACAATCACAGATCCACAATCATTTGTGAGGAACCAAATAATACCTTACACAATGTGCTTTAAAAAAAAATTTAAAAAACCCAAACGAGCTCACATTACAAAGCCAGGGTATAAATCACTCTTTCTGTGACTGTATCAAGGCCGTGACAATGCAATCCTGGATTGAGCAATCTTCATGTAGGTCTAATAATACTGTCCAAAATTCTTTACCTATTTCTTACCAACATAAAAAAAAAAGGCATACTCTGTCTGAAGAATGTGCAATTCTCTGGGTTACTTTCATTTCAGAGTCTCCAGATTTTCAGCAAATACAACAAATGCTGGTAAACATGCAATAGCTTTGTAGCCCATAAGTGAGCCTCAGGACAAAATAAAAAAAAATTAAGTAGGAGAAAACCACCAATTCTCCAGCCCTGCCTTTAGGTGTGGTCAGAGATTTGCTCACAAGTTTATCAGGAAATATCTAATCTTTCCTGCCGAAATAAATAAAGCTGGATATACACACATCAACACAAAAGCTACACTAACAACACTGCACTAACATGCATACACTAACATAATGCCATTCTAGCAAATTTAAGTAATTGGTCTCTAAATTACTTCCCAAAGTTGCAGACTAACAGAGTCACTGGCAAAAAATACGGTGTCCATCTACTTTGCTTATAATGAAATAAATCTGAAATCAACTAAGTTACACCAGGAAACTGATTTTACGTCAGAGTAACTGAGGATAATTTGGACCATTCATTTTAATTGACCTCAGAATTCCTCTTAAAAAAAGCCTGCTGTAATTGGTAGTGTTGTGAACAGAGCATTGATTTGTTATCAATCCCACTGAAAAATAAACCACTAGCACATTCAGCCTAGTGCAAATACATTGGCACTAACACAAAAATGCCCTATATACTCACTTCCCACTATTCATCGCTTTGTAGACAGCAAGACAAGAGGGTTAATCCTCACTAAAACCAAAGCTTCTCCTTTCTCCACTGTTTTGTTAATTATAAGTACAGCTTTCATTAAATCTCAAACAACAAGCAGAATGTGATCATCAGTGCAATGGAAATCCTCTTATTACTTCTCAGCAGTACAGGAACTGAGCTCCTCTGCCACAAGTCTGGATGCAGCATCTTTCGCTGGCAAAAGTCGAGCAACATCCTATTGAAGAGGAGACTTTGGTTTCAAGAGACAAAGGTCAGCTTTGGTTGGGCGCACCACAAATGGCGTGTTAAGGAATCCTAAATTGGAATGTTACTGGGCTTTTTTGATCAGAAACAGAGAAAAGTCCCTCATCTCTTTCTTTTTCATCTCTCTACACAGGAAAAGGAGAGATGTGTCATACATACCATCAAACTTCTCTGGAACAACGCAAGTGTCATCATAAAACTGCCTAGGTCCTTTTTCATACATACAGCCTGTAAGTTAAAAAGAGAGGTGTTTATATAAAAGATGCATGGAGAAAAAAAGAGATCACAGGCTTAATGCCAGAAGGAACACTAAGTTATACAGGAATCAGATTAATATCCCACATCCTTTACACACCGCCCAATCCCAACTTTTGGCCTAAGTACAAGGGTGTTTAACTAACATATGCATTCCCAAAAGACTGTTAATCTCCACCTGCTAAAATGAAAATGCATCCATTTTTCTCGATGATTTATTGCAAAATGTTTGCTCATTTCCTGTTTGAACTAGCACAGCTTTGACATTTAACCAATAGCTCCTGCAGGTCTTCTCCCTGCAAGACTAAAAAAGTACCACCCAGTATTTCCTCCTCACACCCACACAAGTCACCCTCACACGTTGCTCTTGATGTTCTTTCCAATTAAGATAATTTTGTAAAATTTTATTTCATCATTAAAAGACACTCTCTGCAACTCAGTGGTCTTTCGACCACATCTTTCTGTACACATTCCTACTATTTCCTATTATGCTCATGTTTTGCTTAACCAGAACCGTATTGCATATCAGTATCAGTCTCACCAGTGCTACTGAGTGAGACAAAACATCTCCTCCTCTCCTGCCACCCTCTGACGCTCCTTTTGACTGTCAAAGTATTACAGAAGGCTTTTTGCCTTAAGGTTACAGTGCTTAGTTGGGCTGGTTTCCCACTGTGAAGCTGAGGAGGAGGAGGCCCATCTCAAAATCCTTTTTTCCACTATATTGTTTCCCAGTTCCATAGGCCTGGTCTGCACTCATGTATTAAAAAAACATTTTGTTTAATGTGCCCAGATAACCAAACAATTCAAACTGCTTTGTGTTACTGCCCTGTGCTGCCCGTTATTTACTGCTCTTTGTGCCATAAAGTTATCTATTAACTTTGTTCCATATCTTTACTGAAAATATTGAATAGCAACACTCCTGATATCAATTCCTACAGAACTATAATCCATTCAGAGATGATTGCCCGGTGACAGCCTCTTTTAGATCTGTCAGTTGGCCAGGTCTTAATGTATTTAATGTGTACTTTATTGATACTGCATTGTGCTAACTTCTTAATCAGAATGTAATGCAGAGGCAAATTGAATGCCATAAAAAGTCTAACTATATGATACAAGCATCTTTATCAATCAAACTTTTATTTTCAGCAAAGAACAGAATCAGATTTAACATGACCTTTATTCTGTAAAATTATGTTGATCGATTTCCAAATACAGAAAACAAATATTTAGCAAACATCACTGCTTTCTTTACGTCATTCATGAAAATTTTGCCACCTCCAACTCTTTACAAGAGCACAATTTGGCTAAGATAGGTTTTCCCCTGTCTATGCTGTGATTAAAACTCAAAATATTTTGTCCTTATCCCTGCAGTTTGTTTATTTTTTCCTGATGTCTCTCACCTCCTTTATCAAGCTTCTATACTTCACATAATTTCATATAACAAGACTTGGAAATTTCCATCTCCTGTTTCACCTTCCTTGTTAAACACGAACTTTTTTCTTTTTTTTCCGTCTTTATTTCAACCCTGAAGCAGGGGGGATTTTAGCCAGATGTGTTATGTTTTTGATTCTGTCTTTACACTAGCAAATTAAGTCTTCCTGGAAGACTTTGATTCACACATCTATCTGGATTCTCATCAGTCTCAAAATCAGATTCCTCATGTTTCTGAAATTTACCACTGGAAGAAAAACAAATGAACCCTAACAAACAAGTAGAAAATAATATATTGTTAAGGTAAAAAAACTAAAACAGTGGAGGCTATAACATCTCTTTCAGTCATCTTAGTTCTGCTGGACTACTTTTTTGTACATATAAAGTGCTTTCACTCAGAATTATTCATTTTGACAATTATGTAAGCTCTGTCCTATTGAAATCATTGGGAATTTTGGTACGTCTCAATTTGGGCATAAAGTGCATCAAAACATTACAAAAATAATAACAAAGTGAAAAACCCAAAACCTTCACTGAATTTAAAGTATAAGGTGGATTACTTAACACAGTTAATTGAGTCTGTCATGCTAATAGCCTGGAAAATATCACTTGAGCAGAATGGGTGAAACAGACGAATGTTTAAGTGTCTCTTCCTTTCAACTGCTAGAGGCCTTGAAAATCAGAATTAGTTAAATTCACAATATAATTGCTTCTATCCTGATCAACCCATGGCACTAAAAGAAACTACAAAAAATTCAATGCATCAGAAACTCAACACTGCAAATGGAAAGAAAGATGATGCAAGTCTTCCCAGCAGCAGAATTGAGCCACTGAACCCCAAATACACCCAGGCTTTTAAATTTTTTTATATTTCTCTCATACAAAAGTGATACATAATAAAAAACTTAACTTCTGTTCTGTTGGGGTGAGCCAGGAAGCCTTCTTGCCTCATGTAAATGGAATGGCAGCTAGGCACTTCTGAAAGGAGAAGATGACAACGCAAGTCAAAAGACTGTCTGGAATTAAAAGTGTGCAGGTTATCAATGGGACAGGCTGCAAGCAGAAGAGCAATAGAAAAGGATGCAAGTTACAGTGAGAGGAAACCTGTCAACACAAAGCCAGCATTTCAGAGCAGCACACAACACACACGGCCAAGGAGAAACTCATGGTGTGAGGCTCACAGATCCTATCTATGATAGGCACTTGAACTCCAAAGCTCTTGTAATCAACTTTGCTAAGAGCTGACTCCCATGGCAGTTACACTTTGGACCATTCACAAAAAAATCTGCACCAGTGACCATGAATATTTTAAACCCTGTGCTTGTATACCTATCTTTGTAACTAACTCAATCCAAAGTTTTTAATCAATTGCACTGAAAAGATCACTGGTCACACTGGAGACTTATAAACTCTGCATTTACACAAGGAATGACAAAGTGAATATACAGTAGCATAATGCCTTTTAGACTCTGATTAAGGACTTGAAGGGTTAATGAAATTTTCTGAAACTGCTAAGCATTTTATCTGGAAATTTAGGTCTGTCTATATCACTCTCCACTTTTATGTGTTTAAAACAAAAATGATGCCTTTCAAAAAAAAATACCGTGTGCCTATTCTAAGTAATACTGATATTTATTTGCCATTCTCCACCTCTACTGAAATCTGCAGGAAGAATGAGAAAAGCCAAATAAAACTAATGAAAAACATATTCCTTAAATGTCTTTCTTTTTCTTCCCCATGTCTTGCACTGTCCCCAAGTAGTCACATCCTGTGCACAGGCACTTGCAAACAGAAACACACCGTAAATGTTTGCCCTTCTAGACTATGTTTAACCTACTTCTTGGATATCAAAAGTCTTGCTTAACAAAGTCTATTTGATCTTGCGATGAACTCCTACCCTAAGCTATGCAATCTGTTACCAGTAACTTGTAACTCTTCAAGAGATGCAAACAGAGGTCGAAAGAGCAGACATTATTTTTCCAATGCTGCCTACAGACTCTTTCAGACTGTGATTCCAAATTTCACTGTTCACTGACTAGTGATGAGTATCAAAGATTTGGCAGGATAAGAAAATGAGGTTTTACACTGACTTCACAAACAAGTGAAACACAGAGCAGTAATAAGTTTCCTCTGACAAACAGTCCATGGTCCCTCTTGCACATCTGTGCCAAACACTTCATTACCTCCTGTCTTGATAAAACACTCGGTGCCTGCCTCCTCAGGCCTAGAGAATCTCTAATGTCTCAGGCAGCTATTCTGAGCAACCACAGGAATCAGTGACTCAGTGATCACCCGAGTCAAGTATAGCTCTGCAGACTAGAAGTCAAGGCTACAAGCAGTGCTTCACCTGCAAGGAATCATTCATGTTACCAAGTAGATTGAATTCTAAGGAGAATGGAAAAATCTGCGTAAAAAAGAGGAAGCTGTAGAACTGAAACAGATGCTATTTTCTATTTTAGGTTAAACTTCTCTAGTACTGGCAGCAAAGCCCTTTTTGACTCATGAACTCCACTCTTGCAAAGTGATAGAGCAGAGTACACTGAATAAAGAATTATGCATGCATCCACAAAGTTGTCTTCTTAGCCAAGCCGGAGTTTCATCTCCCATGCTCCTAAGTCAATTATAATTAACATCTGGAGTCTCTTTAAGGCAAGCATTGTTTGTACCAACATTACTTAATCTTCTGGTTAGCTTGAGCTTAAACAGTCCACAGAGGACCAAAAAAATACAGCAAGGAAGAGTTTATTTCTCGTAAAGTAACTAGAGTCTTGTTATCCTAAAGTGCTATCAGTTAATTTATGACTATCAGAGTGGGTCAGACTCTAATCAAATTGTAGAAACATTTCCAAAGTGATTATTCAATCAAATGACTAACATGGTTAATTAGGAGCCATAAACATTGCTCTGAAGTTCATCAAAGTAATGACTTGCCCAGAAAAATTACTGCTAATTAAATTGCCTGCTGCTTTCATTTCTACCTTATCTAATAAAAAGTCCAACCAATGAAATTTAGTATTGCAGTTTTAAATTGTACTAAATGCTTGACTAAGACCCAGAAGTATTTTTACATGCTAAGCGGAGCTACTTCAAAAGAAAACATTTTAGTGTAGAAATTACAGAGCAATTATATGTTTTCTTCTCCTTAAACCATTGTTTTAAGAGAACAAATAAGACAGAAGCAGGCATGAAATGCTTCCAGGGCAAGATCCAAGCATTTGAGATGACTGATTTATCATCTTTTTGCAAGTTTTAGCCCTTGAAGAAAAATATGTCTGGATTTAGACACACAACAAGCTTGTTTCAGACTGTTAATGAAGTAATTCACATTGTACAGTTACATCAGCTCAAGAGCAGCAGAACCCCTTTACAAAAAAACAAACAAACAAAAAAACCCCAAAAACAAAACAAACAAAAAAAAACTAGCTAAAAATATGGAAATGTAAAAAAATTGCTTCTCTTTTATTAGAAGTTTGGAATACTTAGGGATCGTTCTTCATTGCTCTTCTTATTAATAGAAACATAGCAGTCATCTTAAAACTATGAATATGGTCTTATATCATAGACCACAAAACCATTCTTTTCCCACTAGGTGCTGTTTTAAAAAGTATATGTAATCTAGACACTGCAAAAATGCCTTCTCATCCGGGACCATCACAGAGAAAAATAATGGAAATAAGCTGCTATGTCTTCATCAAAATACATCCAAGCAGAAAAAGCCCAAACAGACTTTCACAGGACAGGAGAAATCTTCTACTGAACTTAGCAGACATAGATTCTAAGTTTCATTAAAGAGTAAGATGCCTGAGTGGTCCCTTGGTAAGGTAGTTCGTATTAATTATCATGTCAGAATTTAAGGGGCAAGGTTGTCTCAGCCCTGGCATAACTCGGCTAAAGAAGTCTTAAATCCTCTTTTCTGATTGTTTTTCAGAGATAAGGATGAGATTTCATTCCCACAATCCCACCCTGAACAGAAAAAAAACAGAATTTCAGCCTGTTTCCCTAGCCAGAATAGACACAGGGAAAATAGAGCTTCTGCAGGCAAAGAGATGAAATGACAAGACTGTATTCTATAGGATGAAGTGACTGTCTTCTACTGAATGAAGCAGGAGCTGGAAACCTGAACCAGGATTTATTCTTCAGCCATTCCTGTTTCTGACCTTACACAGTCTCCCTAAGTAAGGGGCAGGTTGTTATGTTACACTCTAACTCTGAATTACTTTTCAGTTCACTTTATCAACAACAGCTGAAGATCTGGAGGCCCAGGGCACACCCCATGTGCTCATGACAGAGCACAGTGTGATGCAGAGGCAGCGCATTGCACGTGTGCATGTGCAGAGGGAAAGAAGTGGTGATGGAGACTTAGAAGACACAGGCCATCTGAAACAGGGTGGGAGAAGAAGAGAACTGCCTGCCTGGCCTCACCCTCTGTGTGGCAGCTCAGGTGAAAACTGTGGTGCACCGGCAGGCAGCTGCCTTAGGGAGCCTGTTAACAAGTCACTCAAACTCATCAAATGCTCTCTCCCCACTGAAACATGCCTACTTCCCTACAGATTTAAAACAATGTGATGGCAATAAGACTGGAACCTTCTTACTATTTTCCTGCCCACTTTTCCACTTACACTTTATTACCAAGTAGGTCATATTAGAAGCAGATTCCATAAGGAACACTACCAAAGGAGCTGCTCCCCAAAACCTTGAAGGGACTTCACTGGCAATCCTGCAATTTCACTTATACCCTGTCCTTCTAAATTGTCCTCTTGTTCCGAAAAGTAATTATGTGATTGTTGGCACCTACTTCAGTAATTCAGAGTTTGTGTGTCTATACAGATAGACTTCAATGTGCCACTTATTCTTCCCACAGACAAGAAATGCAGCACATGCAGATTCTCTCCCTTTGTGCTACTGGGTACAGAAGGACATGCACAAGTCCCTCAGGTAGCTGGGACAAAGCTGGTGTTTGTCCCATGTGCAAGCCTGACCTTGTGAACACACCAGCCATCCCTTTGGTGCCTTTCCGAGCTTCCCTTGTGCAGCACAAGCACTTCTCTGCTACATGAGCAGGTGGTTGGTGTACTGGGAGAGATTTTTACCAAGTGCAGAGACAAAAGTAACCTTTTAATAATAAAATGTTCAAACTAGAACACATCATACTTTTGGCAGTAAACTTGAAATGTCACAATATCACTACAAATAACTTTTCTGTTCGTAGATTTCCAAGAGCACTGACAAACTGTTTACAAAGGAGCACTTCATCCACCACTGAAACACACTCGGCCTCCTGGTGGAAAGCAGCTGTTTACAACACCATTGAGAAGTTCTGACCAGCTCAAGGGTGAAGATAATGAAATCACCAGAAAACAGGGCCTTTTTAGGCAAGAAAGGAAGTTCTTCAAACAAGTTCACAACAAATTGCTTAGGAAGTACCAGGAGTCACTAAGAAAAATGCATGATTTGTTTTTTTTGCAGGGAGAAGTAACAAATTATTCTTTTTTATTTTTAAACCTGCAGAACACATTTAGATTCAAATTCATATCTCACCAAAAGGAGATATTCAGGTAGAAATACTGAAGCTAATTAGAGATTCCTTATACAGGAATTGCTTCAGCATATTTCACCACTCAAATGCTGGTGGATCAAGTTTTAGTTCAACCACCTTTAAAAGCTTTATCTCCTCACAAGCTATGTAATGGACATAGTCCGACAAACTGGTAAAGTTCTGGCAATACAAAAGTCAGAATTATTTTTTTCAGTAGCAGATTCAACTTGAAAAAATGTAGGTGCACTGAAATTACATGGGTGAAAACAGATAAAAATTCTCTAAAAATCAATTTAAAAATTAAGAAATCTTTTCCCACATCATTATGCAATTTAGAAACATTCAGAATGGAAGGCTTTATTAATTTTCTCTGTCACCAGCCTTTGTGCCAGCAATCTAGGAAAAAAACCCAAACTTACAAGTATGTGCACTCATAGATACACATACACTTCCTTCTAAAAATAGCTAATTAAAATTGTTAAAGTTTAATTTCTTATACCTCACTTCACAAAAACTTGTCAGAGAATTAGGTTTGGCCCCACCAGGTCATGTGGAAGTGGAAATATTACACACATACAGAAAAAACCTTAAGCAAACATCTTCCTTTCCACAACTTTGGTTTTTAGATCTATGACAACATCTAATGCATTTTGTGAGACCAGATGTCAACAGCCTGTCTAGGCGATGTGTAACTTTCTGTACAGCAGAACAGGAAAACAAAGGCTCATACATTCAGCTCTGAATTGAAATTCCACATGGAGCTGATCTTTTGAGCATACTTGAAAATCATGTATTTGCTTTTATTAACCTCAGTAACTGTAAAACGTATCTTAAACGTTGCTCTCCTTTGAATTCAACAAGAGACAGCAGTATTTTCTCTCTCCCTGCTTCTTTTGTTGGTAATCGTACTGCAAAAAATGTCTGTGTTGCTTTTTTCTCCCCCGCCCCATTCCCTGCCTGTAAAATCGAAGTTGGACAAACACTGCACGGCTGAAGTGACATATTTGAATGGAATTCAGACCAACCAGTTCCTGTTTATGTTTCTGATTTGAGAATGTAGCCTTCTCATTCACTATACATTAGAAACACACCAAGGCCATAAATGGTGTCAGGTTGCAGGCAGGCAGGGCCAAGCAGCATTAATCATTACTTTAAGGCAACTGGCAAAAGCAGCAGCTGAGGGAACACTACACCCTTCAGCTCTGCATAAATGGACATTCCAGGGTTTGGCGTGTGTGGGTTGGCCTTTTTTTTTATTTTTTTTCCCTTCAGCATCCATTTTATGAATGAAACTTCAGGCTGCACAGAGTCCATTCATATAAAAGCTATGCTCACAGGGCTCAGTCTCTTGGGATCAATTGGTCTTGGGCAAGGCTGATGTGATTGGTTTAAGGCAGGCTTCAGCCTTCCATTACTGATTTAAAATGCAGCCTGTGTCCATTTGACCTGCCTTAATGCACAAAGAGTAAATCCAGACTGCGCTCTCAATCCTCAAATCAAATCATTAGCCAGTGCCACTTACTGTAACTGTAGATTTAGAGGATATTTATCCATTTCTTTGAAAAACTGGGACTGCAGGACAATTTTTCAGATCGTATTGTCTGCCTTGAAAACAAAACTAAATATATGGTCTCTTGCCTATATACTCACATTAACTTGGTATTCAGGTTTTTCTTGGTTCACAAAGGTAACACTGCAAAATGAAATAATTTCTAACTACAGATTTATTTCAGACAGAAATAGTGAATAGAAGAAATCAGCTAGATTGACAGCAAGTGGAAAGTTAAATGTCTGCCTTTCACAGACAGCAATCTTCTGAAGTCCAGGTTTCCCAAGTTTCCCTGTCAGATGCTCTTATTTTCCGCTGCCATACAGTCTGACAGCTGATTTGTGTTTTACGAGCAAGTACAAAGTTCAGTGCAGCTTAACTATTGAACAAAATTCATACTCATTCACTGAAGCAACACAGCTTCAACAGTTCCCAACACACAGGGAAAGCTGAAAACCAAAACTGAGGAGGGGAAGAGTTCTTAAACCTCCTAACTCAAGAGCAAAACCCTGTCCCTTCTCCCCTTCTGCCATCTGGATTTTCACTGAGAACAATTGTACTTCTGTATATAAGAATTTCTTTTGGGCCATAAGGAGATGCAGTTTTGAGATGTGTGTACTGAAGCACCATATCCAGGAAAAGGATGGAGTCAGTTCTGTTTCACAGAGCATTTTATAAAAATGTGTTCAAAAATGCTGCAAGTATTTGTATCCTGATAAAAAAAGGAAAAAGAAAAAAGAAAAAGGAGATTTGGAGAGAATTTGAGGAAAAGAATTAAGCAGCTGGAAGACTTCTGAAGCAAGATACAAGATTTCAGCAAGTCACACTGACAGAGCATAGGCACAATCCAACTACAGTGATTTAGAGGCGGTACATTAATACCAAGAAATTGTTTACAAAGAGGTGCAGCTATGAGCAAGGGAATGCAACTGATCAAAGAGAAAATTTAGCCTTATGAGCAAGAAATATTTCTTAAATGTGAAGTCTATTTGTCTGTGAAATAATCTCCCAGAGGAAAACTAGTAGTAATAATACTTAGCACTCACATAGAACTTTATATTTTCAGAGCACGGAACAAAAATTAGCCAATATAATCAAAAACAGTAGTGGAAGCACCATGACTTGTGTCACTTTAAATGCTGCAATGCCAATGTATTAGAGACTATCCTGGAAAAACAAACCAGCACTGTCTTTGATTGACTTCTCTTCACACTAACATTTTCAAATATCGAAATTTTGCCTTTGGAAGTATAATAGAATAACCAATATTTAAAAAAGAGATGGGGGGGGGTGGAATCAATGTGCAAATAAACATAACCTGAAAAATTAATCTTTTCCCTTTGAAATTTTAATTCAACATTTTCTCTTATGCTATTCTGCAAAATCCCAAATTTAAGAATATGTAGGCTGACACCTAAGGATGCGCTGCTAGGGGTCTTTTTCCAGATTAATATCCACTGACTTGCTTTTTAAAAAAACACCTCATCAGGTATTTGAGAGGATTCTTGCATTTTATTGTTTCCCATCATTAGGTATTTATAACATGGATGGCAGAATGCTATCAACATTCTATACCTGTAAGAGCAAACTTAGGAGGTTAAGAAGTGTCATAATTGACAACTTCCTGCACAAATTTTATACAAATCCTTTGTTGCAAATTTGAGACAGCCTTTTGCTTTGTCACTCTTGAGAGCATAGGTCAAAACTCTTTGTGGGAAGGAGAGCCATGCTGCAAACAGCTTAGCAGGTGGAGCCCCTGCTTCATTTGTTACAGGGGCTGGAAGTTTTCTATGTACTGAGGCAGAAGTTTTCAAGAAAAGAAAAGAAAATAAAAGAGAATACAGCTGAATGGTCAAAATTAGGCACCAGTAAAGGCCATTCCAGCTCCAACAAGGTTTTTCTCAAGTAGCCACATTGCTTCTGCCTGATCTTTGGTATTACATATTCTTATACTGCCTGCACTGAGACCTTTATCTGATGTTCCTGTAATTCTTCATCTAGAAATACAAAGAAAGTCCCTAGGAGCTGGGATTTGAACATATGTAGTACATCATGTTCTTTTAAAAATCATCCAGTTCTAACACAGTATCCAAAACAAACAGGATTATGTATCTGATTTGTCTCTCGGCCTCCGCTCATTTCTCTTAACAGAGGGGCAGTTCCCCATCCATTCTCACTTACCAACACAAGGTATTTGCTTGTGAGGCTTCAGGAATTAAAGGGAGGAGCAATTCAGAAGGAAAGACATGGAGACTAATAATTCTGTCTGGAGAGTTCATTCTTTAAGTGATGTGACTACTGTCTCAGAAGTGACAGGGAGAGAATCCAAATTTTCTAAGGTCTGTTCAAGCATATAAATTGTGAGGCTACCCTGCTAATGCCTGTAACACATTCAGGAAATACTGAATCTCTCTAAATTTCAAGAGAAAATTTCCTGGCAATCAGTAACTAGAATTTGCAAGCAACAGTTCCTCCTCTATTCATCTCCATTACCATTGGGTGACAAATTTCAGTTTCCAAAGACATGGTCACAAAAATTTCTCAACCAAAAAAAAATTTCAATTGGGCACAACCAAATATAAGACTTAAATTTAATAATTTAAGATGCCATTTTAAAACTTGATTTTTAATATTAATTGATACACACACAGCTAGAATCATGCCTTAGTATATATATTTGCAAATACACTACATCATATAGGGAGGGTTAAGCCTGTGAAGATCCTGCTCAAAAATAAAGCACAGAAGAGATGAGCTATATCAAGTTTGGCCTTTCTGTTTAAGTACCTGAATACATTACTGGATTCTAGAAGTGCTAACTGTATGAGAATAGCCACTATTAGGCCTTGTAAACAAAGGTCCTAGGAAGCCTTTTGGAATATATTCATTAATTATGCAAAATCTCAAAGCTCTGTATGTCCCTGGCTGCACTTCTGTGACTAAAGTTGCTAGATTTACCATCTAGTACTAAATACATCTACTGTCAGACATGAAAAAAATAATCCATGGCAGAAAATGTCTGATTGAACATATATGATGCACTGTGACTTCTAGAAGCACGGATGGATAAGGAAGAGCCTCTACTGTGTTGACATTTTTCTTTTTCCATTATCTCAAACATCTCCATTATCTCTATTCTGAAGTAGAAATTGCATACCTGCAATTACAATTACAACTAATTGATCTGCCATTTCCCATGTCATAATTAATGTCATGTTTTAATAGAGTTGTAATCATTCTATAATAATGCTTTTCATTCATCAGCTTCCCACAAAGTATAAAAGAATAGTGCACAAAAGCGATGAACTTTTATGAGTCCCTTTGAAAAACATCCCAAAAGGAACATCTCAGTGCATTACAATGAACTTATTAAATATGTTTCTATACTCTTATCTGAGCTGCAATAAAATACAATGAAAAAAAAGACTTTTTACTCTGGCATTCCTCCTTCCCTGAACATCCATAGGTGAAAAATGAAATCAATGATTCAGTGACAAATACATTATGTTTCCTAAGGGGTTATTTAATGTACTCTTAGCAAGGATGGAAAATGATGGTTTCTAGAGAACAGATGGTAACAAGACAAAATATCAACAGACCACAGTTGTTGACTGCAATTTATGGAGTGTACAGATGTGTCAACTTAAATGCAGTGATTCTGAAGCCAATAAAAGTACTTCCTGATACCAACAGATTAATTTTTCATGACCAGTGGTTACACAGCTATTACATTTTTAAAAACTAATCATTCATCTACAAAAGAAGCAACAATTTTGCTTGAAGATAATTATTATAAAGTGGAATGTTGCTCTTGCTGGCACAAAATAAATAGGCATGACAGGACTGGATACAACTTTGTACATCTTCATTTCAGAATAAAATTTCCTGCTTTCTTCCATACAGAATATTCTAAAGATGAATGTTAGCAGCCAATCCAGTTTTAAAGTAACAGTATGCAATAAGGAGATCCCACTTCCGAGCCAAGTAAGAACATATTTACAAAAGGGGTTGTTTTTTTTTGACCTTTAATTTTGCAGGATGAGTAACAGTGCTTGTGAAGGTTGCAAGGGACTGGCAGTGCCTGAAGCTGCAGTCCCCCATTTATTATCCACTGCCACACGAACTACACAGTCTCCCATATGCTCTAGGACTAAAGATATACGACTCCACAAAGCCACAGATCTCAGAACCTTCATCAATTAATGAGTTGAGTTCTAGATCTGATCCTTGTAATTAGATTTCATTTTCATCTTGTCTTATATTTCAGCTTGGAGAAATATTTCACCTCTGGTCCCCTCCGTGTCAAGGGCTAACTCAAATATTCCTAAGGATTGGTTCTTTGCTTGTTAAGAACAAGAAAGGAAAAAGCAGCTCTACTTTCCAAATTTCCCCATTCTATCATTGAGATGATATAAAACAAGCACTTTATATTAATGAAACCACAAAATACCCCACCAAATAGACAGTGTTAAGTTAGCTACAGAAATAAAATTTAAAAACAGTTCTACACTATATCAAATTGCAAGATAGTTTTTCATGAGCTAAAATTTCAAAGGACACTTCAACTCAGCTGTCACATAGCCTTTGGAAAATAAACTGCAAAAGCATCTAGCCAGAGACTGAACCAGAAGGAAAGCCCTGGGAGTACAGCAGCACCAAGAAGAAGGGGGTCAGGCTGCAGTCATACAGAGCCATCCATTCCCCCTGCCCAAGTCAGCATGGATGTGTACCAAAGCCATGTACCCTCCTCCAGAAGCTTGGCTGGGACACGCTGAAATCCCTCTTTTTGAACAGAGCGGCATACATAAAGCAGGACCGAGGCAGACACTGGAGAGGAGCTGCAGAAATCATTTACACTAAAACTGAAAAACACTTTGATTGCATTATCTTGGCTCCATACCAATCAACTGTTTAACCCCACCTAGAGCACTCGTCATGTTTTAATCTCAGCTTCTTTTCATATCACCTTTCCAGCTTTCTTCTTTGCAGCCTCCTTCGCCTTGTTACTTGGTACTCATTACTAAATTTCTTTTTCGATTTCTTAATTCCCTCATTCCTTTCCCAAGTATAATGTAAATACTACGTTGAAATTTTGTCAAACATTTACATTGTTATTCCCTTGATTTACTTTTCTATCCTTTCTATTGCTTATCTTTTCTATTTTGATCAGAAGTTACTGAGAGGTGACTCTGCCACCACCGCCTCTGTTTTGTACTGTCTGCAGAACAATAAGGTTCCATTCCACTTGCCCCATAAGCACAATCATAATAAACATTATTAATAGCAACTGCGTATTCTCTACATCAGCAACCTGGCATCTCAGATTATGTACCTCCACAAAACACAGCAGTATGCACAAACTGAGAAGCTGATACCAATTTGGCCAATTCTTCTCCCTCATCGGTTTTATAGCTGTATAAACCCCACTTCAGTGGAGTTACTCCTGATTTAAAGTAATGCAAGCAAAAGCAGAAAGAGTCCTCTATTTCTGGCAGACAAATGGAAGAACTCATAAAATGGAGCGCACAAATTCAGAGGTCAAAGATGAGACAGAACAGAACAAGTTTTCTCTTTGCAAAGCAAATTCACACCCATGACTTTCTTGACTTCTTTAACATGTGCACTTTCTGGATAGAACGTTCTAGCAAATGAAACCCTTTGAAGAGCAAGCAACAGGGACAAGAGTCACACTGTATTATGTAGCAATCTCAGTACTTTGTAAACTGTCTCAGACATCATTTGTGAGATGTGTCAAAAAAACAAGTTTCAAATCATATGATCAATAGCGCTGGATTGGACTCACAAACTACTTTGCTGTGCAGAACTCAAGGAGAATCTCACCTACCTGAATCATATGCAAAATCCCTAGGTTCCTGTTTAATCATCAGAGGAGGGGGGAAATTTTGACTGGCTGCGCTGCCAACCATAGCGTTGTGTTCATAAACTGGATCGTGGTACTCCTGCTTAAAACCTTGAGGTGGGAAAGGGATGTTTGGTTCAGACATCTGGCGCTGATATATTGGACGTCCTTCCCTTGGCATTGCAGGCAAAGGTGGGAAAGAATTGCAAGGTTCAGAGAGCTGGCGGCGAAATCTAGAACACAAATTAGAGAGGTCATGTAAAGGACTTGAGCTACGTTCCATTTCCCAAAGATCTTCAGAAGTCATTATTAGAGGCTGTATCACTTTCTCAATAACATTTTGATTACGATCATGCCAAGTGCTCCCATCAGGATCACTGGCATTGTACAACAGTGGCAAGCAAAGAAACAAAAATCCCACCTATTAATACCAGCTCTAAGACCTGTCCCCACCACATCCTCCTTGCTTTCAATATCTTTCCTCAGTGGAAGAGGCAAACAGGAAATGCACCAGCTTCAAAACAGTAGAACAACTGCCATTCTACCACAGTGACATGAAGGAGCCATAGGTGGAGTTCTCTGCCCTTTCACAAATGTTAGCAACATCTTGCACGTACTCTAATTTACTCTTACCCATCTTACTGTTACACTGAAACCATTCTGACCACAACAAACACATTTTGAAAAGAGTATTGTCTGCTCTAGCATTTGGAAACATTCCAGGGTAAAAGTCCACTGCTCTGTCCCCTCAGGGGTAGTGTCATGAGAGATCGACTCGCAAGGATGGCACTGCAATCCAACTGTAACAGGAAGGGAAAGTCAGCCCTCCTGTAAAAGGAGAGGGTACAAATCTTCGCTACAACAATTAATTACTCTCCTGCCTTAATTTTTTCCCCTTAGTCATTTCTACATCAAAGTTGTAATCTGTACAAGCCACACTGCCATTTGCTATTCCCAAATGCTCTTCAGTAGGCATAATATAAAATAATTTAATTTTAAATTGTCTTGATTTACATGCAATGCTACTCTCAAGAACCTATGCTTGCTTTTTCTTCCATAAATCCTATCTACCTGAACTAAAAGACCTGAACATAATTATTTGGACATCTTCACGTTCAGAAGCCTACAGAAGAATACCAGGATGCTCTTTTCCCACTGGGCCCTGATGACCTGCATGACATCTTCTTGTTATCTCCTGCAGATTACCACAGTAGTAACCACCACAGTAGTACTATTGTGTCCACACTAACTAAAAGCAGATGCAATGTTCTTTCATTTCTGCACTTCCCATACTTCAGATCTGAACCAACTTTGGTTCACGCATGCAAAAGACTTTCTTTTGGAGAAAACTGTGTGAGTGAAGCACAATGCAGGGGTTTGATTGCACAAGCAATAAAATCCTTGACTATCAACTCATAGGTAGTACATGTTTCTAAAACAATTTAAACTCTACTACCATCTGTCATAATACTGCTGAAACTTGTTCTAACAAATATTTACTATCATAGCTTAATTATAAATACTGTGGAAACTACAGAGATAGAAACTATTACAGTGTAGTAGTGGAGACAAAATGAATTTTTCTAATGCTGCTGTAAATACTATAATTTTTGCAGTAGAAAGAGTACTGCGCTATAACACTGGGTTTTGCAATTCCACCTACACCTGCAGAAAATAAACTTAGAAACTCAAATGTATTATGAAACAGTTAGGCTGACTGGCACTGCATTCATTTCCTTTTTTTCCTTTTTTCATTAGCCAAAAAAAGAAGCAGAAATTATCATTAAGAACTGTCAAGGAGTGAATCAGAAAATTGCAACTTGAAGATAAAATAAGAAACAGGCTCACTCACAAAGCCTCAAAGGAAGTTAATAATACTTGTTGTACTGGAAGCTTTGTATGGAATCAAGCCATTTGTTTATACAAGTGGATTTGTTTCCTGTTGGTACTTGTTAGGACCACTTATCGTTCATATACTCACGCCCTGTACGAAGATATATGGGCTGTACGTACCAGATACCAATGTGTGTTCCAAAAAAATTGTGCCTTGAGTTATAGATTCATATATGAACTCACAAAGGCAGGTCATTTGTTTAAAACACATTTTCTGAATACACTCATTGTAGTAGTATCTCACCTTATAAATCAGGAAAATTTGAATTTCACAAAAATAAGAAGTACACATTTGTTTCATGCAATAGATTCAAAATAAAGAAGAAAATGGGGGAAAATATCTTCATATCTTCCACTACAATTCAACCTTTATTTAAAAATGGAGAAAAATGATTTTTTTTTTTCTTGAGTCAGCTATTTTGGACTTTACTAGAACACATGATGTTCTGTAACAGAAGGGAAGCATTAGTGCAAAATGCCCTAAAGAACACAAATATCAAAGATGGGGGAGGGAGAGAGGAGAAATATAAAGAGCCTGCAAAGCTTGCACAGAGCAAGAGTATGGGTAAAGAAATTATACTAGGATGTGTGCAAATGCCTATAAATACCCAAGTCAGGGCTGACATACAGGTTCAGTGCTCTCTTTACAAGTTGCTTTATAACAAGCGATTTTTTTAATCTGAAAAATCTTACTACAGTTCTCTGCACATAAGCCATTTAGCTTCTGCCTGTTTCAGTCTCCTGGCAGCTTGACTTTGGTGTATGTACAGAAACACATTTCTCCACCATGCTGTAATCTAAACCACTGCCTGGCTTCACTGGGGGCCTTTGTGGTTAGACCACAGTGCATGGCTGGGGAGGAGATAGGGACTATGGCAGGTGAAGGGGCCGATTCAGTGTTTCTTGATGGCCAGAAGGGCTTGTAAAGAACCATGGTGGTATTTAAAGCCATCTCAGCAGAGCATGAAACAGCAATACTGACGTTAGCAACCTCCTTCCGAAGTGATCTGCACAAATCCCTGGAGATAACAGCCCTTATTAGAGCAGAAGCATGCAAATCACACTCCCAGGAACTGTTATTTTCTTCAGGTCTTTCTTAATTTGATAATGGGTAAGAGGTAAAATCAGTTTCTGAACATATATATCTTTACATACTGTTGGAATTTTAAATGCTTAATCAAAATTCAGCATACAAAAACAGGTTCACGCAATAGAGGTTAGGGTAGATAGAATTCCACAAACAAGTGCTTGGACTGAAAAACCAGGGAAATCCACTGAGCATATCTGTTGCAAAACTGAGCTAAGAAAGTTAGTTGTCTGGGGATTTCTAACATATCAAAACAAAACAGGGTGACTTAAGGACAGTTTAAGCTTTAATTCTAGTCTCTAACTCTTGTGGCTTTTACTCAGACTAATGTTATTTAAGCATGGTTTATGTTGGCATCTTTTTTTGAAATGATGCATTACAAAAGGGCTTGGAAAAATGATCCACCCTTCTAAAGAATATTCTGAAGCAGGAACACTGTAACATGGCCACTTATCCCTTAGATAGGTGAACTGCTTAGCAAAAGGCCAGATATTTATAGTTGGGAACATGCTTGCTAGTGACTTCATCACCTCAAAGGGCTTTCTAGCCTCAAGTGAATCACACAACTATAGAAATGCCCAGGTTGGAAGGGACCTTGAAAGACTATTGGGTCCAACCTTTCGTGGGAAAGGGAGCCTAGACAAGATTATCCAGCATATTGTAATCACCCTCACAAGACAAAACCAACATGTAATTTAAATTCTGTCACTGCCAATATGAACTCATACACTAGTGCAGCAAGCTGGGTGCCAGCCTTTCATAAACACACACATTTCCGACACTACAAACCTTGCTGGTTTCCACCTCGCTCCCCCAACCTAAAAGGGAATAGCTGTGGGCAGGAAGCCAGTACTACCCTCTATAAGAGAGTGGTAGCCACAACTGAAAACACCTTCTGCATGGGTCATTCCCATGTTTTGTGTTTTACCTGTGATCCATGGGGAAGCTGTTGTCTTGAATGGACTGGGATGGAGGGAGGTGGGTAGGGAAAACCCGGTCAGGTTTAGGAGTCTGAGCGGAGTTCGGGGAGGCATGGTGCAGCGGTGACACGGGAGTGCTGGATGGCGTCGGTGGGTTGGAGGGCCTCATTCCCACTTGTGGTTTCTGATCATAGGCACTATCAGTAAGGGAAGGGAAAAGCAAGGCAGGTTATCTTTTCCAAAGAAATAAGAAAAAAACAAAAGCACACCATCTACATCCAGAAAAATATCACCAGAAGTACCCTATTTAGAAGCTTTTGATTATAGTTAACTTATTAATCAGTTTGGGGCAGAAGAATTCTCAAGTTTACACTAAGAAGAGCAATGAAGAAATCATGTTAGATATAAGTGATTCAGCACAGGATCTTCTGCTCTGAGGCACAGAAATGTATTTTTAAAGGACTCAGTCTTACAGTCACATTCTAACAGGAGGTATACAAAATACATAAAAGTAGAAGCACCTGGACTAGAGCACAAAGAGCTGACAGTGCCTGTCAAGGCTCTTTTTCTTTTGCACAAACCACAAAGTGAGACAGTAAAACAATACAGCCAGAGGGAAGGGATCTGACCCAGAAAAACAATGGAATGCGGGCTTAGCTACCCATACTAGGATGTCAGCAGCCTTTCCCGACAGGCTTTTTTTTACCCTTCTCTCTCAAAAATAAACTGCTGGTCCTACAAATACATAGATGCTATTTTCAAGGCTGTCTCAAATCAGGAAAGGACTTGAGAACACTTTGATCATCCCTGTTTCTAACCAGGAGAAATGCAGACATCAGGAATATAGTAAGCACAAGCTTGCATACTTTCCTACATCAGGTCCCTTAGCACCCATCAAATCCCTCAATGGATTCATTTGATTTTTGAAACCAAAATCACTCCTTATAACTGGCAAAGGTGCTAGTCTTTTCCTCCCCCCCTGCCTTCATATCCAAAAAGTTAAATGTTATAATGCTTTAAGTGCTAACAGTTTTCATAATACATTAATGAGAATCAAAGCTAGATGAAAGATTCTAAAATAGACTGAAATGTCAATAAGAAATCCTTCGCTGCTGACACTAAAGGAAGGAGTGGCACATAAATGCAACCAAAAGAAAGTCAATAAGGAATGAAGAGGTATCAAGCCCCTCCCCCACCCACAAATAAATAAAGCTTTTATTATCTATGCCTATAAAAAAAGACAACTTGCTTTGAGTAAGTACCAAAGATGCAGGGACTAATGAAACACTGTTTTAAAAAGTAATCACCCAGGAATACACATACACAACATCTGCACAATTTGTCAAATACCTAATGTGTTGCTCAGACCTGCCAATCCCTTGCCTGTTCCACAGATCTCTCTTTCGTAATGTGCATAATGCATTTTGAAAGTACTTTCAACACAGTTCACAGAAAACAAGATACTCCTTCCTTCTATTTTACGCTTATACCCTGGGTTTTTAAACTCTGGCTAGCTCCCATGAAGGAGGAATGGAGGTTGTGCATTTTGATGAAAAATACTGCTTTAAAATTATTATGTAAGTGTTTGACACAACTGTAAACAAATCCATCAGTGTTCATCAGCTAAATGCATTATCTCATCAGTCTGTTATCTGCTGACGAGGTAACTTTTATAAGATCTCTATTATGGTTTTATTACTCTTTAGTCAGTTCTCATTTAAACCAACAGTTCTCACTGCAAACATGCTCCTAATTGCTTTACCTGACATTGTACAGGCACTTTTCCCCATAACTGAACTTGAATGGTTGCTCTTGACTGCAAGCGGAGCCAAGTTCCGAACATGGGCTATGGGGTTCCTTCTTGATTTTCACAGGGAGACCATGAAAAGCCACTGGAAAGAGAAGGAGAATGCAATTAAAACCCAAGTACAATATCAACAATTAGCTTTCCCAAGTAAGCTCAACACTGCTAATTAAACACATGATTAATTAAACCATTGTAATAATAAAAACAATATAGGAAATAAACATTTCAAATATTTCTTTGAGTGTCAGCCGAAAAATAGACACCAGAGATCCTTCACATTGGCTATTATCACTTCTATTGTTTAATAGAATGATGGCCAGCATCCCATCTCATTAGCAGGAAAATAACAGCCCACTTGTATTTGGCTTAACTACTGTAAATGTTGTCAGAGGCAAAATACTTCCCAGGCACCAAATGTTTCTAAGTAATATCAGAGGTAGCTTTTAGCTATAAATGCAATAGTAGTCCACTTCAGAGAGTGCCACACAAACAACTCCAAAACAAATTTGAGATATATCATCCTCAAGTATATGATCAGTAATGGTTTTTTCCCTCAAAATGCTCAAAAATTTGTAGCAAAACCCCTGAAACTGGATGATTATATGCACTTTTAATTATAAATAACATCTAAAAAAAATTCAGAAGAAATGGCTTAAGTAATTTTTCTTAAAAATAAATAAGATAAAATCCTGGCCTGTCCAAACTCAATGGTAAATGTGATATAGACACAAACAAACAAACAAGTCAGTCTTCTTAAAAGCAGAAATGCAGCATTAATTAGAAGCACAAGTTGGTCTGTATTTAAGAGAAAGACCAAAGGTTAACCAGCAAATTAATTTACGCCAGACAACTTTCCTTATTTTGTATCCAATCTTAACCAAAATTAAAGTAGAAGAAAATTCAAAGTTCTCCTGACATTGGCACATCTAAGTGGCTAGGATGGCAAAGGACTGAAAGACAGGTATGTAACAGCTTGAAAACACACCTGTCAAGTTTTAAATAAAATGAGGTTGTTAATGCATTTTTGAACTCTGAGATGCCTAAAATTCTGAGATAATTTTATCATTGATTTTTGATGTTGTCACCAAAACACCATAGTATGAACATCACATTCCAGCCTGACACAGACACTTGTATCTCCATAAAAACCCACGCACATGCAGCAGTTCCTGTTAGGGGATCTCAGCAAAAAAACAGGCTACCATTATATACCATCAAGTAGCATCTTACACTTTCTTTTGCATCTGAACTTGGGAAAGACCATGTGCTATAGACTACATATTTTCTAATACTAATGCATCTGCATACACATGCCAGTGTTCAGTGGGGAGATAAATGAAATGCTCTCTAAGAAGAGAGCATCAGAACCACTAAACTCTGTCATCTGCGAGTAAGGTCGGGATTCCAGACTTTTGCCATGGGTTTTCTCGTGGCTGGGCAATGTTCACAGAACTCCTTCACAAATAGCTCCTCTTGTACCCTATTACATGACAGCTTCTACTACTGCCTTTCAGTTGAGTCATCTGCAACATAACACTGTTTTGCCACGTACTTTCACAAAACTCACAAGAGTTAGCAGAAAACTGCTATTCAGCTATTATATTTGGTGGATAATAGTTATGTGGAAAGATTAGAAAGGAGAAGCAGACAATAAAACGTATAGAAATGTATATGCACAGCACAACTTAGGAAACAGAGATGGAAAATGTGAACATCACAAGAAGAAAAGAATTCTACTTGAATAAAACTGTCTGAACTTGTACTAAAAAGAAGCCCACATGGACTTCTTGAAAAGCGATTCTCCGATTTAATAATATGGCAAAATGCAGCCCAGTCAGCTTTCCAAAGTAATCGCATTGCAGGCTCATATCCAGTAGTTTGTTTCAGGATGTTTCTAGTGAACTTTTACTGCTGACTCTCCTTTGTATATCTTGGCCAAATAATGCATGCCACACATTTAATGCATATGATGGGCCCTGCAACTCTGAGACGCTGGTTCCAATGCTAAGGTAGACAATTTCTTTAACTCCAACCAAAAAATTAAAACACGACTGCAACAAGACTCTTCTTTTAAAGCCGGTATCACATATTTGCACAAAGGCCACATGCTGCTCTATTTCTTTTTTTGTATTTTATTTTTACTTTGCTACTTCCTTGGAGTTAATCTGTTATGAAAAATTACTTCCCTTATTTATTTTTAAATAACGGGAGTACAGAGACTCCCACACTACAGCCCTGTGCGGAGAACTGGCTGGGTATTTCATCACAGCGCTGAGAGCCTGAACGTCTGCTAACAGGCAGTTTTCCAGCTCACTGGCACAGGCACAAGTGAAAGCAGCACATTCATTTTGTGCAATTTGCTTTACCTTCCCACATGGAGTTGGTGCATGTAAAAGGCTGTTAAGTACTAAATTATTCCTTATCAAATCACCATCATCTGGAGTCATGATCAACACTAATTAAATTACTTTCACTGAACACGGCTCCAGCCTGCTGCCTCAACTGCGAGGTACATTCTATTTTGCTTACTGTACAGTCCTAGCAAGGTACAGGGCACAGTGCTAGAAGGCATCTGTGCTGTAGTTTTAATTAAAGTTTGCCTCACCTTCCTCCCAGCTTTACAAGCTAGGGTAAAGTGTATCAAATCAAGTAGGTTAACACCTTCACTTCATTTAGAGAAAGCATTACAGACCAAAGTGATTTTATATTAGATCTTTATCTTAACTACAGCCAGAAAGATAATGTAGCTGTAAAATTTAAAGCCTTCCTCGGGCAGTCCCCTGACACAGTCACCATGCTAAGCTTTATCTGTAACTCCTTAAGTGTACACTTTTTGAGGTAGAAAGGAAAAAAGATGGGCTGATAAAAGTATCTTACTGCATTTTTGGGGGGCTATATTGAAGGCTACTTGCCCTTTCAGACCATATTTTATGTGTGGCTGAAGATGACAGACTTATTTTAACAATAAAATTTCAAACATTCAAGGCAGTTTTCATATCATCACTGAAACCCTCCGCCCATCACTTCTTATTTTAGTGTGACACTTATTCTATAGTGCACCTATTAAAAGAGAATTTAAACATACGCTCTTTCACTAAACTGGATTTTATATTATGTTCTCAATCCTCTTTCTTTTGAGGAGAGCAGGGTTTCTTATTTATACAATCTAATTTTAGTGCAGCATACCAGCTACCAACACATTCATATTAACAAAATGACATTTTAAACAACCGGCTCCTCACCACTTCTTTCTTCCTGATGGCAAATTCATTTTACTTAACCCCAGAACAAGAGTCAACCCTATTAAAGGTAAAGGGCTCTCTGCCTTAATAATGATCTTATTAAAAAGTGACCAAGGGCCAAGATTTCATCCCGAGTGATTACTTACAGATAACTACCTCCGAACTTGAAAGGCAAACAATCTTACAATGTGCATTTAGATGGATGGCTTCAACACCTCATCTCAACTACCTCACAAAGGGAGGCTTATCAGTATCAGAGACAGACCCTTGCCCCACAGACCCTGTCTGGAGCATCTCCCAAGCCAACACACATATATAAGGCACGCAGAAGTACTGCTACCATCTGCAGCAAATTGATGAAGGTATAATACATTACTGTATGAATATTCTCTGTGCATAAATATATCTATTTATATCTGCAGCGTAAAAGGGCTTGCATGTTATACATAATGTGCTGTTGTACAGACCTAGATTTTATCCAAAGCAATAATGATTTCACCACGAAGTAAACTCACATGTAACATGCAAAAACACAGGGTGAAACCTGCCATCCATCCTTCAGAAGTGCTGTTCTCCTTTGCTATCTGTCAATAGCCTAATCCCTGAACATTTTGTTCATAATAACACCCAAAGAATGAAGAACCACATCTTTCAAATGAAGAACAATTTCATTAAGAACTCTGAAATCAAAGGAGGAACTGGTTTGTCTCAAAGGAGTCTGATATGTACACTTTCTAGCCTGAGAAACAGGAAGTGTACCACCTCTGTACAGACATAACTGAATCTACTTCTTTTGAGAAAGCCTTGAAATACACTGCATTAAGCAATGGCTCAAAATATTTTTCAATTCAAGAGATGATTATTCAAAATGAAGAAGAAATGAGGAATATGTTATATGAAATGGCAAGTAATTTCTCCTTTGAACAAAAAGTAACATTTTAACTTTCAAACTTCAGATTCCTGCCCAGAACACATGATAAAAATCTTATTTCTGAGGAAGAATGATTTTAAACATACTTTTAAAAGCCACTTAGAAATAGAACTGGTAATTCAGTGACGTTGGCTAATGGCAGGCAATGTTGACTCCACTGACCAAAGAGATGAAGATGTCCTATCCCACACTTGTGGGTGAACAGCATTTACTACATGGTATAAAATCAATTGACAGCAGTTGATTTTACACACTTGCTCCTGCCAGTGAACTCTGATGTCTCCCAAGTAATACTACATTGACATGTATTACATTTGAGGATTTTGAATACCTGAAGAGAAAAGGAAGGAACAGTAAGTCATGGCCTAAACATGCTGGTTTTGAGCTGCTTTTCAAATTTATGCTCTCAAATCCTTCTCTAAACACAATCTTGTAAATAAACTCACTAATTTTTATCATCGATTGAGGCAAAATTGTTAATATGCAATGTAAGTTTTGAGAGATTTCTGGAACACACTTGCATATAGGGAACTTGACTTGTAACAGCATGATGAAATGACAGAAGACATAAAAATACTTAAGTTAATACCACTGCAACTCCAGGTACCAGACTGACTGAGGTGACCCAAGATAATACTTGGTAAAATTTCAAATGCAAGAAGAAAAGGCCCCTGTACTGATAAAGCCAGCACTGTCACACTTTAAATCTATCTCTCAATACATACAGCAATGCAGCAGGCACTTCAGATACATCAGAGTCTCTCCAAGATTCTTTTCCAGTACATTTACCTCTGCCAAGCCCTCCCCTTCCCCCAACACAAAAATCCATTACTAAAGGGTCTAATCTCAGCTATCAGCACAGAGTGCCTTTTATGGAGCCATTAAACCATTTCTCTTGTTTACAGTGCCTGAAGAAAGATGTGAATTATGTCTGTGACAAAACAGGCGATAACATTTCTAAACTGCTATCAAAATGCAAACTGAAATACACTTAAGGACAGGGACCCTAATTCATGTTTTTGCCATTTTCCTTGCTCACTAGAACTTAACAGCACTCACCTGATGATTCAAACAAATTATTTATGCTATAAGTACAACAGGTAGGCATTAGTAATAAAAGAATCTGCTTTTAAACAGTTTATTGAATGGTTCATCAAAGAGCATAAAATGCTAGTTATGTCTTAGGTGATAGTAATGACCTAGGTGCTCTTATCAGAAAAAAAAAAATTTAAAAATCCAAGCACATCACTGTGCGTTCACAAGTCCTGAAAAGCCTTATTTTTTGCAACAGTCACTTTAACACTTGAATCATACATTCAGTATAAGTACTTGCATATGTGATGCAACAAGCTATGAAACTACTTTCTCTATAGCTTTCTAGGTGGGAATGCCAGGCTTTATATATATATCTTCCAAAGAGGTTTCAAAAATGTGCATTTAACTCATAAAAAAATAGCCTTCTGCATTCTTGAAGGCATTTATTGATTATTTATTTCTAGATGATTATGTTTTGAGCTTTAGACCTTTGTAGACAGCTGCACTCTGAATTTCAACAATCATTTAATAAGCATCAGATTAAAGACATCAGGATGCCAAAGCAGGGTGCTCTTTCAATTTCATTGTACTATATATTTTGACGAGAAGTTTTACTGGTAACTGAGATGCTCAGGAGTCATCAGAAAGGAGGTTCTCGACATAGCTGACCATTCATTCATACCCAAGAGGTCACCGTGCTGCAGTTGGATATGCAGCCTTGTGTACTAACAAAACCTGAAATAAAAGCATCAGGTGGGACAGGTGACAGATGAAGAGAGCTGGAACACTAAAGGCTGGTAATCAAGTATTTCAAGCTAATATGCTCCCAATGATTTTTGAATTAAAAACCTATAAATACATAAGACTGCTACAGCTGAAGACAGAAGTGGCTGCAAGCATGGATGACTGAGGCAAGATCTGCAGTTGTTTTCACCCTTTGTGAGCTCTTGCAAAAAAACGTGTTGCTTCTGACCACTGCAACAGCTGCAGAAATGAGCAAGACTTGAAGGCTGTGGACTGATTTAAAAGTGGCTGGACAGATTACATCTACACAGACTCCACCAGGTTCTTCAACCATTTATCTATCAAAGTCACCTCTATCAGATCTCAGCTGAGCTCCAGTCAACTGGATTTCATCTAGGTCCTGTTCTCTGACAGATATTGGAAGAAGCTGGTGACGAATTGAATATCTGACACACAGATATGTATCATCACGGTGGTTTCAGATACTATCCTGGCATAAAAACTGAACACAGACAAAAGACCTGAATTTTCACTACCTTATGAATGAAAGCTGCTAGCAAGGGAAGGAAGTGTAGGGATGGGAGGAAGCTATGCATTGCTGTCAAGTATCTTTTTGAAGAAATACATGATCTTGATATTAGTCTCCATTTTACGATTGCATCTAGAAAACTAGAACTCCTTCAAGATCCAGAACTTAGACCTAAAGACAACTGGGCTCCATCTAGACTTACCAAGTAGTGACCATTCACCTGAAATAGTCTGCATGTGTGTTTGTGTACTTGTGTGCACACAGAGTCAAATGAAAATAAGCATACTGAATGTGCAAGCATGCCTCTGCAATGATACATTACATATGGTCAAAATATGTGTAATACTGTAATAAAGAGCAGAAAGCTTTTTCCTCTTCAAATGGATCTGTATAACTGGGGAGAAAATGGGGAAGCAGCATGCAGAAGAAAATAACAACTCATAAACGTGTGAAAAAGCGTTCAATAAAATGCTACTTCTTTCTTATGTGGTAGCCTGACTCAGTCCAGAAAAGGAAGTCTCTGGACAGCCCTTAGCACAGAGAATGCTCTGCCACCCCTTGTCTCAGTGCTCTTTCCCAGAAAGTGGGACTTCATGACTGGGCAGCACTTGGCAAAGCCGTTATATATGATTCCATCAATTCAGTCTTCGCCTTGGCTTCAGATCAGATCCTTCCAGCCCCTACCAGCTCAAAAGATAGAAACAGCATGGGACCTCATTTTTTGGAAGCTAGTTCTGAACGATGAGCCCAAGCACCAGCTTTCAAAGCCAACTGGCAAGAATAGAATACGTGGGCAAGATGGATCTATTTGAGAATCTTGTTTAACAAAAAGAAAATACCAGCTTTGAAGTAATCTGTCACCTTTACTGGAAAATATGCAACTACAAATTCACTTTAATAACAGTTAGAACTCACACTGCAAAATGAAGCAAATTGCTTATTTTCTCTTCCAAACTAAAGCTTACAATACTGTACATGTCAATTAACGGTCTACTTGAACTGCATGAACACTAGCAATAGTACAGTCTTTACAATCCTTAGCGGGTGGGAAAGGTTCGGGGGGAAGGTAAAGAATAAAAGTCCAAACTTGTAGGATTTTTTTCTCAAAGCCTACATGGACTGTTCTCAGATGACATGATATGAGAATATAAAAAAAAAAATATTGATTTTGAATTTGACTTAGGAAAAAGTAGCAAGAAAGTAAAAATGAACTGCAGCAAAAGCTGGAATTTGTTTTTGTTTACTACCAAGGAGTTGCAAAATGGAAAATAAGAGCTCATTTTCCTACAACTGATATTGGGAAATTCTGGACATTAAGATCTACAGTAGTGCATCCATCTTAGCCAGCACTGTTTGATAAAATAACTTGCTCTTGCTTTGGAGTGAGAGGTTTTTTTCTTTCTTAATTTTTTTAAACAAAAAGCATTACAGATTAATGACCAAAAGAAAAAAAATTGCATTATAGAAACTCAATTTTAATTTAATCACCTGTTCATATCTAGATTATGTTCATTCCATATATTCACCATAATTTTCCCTTTCCTGACTATGACCTGGCATTAACATGAAGTCTTTGAGATAAGCAATTGAGGCCAAAAAAGTGTTGAAATAGGAAATCGAGAAGAGTTCAATGCACCTATAGCACACCAAGTTTGCATCAGTATCCAACAGGCAGGTTTATACAAGGGCATTTATACATAGGGAAGAAAGAGGTGACCAACAAAAACATCACCAAAATGCAGGCATATGCCATTTCCCTGCAGGACAGCTTATTTGACAATTAAACATGATGGTCCTGCCCCTGCTCAGCAAAGAAATTCTTCTAGCAGCTTCTTCACAAAAGAAAGTAAGTCATTCTTTAACTGGAAATTTCTAAATCTTGTGTGCTAAGACACTAAAAATTTTTTCCAGTATAGCTATTTCTGAGCAGCTAACCCGAGACCCCCTTGCCATGACAGATGTAGCCTCCCCTGAGAGGTGGAGGGGTTCCCAGTTAGTGCGGGAGAGGAAGCACAATATTAGAGGTTGTACCCATCAGCTTAAAAATTGGTTCACTGCTATAAATCCTCACTTTTAGTGCAAGATATCCCTGATTTGCTTGTCCGTGCAGTTGCAATTTCTGAAATGCTCATTACTTACTGAGGGTACACCCGCAGCTTTCTGACACTGGAAATGCTGAAGGCACCACTGAGATAATTCAGATATTTGTAGCCACTTGGCTTCTCATTTAAAACGACCATGTCAGTTGAAAATTGCACAGTATATTCACTGAATGTATGCAGTATTACAAAAATTAAAAAGCCCACCCAAAAGAGTAAGCCACTCAAGTGGGGATTAGGGGGAGTAACTTTCAGTAAATATCAATAAAGGATAACCTACTCACTAAATGCAAAGGTAGAGCAATTCCAAGGCAGACTTTTCTAGAGGCTTCTAGTAAATACCTAGGTAAGGCATTATAGGTCCTTTCTCATAAACTGACAGTGTATTTGGGCAGCTGCTACCTGGCCGAACTGCCACGCAGTATTAGAAGACTGTCTCTACTCTTCTGCCCCCATGCATGGAACATTTTGGCACAATTTTGGTTAGTTGATTCCTCTTTGCCTCTATCCCCACAATATTTCCACTTGCCTGTTAAGAATTGTCTAGAAGGTATTTTCAGACAGCAGGAGCTGCAGTTACCAACACAGTTTCCTAGCCTCCAAAAGAAGCCATCCCACAGAAATGCTGTCACTGGCACTATTTTATTCTGATTTATGTCCCCTTCCTGCAGTGCTCTCCTTCCTTTCCAGACAATTTACCTGTCCAGCTGTAGGAGACTCACAGCTGCAGGCAGTCGAGTGGAAAGTGCTGCCAGAGGGTCTCTGCCTGCTAGCAGGTACCTTCAGGGCAAATGTGAACCTGCTGACAAATACCACGGGCACTGGATAACTGAGAAGAATACAAGGAAATTTGCAGAACATTAGTGGGAGGGAGAAGGGAAGGATTAAGCTAGGAGGAGTGAACTGGCTCACTTTGATGTTGGAGGAGAGCAGGTGAGGCAGGACGAAGAGCTCTCCCTGCCCCCAAAATAAACAGAGGTTTAGGGCTCTCTGGAGGAGGAAGCGGTAACCTAATAAAATTAAACCAGCTGGGTTCTTTAGCAATTGAACTTAAAACACGTGGATAGCTGAAGATGATTATAGGGAGGGAAAAAAAAATTCCAAAGAATTTTTAATCCCTCTATACTGGGGATTAATATGTGTAGCCTCCACGACTGCACAGAGAAACAGGGCTCCTCTTCACCTGCGTTCTCTTTGTTAAAATCATGGGAGGAGATCAGGGGCATTTGTTCCTACAGTTACTGATAATGTATCTGGCTCCAAAGGCTCCCAGGCACGGTGCAAAAAGAGGCAATCCACCTTTAGAGCTCCTGCTAAAGATGAAGTTCTTAATGTAAAATCAAGCCTGGGAGAAAACTTAAATTGTATTCCTACCTGGGAATTATCAATAAAGTTAAATGCAAAGAGAAGAGCTGGCCACTATATCAGGGTCTGTGTGCTTTTCTGAGGACAGGATTTCCATTTGCAGCAATTTTCAAAATTTAATTTAAATTGTGAGAGGTAATGGCTAAGCACTGCGTAACTTCCATTACTAAAATATCCAATAATATCCCAGCATTTTACACATACACACACACTTTCCACTTCAAGTTACTCCGCAGCTTGACAGTTTCAGGTCTGCATTTAATAGGTTTTGTAGAAACAGAATTATGAAGAAAACTCTGGAAACTATAACAAGCATTTTTCCCAAACATAACAATAAACTCTAAAATGAACCATTTTTTATTCTCTATTTATTGGTTTAAAGGTATCATCAACTTGATATTTAGGAAACATGCCCACAGCAGAAAACAAACAGGAACTGATTCTGCCTCATTTCCCCTCTTACGGAAAAGTTTCAAGTTACATCAATATAATTATTATCTTTGTTTCTCTTTTCTGATGTATTCATGCAAAGAGCTAACAGCCATCTATAAAGGAGAGGGCCACTGATCTTGTTCTTGCAGCTGGACAAAAAGTGAAAAACTGGATTTAATTGCTGGTTCTGCAATAATCCAAACAACCAGTGTCAGAAGGTTGATTCTAGTTAGAAGTAGCTCAGCCTCAGGAGCCTACCCCCAGAGACCCATAACCAATGTGTCAGTATTGTGTCCCTATAAAAACAGGAATATCCTCATAATAAAAGAGCTAATCCTAATAAAAGATTATCCTTAAGGATAATCATGCCTGTCAAATAGTTACTCAAGTATATGCAAAAGCAAGAAAAACCAATAAATAATGAAATGGACTCCACACTGAGTGCTCTCTAGCATGAATTTAAACAACTGATTTTGAAAATTATTTAAAAATTGTTTTTATTTTAGCAGCTCTCAATGATAGGCACTAAAAAGGAAAAAAACTGCATTTTTAGATTATTTTTATTTCAATTTTGCCTTTAAGAGCAAGGATACATTCGTAAAAAAAGTATACACTAACTTAGGGTAGCTAATGGGATGTTTGTTTACTTCATGAAGAGAATGTCACCACTCTAAATACATGTGTCCTCCATGCTTCAGTATTCAATTTTCACAAACGCTCCCCAGTAACAACTCTAACAGATCACTTTTACAGATCATTCAAGCAAGGTTGAAATCTAATTCTCTAATTCCCTACCAAAAACTACTGCAAAACTTGCAGTCTCCAGTGGAAAAGGTGCAGGCCACTGAAATAAGTCAACAGTAAAATTCAGCTCACAATTTTTATCACTGATTCAACAGGGAAACAAAGAAGCCATTGTCAGAAGTGGTTACGTCTGGGAACATAAAGTCAAGACTGTATTTAAGTAGGCCGATTTTCAAAGACTCTTAGCAAAGTGCTCTTTCTGGAGCCAGTGGAAGTTTGACCACCTGCAGCCAGGTGCTGGCTCTCAGCAGATATTCAAGGCTTCTGCAGCTACTTAAAGCATTCCTAGTGTATACGAGACTCACAACTGAATGTACATTACCAATACACTCGCTGATGTTTTCTGAAGCCAAGCATTCCTAAAGTTTTATGATTATTTTATATGTGCATACAATCAGTAAGACTGACAATTCCGTGTTGTATTTCCTGTATGCATATATGTGTATATATACGCACACACACTGACTGTACAGACTTGTATTAATCCAGCTCCCAAATTCTAATCCCAAATGCTTGAAACTTTTTCTCTTTACAGACTACTGACACTTCAAAAAGTCCCCATTGTCTCCATTTCTCTTACTGCATTGGTCATGTGAAATTTTACTAACAGATGGTTAGTAAGGAAACACTGCATTCAGTTTCAGCATGAAGACAGAGTATTAAAAAAGAATTAAACTGTTTATCTTTTCTAGGTGTACATTATAAGCAGAAAGGAAACAACCTTTGAGCAAAGAGGATCAAATTAGCAAGACTGGGAATTGTTTTTGCACATGTAATTTTTCAAAGGTCCTTTATGACGACTCATAATATATAAATTCAAAGACAAAAACCTGGCCAGTCAGTAACCTTCCTATTCAGTGACTGCAGGACTCGGCAGTAAATGTCACTGCTAGAAAATATTTCACCACATTAACTTACTGGCAACCACATTTGCTGAATAAGTTCATAAACAGCCACAGGAAAAAAGACAACCAGAAATAAAGCTGCTAATGATTCATTCTTTTCTAACATGCATAATCCTCAGCTTACAGAAGAAATAGATATGTAAGAATAAAGATATCCTTTACCAAGACAGTTCACTTCTCCATTCACCTCATCAAGGTCATACTAGAATCCAGGAACTATCCAGGTAAGAGTAATGTCTTGAAGACAAAGAGAATAGAGCATAAGTGAAAGGAAAATAAACTAATCCTTCTCAGGGAAAAGATGAGCACATGCCTTGACAAAATAATCAGTTTTCCATTTACAAGTTTAAACTAGGTTTAGACCATTCCTAAAAAAAAACCCTTATGACTTCTAAAACTCAAAAGAATTAATAAATATAATAATTTGTGCATATTTATCAGCTTATAAATGGCTTCACTATAATTACTTCCTAGTACTGAAATGTGCAGGACCAAAACAAAATGGCTTAGAACCCGAAACAAGGGCTATTTTTCCTATATGCTTACAGAGGGCTACCTCTGTCCTAAATGACACAAATGTGTCACAGATTCCTCAGTGCTTAACTGAGGTCTTGAGGAGTTTCACTCTCTTCTCTGTTTTTTCCCTTGAAAACTTCACAGCACTCGGTAGGAGAGCCTGATATCTATCTCCTGTTGCTGAGGCAGCAAGCAGAAATAAAAAGTTAAAAATTTATACAGACCGCAAATACATTTTACATAGAGAAACATATGTAATATATAGAAGTGGATGAACTCAGCTTGCAGACTGCCTCCTTATTTTACAGCATTCCAGGGCTTAGAGATTTTGAAATCAGTATCTACACGGCTCTTGAAATACAAAACTCGTTTTGCAAAAACACTGCTGGGAAGGAGTTTTAGGAGAATAAGGGTTTTGTATCAAAACAGAATCAAAAGATCCTTCAGTCTGCCTTGCTTGGTTTCAGTCTGAAAATACAGCTAAATGAAGCTTAAGCACATTTTAACATAACTGGAACTGAAAAAATGTTCTAATACATATATCATACTCCTGATGAAATTAACAACTATCTGGTTTAAAACAGAAATAATGGTAGTGTTAAGAAAATACTGCCATGACCACAAGTTAAAACATGAGTATCACTTGTATTTCCACAGATGAGACCTCCACAGAAGCAAGGAGGAGAGGTTTCCTCAGAGAGGAAATAGAAGGTTTTTTCAAAACTGAGAATTCAACATTTTGAATAAAATACGTGTAATGTTTTTGTTTTCATGCAAACAGACCTTAGGAAGTGATCTGACAACCTTAAGAAATTACCATTTGAAAGAAAAAAGGTCTACATGCTTCATCTTTGATCTATGGGACAGATTTATCACAGGACAGGATGACTGAAGTTTATTCATTAGCTGATAACCTTCACATGCAACCCAAGCCTTTAATCTGCAATAAAGCAGCAAACAAGGATGGGGCTCTAAGATGTTGGCTGAGCAGGGACATGGTGGTGGAAGGGCAGTGGGGAGACAGGGGCACAAAACCCCACAGGAAGAGCCCTGTGCAGCTGCCTGAGCTCCCCCATGCCCCACACTGCTGGAGAACATCAGGTTCACACTGGTGCTGTGCAGTGAAACCAGTCTGCATAAGGAGTCTGCTGTCTCTGCAGATGCCCAGAGGAACCTTTCCATTAGCAATAAAATTCACATCACAGCCTGCTGGGCACTCTGAAAGAAAGCTTCCGCTTTAGAAGTTTTAAAAATCAAAAGCTATGTTCTTGATGGGGTCTTCTAATTTGTTTTACAGTGCTACTGCCACCACCAGTATTTACATAATCTGTGAGACACTACCACTACTGCAATCCAGGAGAATCTTAAATCTTTGCACCTTCAAAGCTGGAAATTTAGTAGAAAGATACAAGCAGAAAAGCAAATAAACAGAAATTGCATATTAAAATCAAAACAAGCTCACAAATTCTCCACTGCTAAGATCGTGAGATAAAGGCATTACGATCGACACGCTCCCTCATGGTAAAATTTTTTCAAGAATCAAATCTTGCAATTATGGTCACAACTATATGGTAGATTTAAATATTTACAAAAATCTTCCAGAGGAAAAAGAAGAAAAACAAAACCCTTATTAGCACAGGCTAATGCCCAAGAATGAGCCACAAAATGAGTTTTCTGAAAGACTCCAAACCCTAATTTCTTTTGAATGTGAATTAGGAAAAAAAAAAAAAAGGAAAAAGGAAAAAGAAAGTTAACAGGTGGTAACAGTTTCAGTCCTGCTTTAAACAAAGGAAACAAGTGCTCAGGGATACAATGAAAGAAGCAAGGCTATCTAAGGCAACTATGAAGGGAGATAAGGTGGTCAGCATCGACTCCTCAGTCTGACCTCTCCAGCTCTTACAACAGCAATTGCACTGGACTGTCTTTGTAAAATGCTTTTGAGGTCTCCAGATAAGTGATCATTAAGAAAGCTGTGTATCTCACAGCAGAGTGATACATGCATTTCTGTACCTACTTCAAACCAGAAACAAAGATGTTAAGCAACATGCCCAAGGTCATGCAAAACTAAAGGCAGGAACAAACCACAGAGCCCCGACTCTCACAGCCCTTAAGAAAGAATCCATCACAGTCGGGCATGCACTAAAAGAAGTAAGCAAATGTCTCTGTATTTGACAACATCTGACCTATGGAAGGAAGTAGTTTCAAGACAAGTGGCAAGAAACAAAACACAGCTGCAGCAGCAAGCCCTACCAAGGAATAGCTCAGCACCAGGAATAAGTAGCACCACCTTGCAGGATATTTGTCACACTGCCTGCTGTAGCACCACACTTGCAGAGCTGCGCTCAAAGAAAAGGTTATTCCAGACACACAAACTCTAAATAAAGGCAAAATAAAATCTAGGGGAAAAAAAAAATCTCGAAAAAACAACTTGAAAAGATGCTGGTGTGTGCAACTTGCCACACACAGACAACCAAAACGCTACCAACTGTAATTTCTAGAACACTGTGCACTACCAATACATGACTACCAGCTGCCTATGAAGTGAATCATCACAATAAAAAAAATGACATTTTTTATTCCACTAAAATATTTTCTAGAAGCTGCAAAATTTAACTATTCTGCATCAAAACCAAAAACAATTCCAGTAAATATACCTCATTTTGACTTCAGTAGACCTGTCAGAACTCCTAGTATTCTGGTGTTTTCTGCTTTATTTGAGTGGGGTTTCTTCTCCAAAATGTGTCAAAATAAGGGTAAATTAACCACTATTGATTTCTCACCAGCTTTTGCCATACTAAAGCAAGCAAAAAATGCTCTTCTAATTCTGAAATTCACTTTCGAAATTTAAATCACAGAAAGAAAGAAAGAAAGAAAATAAAACAAAGCATTTGTTTACCTGGTGATGCAAAAAATTTTAATTACTTTGTATGCTGCAAAAATATAAATAAATATTAAAGCTTTTCCTCATTTAAACTGCATTTGGAATAGCCTATACCATTAGTTAAAATGACAGAAGAATACAGCTACCTGAAGCCTATGTAAAGAATCTCTCTTTAACAGGCTTTTAAAGATTGAAGACAGAGCATCTAAAAAGCACATCCCTGAATAATTTAAGATTCCTGGCATCTACATTGAAAACACCCCTTTACTAAACCTGGAGGAACAAAAAAAAAGAGGGAAGAGAAAGAATAAAGGTCATGAAAGATCAGTGACAAAATCACTACTAAAAAAAGTATTTTTTCCTATCTTAAAGTTTAATCAGACATGGAGAAGCATGGGATTTTACAGCCAGCCCTTCCTATTTACTGTCAACAGATGTGGTCTAACAGTAACATTTACCCCTTGGCAGTGTTAAGGCAAGGCTGTGATGATCTCAGAAACAATACAGGAACAAAATAAATGAGAAGGAAGGAAACTGATGAAGAAGGTGAAGCATGAGACAAATCCTCATTAACAGAAACTCCGTAACGAACAAAAGCCAAAAGCTAGAATTTATCATTAATTTTAAATACGTAACTGACATTTCAGGGCAAAAAAAAAAAGAAAAAAAGAAAAAGAAAACTCTGAAAAAAGTAGATCCATGCAAATACATATTATTAAAACAAAGTAAACCATGGTTATACTATTAAGACACCAGGCAATCTAGTTTGGTGCAGAGTAATCCCCATTTATAACCAACTGTACCGAGGTCGCATTACAATTCAGGGTTCTGTTGACAATACCAAGTTTTCTTTGCCAACTACATCTTTTAAACATCAGCAAATCCTACCTACTTCCTCTTGTGTCTGTCACAGAAACCATCCAAACAATGGGAGCAAGTAATCTTCACCTCAACAGCTATTGACTTCAAGCAAACTGAGCACTTTATTAATTTTTGCTCCTGGAGTGGAAAGCCCTCACTGTTCTACAGTATCTGAAAACCTTGCCACTGATTACAACCAGTTCAGGATCTGGCTCCTCCTCAGTATATGAAAATGGACTTGAAACAATAGGAAACCTTATCTGAGGAAGTTAACACAGGTCACCCTTCTCCCAGTGTGAATACTGACTTTATATGGAGGGAAAAACAGCTTAGGTTTTATGAATCGGAAAAGAATTGGGAAAAAGTGTCACATAAAGAATGTCGATTAAGAAAAAACACCCCAAAACATTCACCTTTTTAGAGAAAACATATTTTTACATCTTTGCTTTACACAACTGCTCATGTTATTGTTAAAGAATAGTCATTAGGAAGTTACTTGACTGTTCAGCAAACAAGTGAACTGCATTATAGAGGCAGATTCAAAAAGAGATAAAATCTACCTGCCTAAAACAGAATTTTTGAGTAAAAGCCTGCAGAAGTGATTCCTCACTCCTTCTGTGGAATTTTTATTTCTTGTGAGAATGGAAATGAAAAAGTAGGAAAATTACACTGTTTAATATGCAATTCAATATTTTTCCAGTATAACTTCAAACAACAACAAAAAAAATCTTTTTATACACATTTTCGTCTCTTAGAACTCAAGAATTTCAGTGCTCACAGAAAGCAGAAAGGTAAAAGAAATCAAATTGTGTTTTGTTTTTCAAATTTCAGCCAAACAAGTTAGTAGTTATCTATGCTAAATTCCACTCACTCTAAACAAAATTACAAAAACATTCTTTGTGACAGGTATGCCAAGTTAAAAAATATTTCATAAAAAGGTAAGAGAAGATGGGGTTTGAATGACAAAAAAAAGTAAGGTTTGAAAGTGCAGACATTACTAAGTAGGAAAGCCGTCTTTCCAGAAGACATAAAGGAGTAACAAAATAAATTTTACTTTTAAACAGGTAAACTGAAGCTTAAAGCTTGACGTGCTGGATCCTTAGCCAATAGACATATGTGCAATTCCAATAACGTCAATAATACCACATGAAGTTATGCTTGCTGTTGATCTCACTCATAATATCTAAAGCCCACACCTAACTATAAATACACAAATTATGTTTGCTTTTCAAAAACTGATTGAAGTTTAATAGCAACTCATAATTGAAATATTCATGGTCCCAAGCTAGCTTTGAAGTTAAATCCCTGAGTGGATAAAGTGGACTGTATATCTAATCTAAACTAAATGCTTCCCCTAGTTACTAATACCAGCGCAGTTTCACTAGTTAAAATCATTATTACAAAAAATAAACGCAAAAGCCACAGTACTTTAAGGGGCATTTAATCCTGCTCAGCGCTAGGACACAGCACATGATCTTGGCACTATCAGTTCCTCCACTACCTTCCACATCTTGCTTCAAGAGCTGACTTCTTTAAATCACCAACCTGGTGATTTCTAGGCAAGAAAATTTTAACCACATTGTTCCAGAACTGTTACTGAAGCTTATTAAGTCTCCTTTTAATGTTTCAATTTAACATTACAACTTTAACAGCAAAAATCTGTCTCAGCTTTAAAGCCCCTTTTCTCAAGCAATGACGCTAGAAATAAAATGTCATTATTTTTTCTACCTGGACTGCAGATTGTAACTGTTTCACTGGAACACTTCAGTTTTCTTTACACGCTTTGCACATCACATACACACCCCTATTTATGTAAAGTTTGATAAATGAAATTTCTGTAGCAAAGCACAATTTAGTTTAGATGCCTTTGACCTAAAGTGGCTCTGACCCCCTTCACTGGATTACACTTCTGTCCTCATTTTTGTCTCAATTAAATGTATTAAACACTGAATCTATGACAACTTGTCCATTCTCTCCCATGTAAAAAAGGAAAATAAAAATAAAAATATCTAAATAGGTCTTTTTAAAAAAGAAATCAAGTGCTTCTGCCAGACTGCTGCCAGTAACGGGCTCAGTACTGCACAGTTATAGACTATATACAGCAAGTCATTATATTGAAGTTTGAAGGCAGGCTTGGATCCTAGAGAAAACAGTCACAATTGTGCTACTTCTGCAGCAGTAATTTCCCCATGGCTTTGGTTATGTTGATCTCCGTTCCTGTTTTGCAGAGCCCACAGCTACATACATTTTATCCAAGTATATGTCTGAAACTCCATAACCTTTGCCAGAGTAACTCTCCAGGAAGCTCTCCTGACCTTTACTTAAGATAAAGAAACCAACTGAAATGAAGAAATAAATGTTCCTTTGATAATACTGTGTAAGCTGTGGCTAAGGAACTTTGAAACACAACAGCATTAATAAAATAGCCATATTAGGAGAATTTCTTTATCACCAAAAGCAGTGGCCAGCTTCAATAGGGCTTTTCATTCACAATCCACAAATTATTTTCCAGGAATCATTGACTTGTTGTGTAACGATAATTGTGGGTTAATAGAAGCCCCAGCTGAACTTTGTACTCTTACACAAAGGTATATGCATGAATGACTGTATTTGGATACAGATCCATACGTAAAGTAACATATCTGATTTTCAATTTATGGGCTGTTTTGTCTTTCATATTATAATTTAATTAAAAAAAAACCCAACAGTCTTTGAAGACAGAGGTAAAAAAAACCCCTCTGTTATAAAAGGCAATTTTCAAACTTTAAGATTGACCACAATTGTTAGTATATGTACAGGAACTTTGAGAGAAAAACTAATTTTAATTGTTGCTGTGCAGGGATACTATCCTGCAACAATTCCAGCAACAATTCCAGGGAATTAAAAAAGAGGTGTGGGCACTGGTTTTGCCTCACAAAATGCTGTTATGAACACTCTCAATAAATTCTTATTAAAACGGCTTAATAACTGGAAAAATAATCTAAAGGATTTATAGGAAAATTCAGCAAGTGTGAATTTGTTTTTGGGTTAAGGACTATTTTAATGCAATTCTTCCTAATCTCTATATTAATCTTAATGTTTCAGTACATGAATGCCGTGTTTAACAGCTATCTGGTTTAGTGAACTGCAGTAATTCCCTCCAATAGGATAAACTATTTAAGTTATTTAGCAAAATGGAAAAGCTACCATGTGCTCTGCTACAATCAGCAGACACTGTTTAGAAGAGACCTCTGATGACGGGGAAAAGCCTTGCCACAAAGAAGAGAACTGCAAAAAGACGCTCCAAGAAGTCTGTGACTTTGTCCGATGTTTCTCATGCTCTGCCCTTGCAATCACCCAATACCACAGAACAATAGGTACAGCAAAACAGAGCCAGCATTTAACAGAATAGGAGCATTTTAATAGGTAAAAGCAAGACTTGAGGGGTACAGACTGATAAAAATAAGTTTAGGCTCTTGTTAAGTTAAGTAGAAAACAATGCGAAGCACCCAGCTTAACTCCTGTTTTCACCGATTAACTCAAAGCAAAATATTGTTTGACAAGAAAATGCCACATGTTAAGACAACATAAAAATGCTTCAGCTGTGGCTGCATTTGATTGATTATGTGGATAATTTTATTTATTTTTTCATACACAAAACGTGTTGAGCAGCCTGACTTCTGCTCAGCACAAATGCATCCTACATCCCACAGAACCTGATCTGTACCGGCTAAAAAGCTCCTCTGCACACTCCACAGACAAAGAAACTCCTTCCCCCTCCACAACCCAAGTTTTTCCATGCTTCCCTGAGGCTGTGGGTGGAAATGACAGGAAAGGGCCCCGTGCTAAAGGTTATACCTTCAGCCCAAACAAATTTTTTTGGCTGCACATCAAAATGCCACTTGCTTTATCTACTCATCACGTTGATGTCATTAATCAGCAAAAGGAGCTATCACATGACCACAGATGACAAAATAAATAACAAACATGAAGACACAGATATAAATACACAAATATATATATTTTAAGAAAGTGATGATTTGAAGTATACTTACAACTTTCAGCCTGATAATCTGGCACAAACTGCTCATCATTGTCAGGTACCTGAGCTGAAGAAAGGAAAACGAAAACAAAACAAACAAAAAACAAGAAACAAGAATTAAAAGAAGCCATAAAAGCATAAATAAAGACTCTTGTGCTTAATTTAAAGCACAGTCAAATTTAAAATTATGATTTTTTTGTTTCTTCATTGTTGAGTATGAAAATCAGGCAAGCGCATCATTTTAATATCAGATAAACCCTGGGGCAAAGCTGTGTAGTGCATTGTGAGTCCACAGAAGCCCCAGCACAGAGCAATGGGAATGGGAGGATGTGGGGGCTCACTGGCCCTGCCTCACTCACTGTACCAGGGTCTGGACCTACCGTGCCACTGGTAAAACTCATTAGAGCTCATTTTCCAAATATCTGTACATGAAGTCCACATAAAACCAAATCCCACTGATTAACACTAACGTTTCTTTAACCTGAAAGTACCACACCTTCGGCTTACTTAAAAGCGATTCCAATTGTTCGTGGCAGTCAGCCAACACAGTAGGGATTTTCTGTTATTGTTTTAAATATTCAAAAAGAACTATTTTACCAGACCACAGAATTCCTGGTTCAATGAAAACGTTTCAGACATTGAAAAAGATTTACTTAAAGTAAAAATAACGATTAATATCCATTTGCCTTTTGTAAGATCGTCTTTGCTTTCAGGAAACTTCCATCACAAACCTGAGCTATTAAATACAATCATTTCACGGTCTGCTGATAGATAATTTTGCTCCTCTGGTACCACATTTCCTTTTCGTTGTATATCTAAGACATTAGCCATCTCTCAAACTGCGTGGTAAACCCATTTAAACCATTTAAGCTGAAATAGCACTAAATGTTTATTATAGATGAATACATTCAAATAACTGCAGAACATTACACAGAGAAACGGTGTCCTCGGAGCATGACTGTTTCTGGTACATCGCGAGAGAGATCCAGCTTATCTTCTCTTAACTTTGTCATCTTTGCCTAAACATACACACTAACTGCAATCCGCCCAGCAAAGCTGTGTAAAATTATTGTTTAAAGATACTTTCTACAGTTCTTGTCCAAAGACAAGCAAATAATTCATATGATCTTAATTAAATGTTAACATCTGCCATGATCTGGTTACCCAACAAGATTTGAAAGGTAAATGCTGCTTATATAATCATATATAGAAAACATGACTATCAAATGTTCTCAAATAGGTCAAATGATAAAATGTGACTTTAACGCCCTTCAGAACACTTTTTAGTATAGGAAGTGCATATTCCCCAATAAATATGTGCAATTTCCACTAGTTTTAATATAACATGCTTGAATTAAAAATACATATTTAATTAAAATTACTCACAATTACTTTGAATGTGCACTACAGTGCTCTTCATGGACCAGATCTCCACTCCTTTACTCAGGAAATATTTCTAATGACTTAACTGGAAGTTTTTTTTTCCTGGGTAAAGAGTTCATAATCAGGCTCATAATACTGAAAAATTACTTGCACTGGGTTTCAAAATAGATTTCAAATCCTACTGTCTTAATTGCAGCAAATACCCCTTAAAAACAAATGACCTTGGAAATGTGTAAATACAGATTTGAAAAGAAGCGTGAGTAAGATAAATACGCTAAGTGTAATTAGCCTTACTTTGAAAAAAACTATTGCTTTGTTGTTTGGATTTCTAATTAAAAAAAAAAAAAAAAACCCAAAAAAAATTAAACCTGAGAGTAACCCATCATTTTAGAATAAACCAGTACCTCTGAGGACATTCTGGCTCCTCCAAGTTTGAAGCTGTATAAAACACTACCGACCCAAATATTCCTAGTATTTTGAGGCATTCAAGTTTTCTTTCTTGCAGAGAAACCACGTAAGTTTTACCAGGAATGAACTCAGGGCCAGGATGAACCCAAATACTAACATTCCATAATTTCTGACATTTCATGCAATTGACTACACATAAATGTTTGGCATTTTCTTGATAAAAATGCCAACTATTTGACTGTCAGAGAAAAATCTGATGATGAAATCAATCAGTTCCTAAGATTTCTTATATTTCCACCTGTTTTTGAAGTGTCTGAGAGTACATTCACAGTTAAAGTAATGGAATCAAGTATCTTCTTGTTTACAGAAGACACGTCCCACACATGTTTCTTAAGCCACCTCACCTATCATTTTCAAATGCAGCAAGGAGGCTAGCAGAATTAATTCTTTTAACATGCACCTGCATGTGAATCTAGAATATCTTTAAAAGCTTCAAAGAAAACAAAACCCCCCTTCTGTTTAAATACAGACGCTACATTTAGTGGTTGCAGAACAGAGACAGAAATCTCACATAACTTTGCATCCTCTGTGCACCGGACAGTTTCACCAGTGCTTCATTCTGGTTTTATCAGTTTAATTTAACTTATTCCAGAAAAAAATCTATTCTAGAGATTTATGTATATATCAGTAAGTAAGGGCCTTTTTTTCCCCCCAGTCATAGAGTAAGAAAAAAATAAAATATATCTGGTTGAACTGTCATGGAAACCACTACATTACTGCCATTACCCCTGATTTGCTCTTGTTTATGGAGTAAACAAGAATAATGTACTTCATTCATGGATCCCAAAATTTATGAAGACACATTTAATAGAGACGGAGCACATTGCTTTATCGGTACTCTAGACTATGCTGTCAAAATTTACTTTAAATGCAATATTAACATAGCCTTAAAAACCTCTGTAGAGAAAGGAACACAGCAAGGTAAGGAGTGCTTAAAACCCTGCCAAATATAAACAAAACGAATAACAGCATACAAAACATTCAGACTAGGAACATGCACTTCCAACTGGAATGCAAATTTAGTAGCATCAGTACCTTATAAATGAGCCCACAAGCCTATACAGTTAAATTAAAAGGACCTGCTAACCAGTGGAAACGAGAACTTAAATTATTCCTTCATTTAATCTGATATTATTCTTAAACAAGCAGAACTGAAAGTTGCACATGATCCTACTGCTGAAATGCAAGCACTCATTGTCATACAGAGACTCCTTCCACCAGCACCTCGCTGTGAGATGCTACATCACTGGGATACATCATCCCATTGCTCAAGCAGAAGACGGCTTTTGTAGCTGGATTTTGGATAATTACAGGTAGATTTTGCAGCAAATTAAATAGGCAGGCAAAGACACTTCAACCTGAATATCTGAAAGGAAAATGTAACTTGCAGTGTCACAACTGTCTACGCATTTATATACATAGGTCATTCGTTTCCTCTTTTATTCACAAATACTGCAGCTTAGCAAGGCTGACATAAAAGCTTCTGTTAACATACAAAAGACACAAAGCATAAATCACCAAAACTTTTTTTTTACTTTGCCATTCAGAGGGAAATTGAAAAAAGATATCTGAAATGATCACCCATCTGAATGAGAACATTTCCTTGAGCTACTTAATTATGGGGGTTTGAGAAGGCAAGTATATTCTGAAAGACTGATAAAAGGTTTTGAAGGATATTAAGCACGTGGCTTTTACTGCTTATAGCAGAAGCAGCTACATTAGTTCATTCCACATTCAGAGCCATCAAGTCTCAGACTCCTGAAGCAGACAACATCTGCAGCATAAACTATCCAACTCAGCCTAGAATATTACCAAAAGTTGTTTCTTTTTCTTCTGACTATAGCTATAATGTCTCAAGAGGATTTGGAAAGCATGCAGCAATGTTAATAATGATCTTGAAGATGTTATCAGTTTAAGTTTTACAGTTTCACTACCTACTGAGCTATGCAAACATTCACAGCACAAAAATACTTAGTACTTGTTTGTAGTTTTTAGAGCTTTAAACACTCTTTGAAAGGCTAAACCGACAGCTCATTTTGCAAAGGAAAAGCAATTTGGAAGGAAAAAAAAAAGTTTAGAACTCGGGCCTGTTAGCCTGCTTTCATTGCAAGTAAACAAAAAGTCCCCATTAACAAGTATCCAGGACAAAAGGAGTTAATATTTAATTAAAACCAGCTCTATCCACTGTAACAATGACCTGGAGCCAAACAAGGCAGAAGATGTATGACTCATTCTTTCTGCCAGTGAATGAGACAGCTGATCTCCGAAGCAATTCCTCAAGACAAGCAGTCAGAACTGGAGTTCTGCCTCCATTCACAAAAACACAGTCCAGCATGAACCATGTGGCCCCAACCACAAGCTTTTCATGTCACACCCTTCCAGAAAGCTACAGCAAAGTAAACTTGAACTTTAGGCATAAACACAGTGATTTCACTGCTTTGTCTCAAGATGCAGCACAGACCTGCTGAGGAACGTTACTTAATAAATGAAAAGTTAAGCAAACTATAAAGAGCTTAAACTTAACTCTTCCTTCTCCCACTCACAAACTGCTTCCAAAAGCTCAGCTGCACTCCAGAGAAAGGTGTTCCTGTTAAAAAAAAAACTGGAAACTGTCCAGAAAAACAAGAAGCTGAAAATGCTTCACTTAAAACTTTATTTTGGGTAGCAGAACACTTCCTGCGGTACTGTGTGCTCTGACCTCATGCTTCACTTTTAGAGCTAAGAGCAATTAGTTTTAAAATATCCATCATTTATTCAAAGTGGCAAAAGAAATTGAAATTGACAGGAAATTCTATATGAGCAGTAGTATTTTGGCCTCAGCTAAAATAAGACTTCAGCCTCAACAGTAATGGATCTATTGAGTTTTTCTTTGATTCATTGTCACTTCTGAATATCTGAAAGATTGGCTAAATTGTAAGTATTCCTGCAAGAGCTGGGGTGGGGGGTGTTGGCTGGTGGCTGTACTTTTTCCACAAACATTTCTAACAAAGAAGCATTGGGAAGGCAAAACAGTGATAAATTTCAAGACGGTAAAAAATATTATTTCTCATAAGCACTGGATTTGCTGTCAAAACAAACCCAAACCCTTTTTACATAACGTGAGATGCTCTGACTAATAAACTTAAATGCACTTCAAAACTAGCTCCAGATCTCAAAATTCTTCCTTATGTGAATAATCCCCAGGAATATGAAGATGGGTTTGCAGAATCTGTTCTTCATTTGCTGCTATACTTAAAATGAGAAAAAATGTTAGCTTTAAAAGGAGTACTCACATTTAATATTTTGCTACATGCCTCATGGTTAGCAAATCTCTCTACACTTTTGAAATTTTTTATTTTGAGTAAAATTATTTACTTTTCTAGCAAACAAGAAAAACATGAAAAAGTTTATTACTACACATTCCTTCAGACTTATAGATTTTTGGTGGGTTTATTTCTTTCAGATTTTTTTTTAACAACATCCCCTTCCCACACATTTTGCCTAATCTAACTGTTCTTTTTTCGTGTGCAGATATTAATGAACATGAGGTGAAAGTATTAGAAAATCAAATCTATCAGATCACTACAGTTCACAAAAAAAATAAATAAAAAGAATAAAAAAGAAAAAGATATTCTCAGTACTACAAACTGAAAGCATTTTCACTCTTTTAAAAGACTGTTTGTTCCTGTCAGGCAGATTACAGTCATGGAGGTATTAAATTATTCTTTCTTGACTCTTATTGCTCCTATAAAAATGTGGATGGTTCTTGAACGTGGCTACAGACTATCTGCCTTACATTGGCTAAATTTTACAACTTTTTGGCAGAAAAAAAGCTAGTTAGCCAGATTAAACAAAGCCACTCTAACTAGACTAATATTTGAAGATCTAGTACTCTCTTTTACTAAAAGCAATCCTTCAAGACCTAAAAACTATTTCCTTTCACGCCTCCTCATTCAAGAAATAAACTCCAAGTCAACACTCGCTTCAACATCGCTGCAACACCAGTAGGACCTTCACATTAGGAGAACAGGGGGAAGAAACTTATGTCCTCAAGTTCATTCCAAAGTTGGCCAGTAATTATTTGAGAGAAATTACTTACTTTCAGATACTTAGAAGTGGCTTCTGAATACCAGTAGCTTGAAGAAGCCATCCACTCAATTTAGCTGAGTTGCGGTAGAGGCACCAACCCGTTACCTGTAGCTGCTATTTCAAACCACTTACTGTTTACTTAATCTTTTTCTATGTTTTGCCAATCACACAAAGAATGTTCTATTTTATTTTTTAGTGTATTACCATCTGAGAAGGTCATTACCTATTGCTCTAAGAAGGAGATCTAGTGCATAAATTGATTATTTGTCTTCACTTGGGATGCCTTTTATGTATCTTGAACAAGCTGTAGGAGAAATTAGTATCTAAATAATATTAAAAAAATCTAAGTTTTCTGTTTATTTAGTTTTCTCCAAAACCAAATGCTTTCACCATAGAAAGAAAACACTCCCTCACTCACAGTTTGTTCTCTCTTTTTGTTCCACAATAAGTAGGAATAGCTACCATGACAAAATAACATTAGGTTAATATTTTAACCACTTTTTTTAAGTCACCGAACAATTGCTACCTGACAGAACCAATCTGATTCCAAATATATGGAATCAATAAAGTCATTTTAAAGTATTATCATGTCAAAATGTTGCCACTGAGTTATTTAAATATAAAATAAATATAAAATCCAAATATTATTTGCATGGTTAGCAATAGGCAACTTTAACTATTTCGAGGTTGAACATTGAAAAAATTATTAAAGGCTTCCCATTTTCAATTTCTAGCATGAGAAAACTTATCTTCTGTCTTGCATAACAAGTGTCACAGGGCAACCGTATTCACAGTAAGCTTTACATCAAAATAATTTAGAGTCTTTCTTACATATATAATACCACACAGAGTAAGAAGCAAAACTCATTTCCATTAAAATCTACTATGCAGCTTGTGGAATACATTTGTGAGCTCTCTCTGTAAGCAGCATTCAGCTTTTTAATTATGTAGTAATAAAATATTAAACAGGTTACTGAATTGTTTACATTTGGATTAATACTTTAATACAAGTGAACCTCTCACCATTTTCAAGAAGAAAAGAATACTTTTTTTCTGTCAATTGTTTACCACCAACCTGTCACAGGTGACACTAACTGTAAAAATCTTCAGGTTAAAGAATGTGATGCAGTTAGGACAGCTTCAGGAAAAGCCAAACAAAGAAAAATCCACAAGAATTATTTTTGTGTGCAGCTCACTTTCTTCTCCTAACTAATAAGTAGATTTTTGACCTGGTTACTCCCCAGTGGGGATCTGAACTAGTGG